>CM021105.1:397648829-397718544 GCA_007115665.2 Sequoiadendron giganteum | reverse complement strand
GTCACCCTTTTCCAACCATAGAAAATTTGCAAACTTGACAATAGCATCTCCATCCCTAGAGTCAGATCTCAAGGCTTCACCAAAATACTCTTTGGCCCTGTTGATCACAACAAAATGAAGTTATTAAACTTAATCCAATTCAAAATTTCGTAGTCAATTTGGAAATAATTATGACCATGGAGAATTTTATATCATTCACAATATCATTTTGCTATCTGAATGGGGGCAAAAACATGGTTAGAATTTTTTTACTGAGTTTTAAAGACTTGGGTATCTATTTTACTAAAGATGTCTGGCACATGATACCGGTCCCATCCCTTATGCTGTCAGAACCTTGCACTTTAACATGATTTATTGACCATTCAACTTCATCAGCCAAAGACTCATTGACATTATGACCATATATATGGAAATGTAGGGCACAGAGGAAATAAAAAACAAGTAATACAACTTAATTAAATCTTCTAAATTGTGAATATAGATTCTAATCAAAAGGCCAAACCAGGAGAGCATTTGAAATCATTAATGTGAAAATCTGAAACTAGTCCAAAATGATCTCTTCTGCAACAACGAATAACTTTACATGACATGTATGATGCAAAAATATAAATTGTCTATACAAAACAAGTGCTAGGAGAAATAGGGAGGACATGCTTACTCGATTGTCATGCCTGACAAGATGAAAGAATTGAGTGTAATTTGAAAGAAGAACATTTTAGGATCTGCACTGATAGCTTCCTGATAAAGCAATCATTGATAGCTTCCTGATAAAGCAATTCGGTTCTATCATAGTAGTTATAATTGTCTGGCTCAAGGGGAGTACTAGTAGCTGCAGCTAAACTCTGTAGGCTTTCATGATCAAGATGAGTCCCGCTTACAATTTCTCCCTCTGAATCTGAGTCAAATTTCTTGCGAAAACATTGCCACAGTTGTGCAATTTTTATAGTCTGGTCTGAAGGATTCACTGTCCCCTGGGTTTCCACAGTTTGGGCTTTACCATGTTTTGGCCAAATCTGGATTTGACAAAGAAGATGTTGATGCCTTACAACAATTGCACTCCAAAAATATATAGTGTTTTAGGTTCATTGTTGCTGGGACAGAAACTCTGCATCAATATATTAAAGTCTTGAGTAATAGTGTTTCAAACTATCAGCACATAGTCGGTTCATGCATCCATCAGGAGGTGTATGGATTTTAGACACCAATGATTACCAGATCCAGTTTCCAATTAGCTCTAGGCATCACAAATCCAATACAGTCCAAGAAGCAGTTGGTTATTATTGGAGTCAGATCTATGTAGGTGAAGGCAAGGGGTAGTTTACAGTCATAAAGGTAGGAAACCAGCAAATTAGAAGCATACAAATCAACCCTAATATATACCATATTACCCCATCCCTGATTTTTGAATGTGTTTGACGGTTACCTCCAACTTAACTAGGGTTCTGGGTTTAATACACTTGAGACAACTTCTCACTTCCATATGACCCTTATCTAATTTTCTAACTTGTTCAAGATTGATGAGGAAGGCAAAGGATAAATAGAGATTGAAAAACATAGACATAGAAAACCAAGGTGAATTGAAAATGAAAACATACAAAGTTTGATCACATATGCTCTCTCATGTATTCAAAAAACTGAAAATAAAAGTACTCTTTTTTAATTTCACACAGACTGCCAAATTTAGCCTGAACAGAGAAAAAAAGAGAACAAAAAACAAATTAGTTACATATAATTTCTGAGATTACGAGTTAAACACTCATTTAAATTTGTCCTTAATGCAGAGAAAGTGGAGACAGGTGAAATGGAATTAGGCTAGTTACATGCTATGAACTCTGTGAATTAGTCAACACTGGACTATTTATGTGCTATGGACTCTTGAGCATGGCCAAAACCTTGGTTATTGCTAGCTAGCTTTAGTGAAAGTAAACTACACTTAATAAACACTGAATTTTCTACACCTCACGCATGGGGCCCTTCCTGCTGTGAACTCAGAAACTCACCAGATCGTCATTCAGCCAGATTGTAGAGCATCTCCCATGATTTCAATATAATTTTTTCTTTTAACTTACAAAGTTTATTGTCATTTTTTGACATTTTATCAAGAAAAAGCAAATTACTATAAGTATAACTATAAATCCATATACTGATACAGGAGCATAACTATAAAGGCAAGTAAGGGGTTACCACCAGCCAAAACAACAGATTTCAACTCCAAGTCGTCAAGCAATTGAGAGTTCCACACGTCAACTTCTAGTTAGGCGTTGCGGCAAGTTTCTCTAGATCCAAATGCCTAACCATTGGAACCATTAGAAGTTGGCGTTGCAACAGAAGATAGCTGTAGAACCCCTAACAGGACCAGATACATTTATTCAGTCTAATTTAGGCCTAACCTAGCGCATCACTGATGTGTGTCAAAGATCTGAGATTCACATATTTAGGAGGCACAGTGAAGTCTACCTTCTTCAATTCTTCCAGAAAAAGCTGACTGAAATGATTGAACTAATGAACAACCACCTAACCACTGGTAATCCTTATTATACTACAATTATAATCTGAGGACATACTAATGGAAGACATTGTTGTAAGAATAATTTATTCTTTCCAGATCTGAATTTTCTAATTATCTACAGAATTGACTGCGGCTTCATTTCTTTAAACTTGAGTGCAATGAATGAGCATAATTGCCACAAATCTGATAGTCCTTTCCAGATTTACAGTTTTTTGATTATCATTTACTAGGGTTTAACAATCATTGACAATAGTTATTTGATGTGGTTTGAATTTGGTATTTCTTAAGATCCGACCCTAGGGATATAACATAGAAGAAGCTTAATGCTTTGGGGATCACATTCAAAAGTGTAAGGCATGCAAGAATAATGATAGGAACTGAAGAATGTCTTTGGAAATCTCATGAATGCTCTTATAGACAATCTGATGCCTTACTCTAATCTACAAAGTGAAAGAAAGCCTAAAACACAACAAACGGCATTGGATCTCATGATCCATATGTGCTGGTCATAGTATTAAGAGATCATCAGAATGGTGGTTTGAGGGTATTTCTTCCACAGACGCATTTAATAGATCGATCCTCTTTGGTTACCTTCTGAAATATGTCGGTGTATGATTATCTCCTTGACGAGGGTCATGTTGAAAGAGTGGGATAAGAAAATGAGACTCAAATTGTTTCCATCGGCAAAACAAACTCAAACTCAAACTCACTGTTCTCGACCTACGAAACTTGTTCATGAATAAAAGTCAAGGAATAGGAAGTCACGAGATCTGAATAGAAAACTAAGAATGGTGCATCTATGAATTGATAAATAATCGCATGATTGTAAACTGTGGATGACAAGTTAGCATCAACAAAACTACCAAAGGGGAAATCCATAATGCAGAGATTTTATAGAAGATTTTGTACAATTTAGTGAGGACATCGGGCGAATTTGAATGGAAAGGCACTGGATAGCTTTGCGAACCCTAAAACACTCCATAAATTATAAGAGCAAAATGAAAGCAGACCCACAAATAAGAGAACAAAATTAAAAATAATAATCCATCTCTGGCACTCCCAATCAGTTTCAATAAAATGAAAAACTCCCTGGCATCGGTTGGTTTGAGGATGTTGTGCAATTTAGTTTTGTTCAAGCCACAGAGAAAGAAAATACATTCGAAAAGAAACACGTTGATATGCATTCAGGTGTTGAAGACATACCTCACATCTTCACCACATTTCCTCATAGCCCTCAAATCAATCTATCCCTCTGCAACATCTTCACAACATTCCCATGAACAATCAGCTTGTGCAGAATAGTACATGCATTTTCCTGAATGATAGCAGCAAAAAGAAGAGTTCAGAAAAAATCCATGAACAGTTAAAAAAAGCAAGAAAGCAGGTGGCCCAGCATCCATATGAATAAAAAAAATCTCAATAAAAAAAAGCAAGAAAGCAGGTGGATCAGTATGTTGCTGCAATGATAGAATAAAGAAATGCAAAGCTCTAAAGCTTAATTTGCAGAATTTGAAAGCATGAAATGAATGACAGAATGCTTGTATTTGAAGAGCCTTCACTGTGCAACGGCTAGTTAGTTTTTTGAGGTGACTGTTATTGCTTTGTTGCTTTCTCCATCTAGTTTTTATACCTAATGGAAAAAATTGCATACCCACGTCCATTTCCCTTATGATTTGGCCTCTTTCTATTAGTGTTTTTTTAATATAATAACAAATTTATAATTATAAATTGTTGTAGGAATTTTGTTTGCAATATCATTTTAATAATCTCATTATTATTCATTTTTAGAAATTGGTTTCAATTTTTAGATTTTTTATTTATCATTGTGTAGATCAAATTTATGGCTGTAAAATTGATTCATAGTAGTTTTTAATTATAGATTTAAATCATAATTTTTTAAACTTTTAAAATTTACATTTACATCTTGCCAACCACTGATGTTCAATCTAGTGTAGTTTTTGTGTTGATTCAAGCGTGCACATTGTTGTATTTATCATTCATTTATTCATTTGAAATCATTGGGAACATCTTAGCAATCTAATGATAAAGGAATAATCAAATAACATTAAGAGCACCATGCAACATTATTAAAAGATTCATCATCTTAGGTTAATTGAATGCTTGATTATTATTCTCGACCATTATTCTTGTTATAATCACTTCATCTAGGATTTTGACTTAGGAGGACATAACCCTCATGATTAAGTAGATTTCCCAAATGTGTGTAAACACCACCTATTCCTTATTAATATTTACACATCAAAAGATCAAGGTGAAGTGTTTTCAATCAACCACATTTATGTCAATTCATTCTTGTTGATATAGGTTTAAGTCTATGTGCCAACTCAATTTTGTAGGCGTGGATCTAAAATAGAGCAACATATAATCAATTTATAAATATTGAATCAATATCTTAAAATTCTAGCATTTAATGGTTAATGAGTTCCTAACATCTGTAAATCGCTTTTTCATTTTCAAAATTTAACTAAGTGTTGTATTTTGTTCATATAAATTTCATATTTATAATTCTATTAATTTAGCTCTTAAAGCCTTTATTTCATTAAATTTTCTCTAGGTAAATTGTAGTGGTATAACACTTATTTTTCATTACATTTTTTGATTAGCCCATCCATAGACACACATACACAATATGAATCTCATGCATTACCACATATGCATTGTGTGGCTTGCTCATGCTTACAACACACATATGCAATGTGAATAACTCAATATCATTATATGTACACAAGTGACCAACCAAGAAAAATATATGGTTAGAACCTTACTACAAGCAACTTTCCCTTTACCTAGTTCTCTAATGCATAATCCCTTAAATACATCCCAACAAAAAAAAATATTAGTTCATCCTATACTACATTATGGGTCCCATCATTTATACCAATTCACTGCCATCTATGAAGGTAAGTGAGCATCCTTACTACTTGTGGTAATCACCAAAAAAGGAACACTATAACAACAAACAACACATTTGGCCATTAATAATATTTTTCATAGATTGTTGAACTGACTGAGTCAATGGACGTTAATAGATATTACCTCAATTATGCCACTATTGAAATTTAATCCCACTTAGTATGAGGTATCTCTTGCCATCTATCACCTATATATGGTACTAGTGAAAGCTAGTTAAGCCATGCCATACCATGGGAAAATCTTAGCATCCATGATCTGCACTCCATCATTGATAGTTAGTTAAAATCTAAGGTATGAAAAGTACTCCTGACATATTTAACCTACATGATACTAGTGATATCCAATAAAACCACTTGTGTATCATAACATACATAGCTCCTAGAATAATGGTGAACAACATCTAATCCTTAATATATTATGAATAAATATATAGCATCCATCACCTACATAGTATTGGTGATAGCAACTACCCGTGTACCTATATCAAACTCGACTCTAACATGTGGGTCCATCTTATAACCAAGTATACATAATCAAGATATCACAAGGATCCACAGGTACTTGGTAGGTTGTATTTATTTTTTATACAAACATAAATTGATCGATAAACTATACACATAGTCTCATAGGTTTCTAAAAGCTATAAATATACCATATAGTCAACAATGCTCACTATTACTCTTCCACTATTTGTAATGGAAATTATAAGGAGATCTATCTTTAACTCAACATATATCCATGCTAATTAATATTTATAATAGCTAGATCATCCACACATATTAAGGGTTGTTCAAACCATTAGATGAGAATGGCTTTATTCAACATAATCTACAAACACAAAGTCTGTAGGTTTCTATAACTCATTCATAACAATGCCATATCTAATCTTATCATGCTCTTATTTCTTGGAATAATAGAACTCACTAAGTCCTTAGCCTAACATATACCTTCCTATACTTCTCAATGAGCCAAGACACATTGTCATAGTGTTCAACACATAAATTCTAATTATTTTAGTTCTAACAGGTCTCTAAGAGGCATTCTCATACATTCACATTATAAATAGACCATATAAGTGAGATAGTATATGAGGAAGACCATAGAAGGGATTAAAACCATCTAGTCCAACAAATCACCATTTACCAATGGCCAATCTAAAATATTCATTGTTCCTAAAGTTTTATTAAGTAATAATAAAACTCAAAATTCCTAACTTATTATTTCATATCTGAACAAAGTTCTTTTAAATGATTCCCAAAAAATAAAAATTCTTACTAGTATTAAAAATCCAATCATGTTCCTAGTTTAGCAAACATATCCTAAATATTTTTCATCCAAGGGCATCAAGATCTCAAATTTAACCTCACCCTATTATAATTTGTAACTCAACATGAACCTCTTAGAGTCCCTTACAAAATTATCTCATTAAAACATAGGCTAGGTTAGTTACTTATAAATAATAAATAATAAAATTGTGACCATTTAATAAAACTCATAATGCTTAAAATTCTAAAGTAATCACCAGTGCAAGTCTCCACACATACCCATTTGGATAAATAGAGTTTAATACTAGATCTCTTTAAACCCTTTCAAATTTCCCACTTGCTATGAAATGTTTCATTTATTTTTGTCAAAATTTATGATAATTATTATATCATCCCATGTTAAGTATACAATTGTATACATATATATATAGCTCAACTAACACTAATACCCACTTTATATGAAAGTCTTATTATAAAAAAATTAGGTTTCATTGTCCCACCCAATTTGATACTTACAATTATTAACCTTACAACAATAAAATCCATACACAAAAATTATGTATATTAATCAATATAAGATAGGCATGGTCATATCAAAGTATAGAGAAAAATGAAATAGTTAATATATTTCCACAATACAAAAAGTATGCAAACATACTTTTATGTCTCCAAGTGGAGTCCTAACATAATATGATCAATGGTATCAAGTATCATAATCATATTATATTATACATCTTTCTTGACAAACCATATCATGCATCAAGAAGCACACATAAGAATCATCTAAGGTACAAGTGACATACAATAATAATTATAGTATTTCTTTAGACATGATTGATACTTAATTCATATCAAGATAGTGGGTAACACTATATCCATTAGATCACCATATGAAGATATATGCCCAATAATTTTACTAAAAATAATATTCTTAACTTTTTAATTTTTGATTTCCTTATGGTGAAACCAAATTATTATATTGGTATAATTCATCATCTAGATAATATTGCACTTGGTAATTATAATAAATGCGACCTTAATGGTTAATACTTGTAATGATTCCATATAACAGTGATATATTTATAAATAAAAAACATATAATCATATTATTAAAATTGAACCCAAATCTTCATGTGCATGGTCATAGTAGAATACTATATAGGGATAAAGTTAGTGAAGTCTAGTATAAAAGGAATCCCATGTGAATTATGTACCCTAAATACATATAATTGGTGAATTTTACCAAAATCAACCTTGGTCATGGTTTAGTGAATAAGACATAATGATTGCATATTTAATACAATAAATTTGAATGAAATATATTATTTTACATGTGTTTAACTCGTATTTGGAAAAAAATCACCTACACATGTAAGTACATTACAACTATACAATAGAATACAAGCACAAATAACCAAATACCTAGAGTTCTTCAAAAACATTATCCCTTAATCTCATCTTCTAAAATCTCTATGCATATATGATAGTAAGGCTATCAATTTATTATTCAATACCATGATCTTGATATAATATTTGTATGAATTTAAATGTTCTACTAGTTAGTCAACCAATACTCATAAATTTGATGATAAAATCCTTATTTAACGTTCTATAAAATATACACATTCATTTTCTTTCATTTTAAACATTAATACTATAGTAATAGAGCACCCAAAATAAACATTAGTAATTCTAATTTATAACCATGGTATACTATGTACATAGTAGTAAATACATCCCTCTAATAATTTTTTTGTCCTCAAGATAAAAAAGAGTGTAATTTAACATCTCCCCATTTTAAATAACAAATGTAACATTATTCAAATAAAATCATGACAAAGATCTACTCATAATCCTAGTGAAATTCATACAACCAAATTCAATGAGTATTAAATTAGTAATACCATCCATAATATCCATAACCTAAAATATTGGTCACATAAAATATAGAGATGCTGTAACGCCCCGCCAAGCAGCCCTAGAGGATGATGCAAACAACCACTTAAACAGGCTAATTTTTTTGTTTGTTTAAGTACAATTATTATACAAGTTCGCTTCCCAATGCAAACATCCCCTAAGGTTACGAGACTGAAACTACTTAACAACCCACAACAACAACAACAACAACACGAAGAAAAACCATGACAATTATTTAAATAATAATTAAGCACATACATTCCAATTAAGATAATAAGTACGCATACATTCCATACAAGATAAATTACAACCAAACATAAGAGGTAACTTTCAAACTCACTTAACCATAATTAAATAATACGATTACAACACTCATTCCCCGAATGAGGCAAGTCCAATAAATAAGATTACATTTACAACTTCCACCTCGATAACAAGAGGGGTAAATAATACAAGATGAATTGAAATGAAATAAAGCAAGAACTTATACTGAAACCCACGAGCTCTCCAACTAGAAGTCTCGTCCACAAGAACATGAAGATAGCCCAACGGATTTAGGTGCACGCCACCCAACCAAGTGGAACCCAAAGGCCCACCCCCCGTGCTAGGAGATAGTAACCAGGAACCCTAGTCAAGACCATCTACCTCTAGACACAGGCTATCAAAACTGAACTAAACTGAAACAACCAATTACATGAACTTCACCAATACATCATAAGATATACACAAGAACAACTCAAGCACAACTCAGATACCATGTAAGTACAACACAAGCACTTCACAAGTACAACCCAAGTACCACATACGTACAACATAAGTACAACTCAAGTGCAACTCAAAAGCATCACGAGTAACACACAAGGACAACTCTACATGGTCACATTGTTTCCAGAAATAAAGCAAGACAAGTATGTTAAGAGAACCATACACAAAATAATTGAATACCAACTATGGTCACACTAGGTATGTTAAGGAAACCAGACCCACAAAATAATCGAATACCAACTATGGTCACACTAGGTATGTCAAAGAAACCATACCCCTAAAACAAAGACCGATTGTTGTCCTAGATAGAGTGTCATCACATAGCTCGTCATGGGTTATCCTAGAGATTCTTCCTAGGCTCCGACCTCCACAAGAAAAGGTTATCCTGGTGACCTTTGCCAAATCCCGACCCCCATACTCACTCATGCAGAGCCAAATACCTTATGTACAAACAAGATAGATGACCTTGCCATTACAAGCCTTCCCATCTCATCCCAAGTCTAACCGAGCACTTAGGTCCATGAGTGAGGCATTAAAAGTCTTGATTAGTGAGAAGTTAGTCCTAAACTTCTAAGTATTGTTTTAGTTATCACTTGATTAAATAACTTGCAACGAGTTATCCTGGCACCACTTCATGTGCTGGCCCCCGTTACAAGCCACTCTTCTACTGGACAACACACACACACCATCCAAACATCTATGGAACCAAGGTGCAACAAACAAGATAGCACGTCCACTCCTTTCTCAGGAGTCGACAAAGATGAACCCCTCTCCAAACACTGGAGGAAACATCAATAACAAGACCGCTCCCGACAGGGAGGCACATAAAAAAAATCCACTCCAACACTAGAGGCAACAAACCACATAACAAGGTCACTCCTTACAAGGAGACACGAATCCCATAATCCGCTCCTAAATCAAGGAGGTACAAACATTCCTGTTCATGGAAACTGGGTACTAACATTGACATAACTTCATGCACTACCCAAGGAAATTTAACAACTAGTCGACATCACAAGATGACAACCCCCAAACCTCTAGGGTCTTCTGGAAGACTTACATTTTAACGACACATAACCCATTCCCCAAAATATGAACATAGAGGAAGTAATCATGAAGGCAAGTTGCGAGGAATTAAACTAACTTTGGATACCTTAAATCCATTTTCTTAATATAACTTAGTAGTTTAATGTCGCAATGAAACTAATTAAATAACGCCTCTTTCAGGCAAAGGAAGACAATTTAATCAAAATATTTAATTCCTTAATTGCTTTTAAACAATACTGAAATAAACATTTACTTCATCATTCCAAACAGATTGATACATGATATGACAACCCACATAACTGAAAATCACATCTGGAAGACTCATTAAATACCAAGCACTTAATCCCATTCCCAAATAGAACACGAAGGACATGTTCACTCAATTCAACTAAAGGAAACTACCTTTGGATATCCTAAATCCATTCCTCATTACCGTTCAGTAATCTATCGCATCGATAAAACTGAATTAACATTCATCTTTTCAGATAAGGGAGAAATTAACACTAATATTTAATTCCCTAATTGTTCATAATAAAATAATCATTTCCAACTATAACACAATACATCTCGTTTTAAATAAATAACCGATTGCCCTTGCAAATTAAATCATTATAAAATAAATCAAATTAATTTCGTTAATAACACATTAATCTCAAAATCAACATTCGCCTTTTTCCAATCTATTGTTTAAAATAAAACAATAATGGACTAAAACCTAATGTTTCAATATCATAATCATATTTAAATTAAATCAATGATTGAACTTTTGACATCTCAATTTAAATCAGGCATTCTCTAAGTTAAATATTTAATTTTTCCAATTAAATTTAAATCAAACCATTGAAAATTAAAATTTTCCATTCATATTAAAATATTCCACAACTACAATTATATATATATTTTAACAAAAACATATAAAATATATTCTCTTCTCTCTTTTTCAAAATACCCAAACATACAACATTATATTATTATATAATATAACATTAATTATGCTATTAAAATAAATATTAATATATAAATTAATATTATAATATAATAATAAACATATTATTTATATTATAATATTAAAATAAATATTATTATTTATTTATTTTATATACTTTCCAACAAGCCTTGGGTCGCGCACCATGCAAAGTCATGGGCGACCGTCTTGGGCCGTGGGCCGCGTTTAGGGTTAGGTCGGTCGCATGTTTTACGTTTGGCCGCGCAAATGAGTTAACCAGGGGCGACACTGTGTTTTTCCACCGGCGGCGCTTTCATGGCGGCCGGGATTTGTTTTAGGGCCAGGCAGGGGAGGTACCACCGATGGTAGCGGCGACTGTATGCATAGCCGGCCACCACCTCCAGTGGCACTATGCATAGCACAGCGAGCCATCGACAGTGGTGGCGGCAGCCGCCACGGGGAGTTGTTGTGGGGGTCGCGATGGGCGTGGCTCTCCCCACGCACCTCCCATGGGGTGTGGTGGGGGTTGAGCCCCCAGCCCCCCCAAACATATATATATATTTTTTAAATTTATTTTCTTTTCAAGCCTGTGGATTTTTTTCAAAAATCCAAAAATTAAACTTTTAAATGGGGGAGGGAAGTTTCAAATTTTACCAGCAGCATAACTTCATCCAAAGATGAATTTTTTTAAAACAAATTATAACACTAGGAGAGCAAATAATTTCCAGAAATGAACATCCACAACCATGTTGAAATTTTTCTTTGAAGAACAATAATTTCAAACAGAGGTTTTTTCTTTCCTTTCCAATTTTGAAGCAAGAACAAGATGGGTTTTCCATTTGCAATTCACAAACAAAATTTAAATGCTTTCTAATAGCATATTCAAACTACATAACCTTTCAAAATGAAACTATCTAATTGAATGAACCTGATTTATGAGTTTAAGAGGAGATCCAGATGATGCTCAGCCTCTTCCTTGATTCCCTTTTCAGTTCAACAAATTTCACCACTCCAATCCAAAACCCACAAAAATGAAATATTTTTCCTCACACAAATTCAATCTTTTCCAAAAACTCCAAGATCCAAAAATTGAGACAAGAAATTCAATAATAATCCAATTCCAAAAATATCTCATTCAACAACTGCAATAAATTTCAAAAAACAGAAAATGGAAATATCCTAATTTTTCCAATTTTTGAATTCAAACTTTCAATTGACTTTTAAATTTAATTTTTTTCTAATTTTTTTCAATTTAAATTTCACAATTGACTTTCAATTCAATTTTCAATTTCTACAAATATTCAAATAATCTTTAAAATGAATTTTCTTAACTCAAATTAATTAATTTAATTAATTCAATAAAATAAATTTAATCCAAGATTAAATTATTTTATTAATTAAATTAAATTAACTTAATAACTTTAAATAACATTTTCCACATAATAACCAATTAATTCAATGAACAACTTAAATACATTAAGCCATTTAAATCACCCACTTTAAATTGCAATTTAATAATGAAGAGAGGGCACAAAAACCAAAGCAACACAACTTGACAAGCAACTGATGACAAACAAGGACTAGGGTGACGACCTGAGACGAAAACCTAGCTACTATCTCCCAATCGAATACTGTAGAGTATTGAACACGCTCTCACCTGTGAAACCAGGTGGAGTTGATGTCTTGTACCTGTCAACCTACAAATACAGAAGATATCCACATGCATATATATATATATGTTACAATTAAAACACACCGTGAAGAGGAAATCACGGAATCGTAGGGTGCTCACAAGCGAGTGATGCGATCCGTCCCCTTCACCAATACAGTATCACTGACTGACAAGTCTAACATCATTAATATAATCAAAAGCAAAACATCATTAATTCAATTATCCACTATGCTAATCCAAAGCATGACATAATAATAACATCAAAAAATTACACCATCACACCAAAATATAACATTTGCATAACTTTACAGATAACGATCAAATAACAACCGAGTTCTAATTCAAAGCACTCAACAGAAAATAAGGCCTAACCAAACAGAACACTGTTCGGTCAAAAGGGTAAAACAGAGGGGTCTTACAGATGCCATGAACATGTAAGCCATTGAAAGGAGATCTAGCCTAAATGAATTAAACTAGATCAATTCTCTTTCACCATAAACATTAGGGTGCCAAAATTAACCAAGTAGTACTATTTGGCTATTGTCATTAGAGGAGAACCAAATAGGTCGGTTAGGGTTTTGGTCCCTATTTTGTGTGTGTTGTTACTGATATGATGATTTATATTAAAATAGGTTCAAATTAGGATCAACTGAACTAAGTGTAAAAGAATTTTTAGAATTTACAGAATGAAATGAAAGAAATAGAAAGTGGATCTGGATAAGAGATACAAAGAGGAACCCGACACTAAAATCTAGAGAAGAATTGGAAAGATAGGGGCATTGGGCGCCCTAGTCTACAAGTGCTGAAATCTACAATTTTAGGACCTACATAGGTGTACCAATGTATAAAGATCTCTAACAACAAAAAATAGAATTTAAAGCCTAATATAGCTCGAGTAATCATTGTGACCTAATTTGTTGATGATGAGTCCTTAAAATATGCATTGGGGTTTAGGATCCTTGAGATGTTAAATCCACTTCAATATGTAGCAAACCTATAAATCTACAAAATAGTTAGAGGGAGAAAGGATGTTCCATATAGGAGCTTTCCTTGGTCAAACCCTATGTTAATGTTCCCACCTCCACAACAACTATGATGATAGATGATAAAGAGTGTGTGATCTCAAGGGACAAGTGGCAAGACAAACAAAAAATGATAATGGAAACATAAAAGGGGTGTCTTATTACAACTCATATTTGAAGCCCTTGTTGGATTGATGTAGTTGTATCAATCTCATACATGGAGGATGAAGGAGTATCCTTAAAGTATCCTGCAACTGTTAGTCCATTTGATAATGATAATAAACAAGAAGTATATTACAATACTTGAACATGAATTTTTATTTATGTTAATAACTATAATTTATTGTAATTATCTTGCTTAACTTATTATTTTATTGCTTTCGATGTTTCATTAATTAATTTAGAGTTTCTAGAGAGAGATTAAGATTGATTAGGGGTTAACAAGGAGGGACAAACTTATATATATATATGAATGTAAATATATTTCAAATTATCTATTTTGATAGGCCAATGAATGAATTTGAATTATTAAACATGTTGAGGCCGACAATAAAATTTGAATATTTGGGAATGAATAGATAGAACAAGGGTGTTGGGCACCCAGGTCTAGAAAAATTCCACTCTTAGAAAGTATGTAAATTAAAGATGCACTTAAGTTTCCCACAATGTTAAAAAAATAACTACATCACAAACATAATTAGATACATGCACTAAAGAGGGCACTAAACCTAGTGTAAAATTGTAAGGGGTGACTATTTATGACACTAGATTTAGCCCCCACTTTAGTGAGGGGATGAAACTAAATTCGTACTCACACTAAAGTATGGAGAAGGTATATAGCTTTATCAAAATGCTAAAGAGGTACCTAATTACTCCAAGCTAGGAGATGTGATAGCCCCGAGATATAGGATCCTATAAAACTGCAGTGTCAAGATAAAATGTTACACACATAAATATATCACACACAAGATGAAAAATTTAAAACATATATGACATATACATTGAGAAAACAATAGAGTGTACACAAAGAATACACAAATAATACATGCATCATACCCAAAGCATACATGAAGTATACATAAAAGAATAAAACATATACAAAGCATACATACAGAGAAAAAATAATACAACAACAATGTTAGTACATAAGTCTCAAGCAAAAAATTTGATTGAACAAGGTAAGGAGACCTCAGTATAAAAGGTTGTTTCAATACCAAGCATCATCCCCCAAATACAACAAACACATAGAGAAATTATAAAGATAAAAGAGGCATGTAATAATTCGATCGATTGCTTCAAAGGAATAATGCATACAAATAGATAAGGAGAAATCAATACAAAGAAAGAAGGGTACATGACTCTAGAACCATCTTACTTTGTCAAAAGGGGTCATGCATGTTACAAAACCCCCATGGATCATAGGCTAGAAAGTTTTTCTACGCTAGGTGACCATGGATGGAGAAGGGTACATGACTTGGGCACCAACTTGTTCTATCATTAAGGGTCATACACATAACAAAGCGCCCATGGATCATAGGCTAGTAAATTGTGTTATGCTAAGTGACCATGGATGTGACAAATTAAACCCTATAAAGCACACAAGATATCAAGTTGTGTTATGCTATGTGACTTATAGAGTACATGGATTAACAAGATAACAATTTGTGTTATGCTAGGTAATCATGTATTGTTAACACCTCAATGAGAATATAAATAAACATCATAGGGGATAAATACAAATCATGCCTTAGGGAGTGAACAAATGAATAATGTTACAAGGGGAAAATTAAAAATCACACATCAAAGAGTGCACAAATGAACAATGTATCAGGAGACGAACTAATAGTCACACCTTAGGGAGCAAAAAAATGAATATCTCAGTAGATGAATTAGTAATCATGCCTCACGGGGCACATAGATGTGCAATGTCTTAGGGGATGAATTAATAATCATGCCTGAGGGAGAACAAATATAAACAATATCTTAAGGGATGAATTAATAATCACACCTTAGGTAGTGTATAAATAAATAACATCACAAGAGATGATTTGATAACTGCACCTTTAGAGGTGTAATAATAAACACCACCATAGATGGGGCATATCAATAAGCCACAACTCAAGAATCATGAATGGATAAGGATACATGTGTGGATGCAGAAATGGATAGGTGATATGACCCCTTTAAAATAATAACATATTTACTATGTTGATATTTTAAGGAAAAGAAGGGGTGAAGGAAAAAGAGATAGGATCCTCAAGAAGGATTCACACGTACAAAACTAATCATCCTTGCCTCTAGTATATAGGTGAGGAAAACAATGCTAGAGACCATTGTGTTCCTATCATAAATAAAGTATGGTTTCATAAATGATTGTACCACCATGAATGACAATGAGAAAACACATGGCGCTACAAATGCCACATAGTGAGGAGCAATACATAAGAAAAAAGTTTATCATTTAGAATGAATTGGATAAGGGTAAGATCCAATGTCATGTGATGAGCCAATAGGTGCATAAAAAAATGGAAGAGCGATAACACTAGAGTCAAGAAGATTTTGTATTTTATTGTCCAAGGTGTGATATTCACTATTGGAATGACTAAGCACTTAATGATTTACACAAGAAGAAGGATTTTTTTGATTGTTTTTATGAAATTTATTACATGTTGAAGGAGGAAGAGTAATCAAGTGAGATTTGAGAAGCCTCAGTAAAATATGATTTTTCTTAGATAAAGGATGATGAGCAAGAAGAAATCCATTCTCTTGTGAAGAAAGGTTTTATTTTTTACAATAGGAAGATTTAGGTACATAAAACAATGGAGGAGTGAGTGTAGAAAAAGGAGAAGGAAAGTAACCTAAACCCTCTTTAGAAAAGTGTAGTGTAGGTTTCATAGGAACTTTAACTCGTTAAATCATTAGAATTTTATCCAAGTTTAGGAATAATATTGAAACCAATCCCATAATGTGTCTCCAAAATGAAAAAAGGAGGAGAGGCCATATTCATAATCTTGTCTAAATGAGAAGTATGATCACATTTTGAAGAAGATGTGATAGAATTGACATGAGAAGAAGAATCAATTATTTTTTAAGAAAATAAATCCTTGTTTAGTGATAAGATGTTATGATGGAGAGGGTCAATATTATATGCAATTGGTCCGTAAGGGGTAAAAGCTAAAGAGCCCCCATCATCATTGAGATATGTGTTAGAAGTAGAAGGCACATTATTGTGGAGTCATGGTGTTATAGGTTTTATAGGTTCTTTATTGGAATCATAAGTATAAATCGTATTGATTAGATTTTGATTATCTATCCTTGGGGGATTCAATGTTAATTTGGACTCTTCATCTATACATACCATGTTACGAAGAGGAAGATAAATTGAATGAAGAGTGAGTAGGGACAGGTGTTAGCTTCATCATCACTTGAAGAAGGGATACCTGAGTAGGGACAGGTGTTAGCTTCATCATCACTTGAAGAAGGGATACCAAAGGTTAAAAATAAACATCTATCAATGAAGTAAGAAAAGAAGAGAATATTTTTTAGAAGAAGGCAATGACAAGACTTATATGCTAATGTAATGTTAAAAGAATAGGTGTTTTAGGTTTTATATTTTTGCAATAACATAAGAGAACAAGGATTACAATGCTTTGCTAAAATACAATGCTTGTAATAGTAAATAATATATTCAAATAATATAATACTGTAATCAAGTAAATCATATTTGATAATATATGTGATTCAAATAAAAAATATGTAAATGTAAGTTAAGTCAAGTTCAACAAAATGTAAGATGGTGAATGGAGATACAACCTAAATGACTCAAACTAGATCAATTCTCTTTCATCATAAATATTAGGTAGCCAAAATTAACCAAGAGGTACTATTTGGTTGCTATCCTCAAAGGAGGTCCAAACAGGTTGGTTAGGGTTTTGGTCCCATTTTTTCTTTCTGTGTGTTGTGATTGATATGATGAGTTGTATTGAATTGGGTGAATTAGGGTCAAATAGACTAAGTGTAACAAAATATTAACTATTTATATTTATTACCTCATTTAGGGCAAGGGCATGATAGGGTCTACAATAGGGATTCTTGTACCATTGTGTAGATCGAAAACCCACAAATATTAGGGCCTTGGTTGGGTAGAGGATGCTTTTCATTGCTCCATGTGTTAGCCCTATTAGTGACGAGGTTGGAATTTATTCCTAACAAGAAGCAATTGACAGTATTGTTGATATTGCAGTCCAAGCTCAATAGATATCTACAACTCATGTGGGCCAATACTTGATGAGACATCCATGCAGATCACCTATTAATTTAGATGCATATTCCATGACAAGAATCCCATCTCCAAATGATATAGACCACATTGCATATGATGTCTAGATTTTGAGGGATATAAGTTATATTATTTGATGACCTAATGAGAGCTTACCATGTGATCTCATCACAATTGGGGATCCCGTTAGCAAATCTTCATTCATTTGTGGGTCAGTGTTATGCTGATTTATATATACTCTTGTAGTTTAATCCCAACACTCTAATATCAGTCCTACATCTAGATCATTTGGTGGGGCACATGAGATACATACCAACCATTCTATCACTTCGACACAGGTGCATCCACCTACTGATGATTATGTTGCTATAGGTTCTCACTTATTTTATACTATAGGTGTTTTGACATTTCCTATTGCAGGTGCTTAGGTATCTATTGATACACTAGAGAAAACTACGAGAGGTCTAGGTTCTATGGAGATTCTCTCTTTAGGTTCGATGTCCTCTCACTTGCATAGTCTGCTACACACATCATTGTTAGATCTAGCCACATATAGAACTATAGAGGATTTGGGGGATTCTATGATTGCAGAAGACAACATTCAATATGTAGAGGCGATTTAGGTATATGCATATATAGTTTTTTTTTTTTAAAGTTTTAAATAAATTTTTATGTACTTGTAACTTTATTGGAACTATACAACACATTTATATAAATTATATAATTCAAATTTATGTTTTGATGTATTCATGCATATGTTTCTAGGTGGAGGTAGCATGTGTTACTCCTAGTTTGAGGGTAGAGGGTGTATGCATGCATTCTTCACCTAACCATGTCAGTGGACAGGTGAACTTTAATTTTCATCTAAGTTAATGTGTATAAATACATGTTCAAATTTTCATGTGTGTGTATATATATTTAATGTAATTTTTAACAATTACATTTTTATTTACTATAGGATGATCCCACAATACTGGTTTACAATTTTTGGCCAAATTGGACATTGAAATGATTTTTTCTAACTAAATCTTCACTTTTGGGCACATATAGCAGCTAAATCATGAGGAATTTGTAGATGATATGCAAACTAGAGATTTGTTACATTTTTTTTGTAGATTCTAAATATATATTTTAATTTTTTTTTGGAATCAAATTGCACTTCTTTTTCCATCTCCTTCGAAAACTAGTTTTTATTAGTAAACAACATTTTTAAGGAGTGATGCTCACCATATACAACATAATTTTTTTTCTATGAAGGATATTTTTTTTTTTTGAATTTAGATTTGTAACTACAATATCTAACCCTTTCATTTGGTTTCATAAGTGTTTTATTGAATATTTTCTCCTTAATCAAGTTTCAAAGTTAAATCAATTACAATTCAAACATAGGTAGACTATATACAACATAATTTATTTTGTATCAAAATTCATTTTTTTTACTGGATCAAGGACATCAATACCTAGCCTGCACATATTTTTCATAATTTTATTTTGATAATCTTCTATTTTTCCACATGTGTAGAACAAAGAGCTTGATTTTTCGATGAAAAACCTATGTTTAATCAAACTAAAAAAACAAATACATAATAAAAGCAAAACATATTAAAATTATATTCGATCGATAACTTGTTCCAAGGACTACCATCATCTAGTTGGGTTTGTGAAGTCTGCTCCATTTTCATCCTCAACTCGAGCTTCAAAGGGAAAAATTCTACAAAAAATTGGTGCTAGAGGGGGAGAAGGGTGGAGCAGGGGGGTTCAAATGAACCCAGGTTCAAGCAAACCCCCCTTGGAGGTTTTCTCAAACCAGGGCTCATTCGAACCCAGGTTCGATCAAACCCCCCTTTTCCATTGTCTTCATTGAAAAAATGCATAAAAAGTGGGACCCATCATTTAATATGGTTCACTCGAACTAAGGTCCATTCAAACACCCCAATTCGTGTGAACCCCTAAAAGGATTTTTTTTTCATAGGAGCATTTTTGCAATTTTCCTTCCTCACTAGAATTGTAAACCACTTTTGTGGGTTTACCCTATAGTAACATAATTTAAAGTATCCCTTTTTCCTTAATTTGGGAATAATTAATATTAAAATGAGCCTAATGTTGCCTTGATTTAGTGTTGTAATGTGTTTTACAAATTCACATTAAGTTTAGGGCCCTTTTAAACTAAATTGACTTAAATGTGCCTTATTTAGGGTGTTGTAAAGTCTACCTTTACACTTTCACATTAATCTAGGGCTTTATTAATTGATTGAAGTTAATTTTCCTTAATTGGCCCCTTTAATTGATATCCAAGCCTAATTAAATGCAAATTATGAGGGATAAAACTCGACATTCATAAATACTATTAAACACCACTTAATTTTAGAAGGTGTGTGTCCTAGGTGTTGGAGTTGAGAAGAAACAACTTCATAGAAGCCCAGTGACCTTTGCAAGCAAATAACCTGTTACAAGGAGAAGCAAAGAGAAGTAACAAAGAGAATGCTCAAGAATGTGGAGCAATGTATTCACTCAAAAATGTAAAATGAATAATGATACAAAAGATAGTTTTCAACCATATATAGATGAAAACCTTAAAAAGGAAAACCCTAGGCTTGCACAATAATAATTAATAAAGTAATTAATTATTATGTACCTAATGTTAGCTTAAGTGAAAAAGAGGTAAAAGGGAACTTTACATAATTAAACAAATATTGTTTAATTAATAAAGTAAATACCCAATTACTCTAACACCCCCCCTTAAGCTAGACTTAGGGAGAAGCTAAAACCTAGAAGAAGCTACTGAAAGCAAAAGCAATGGGTCCTGACAACAAGACCAGATCAGGTACCCAAGTACAAAGAAATCTCTATGAAACGGAGAAAAGGAGAAAACCCAATGGGAAAAAACTTCTCTCCAAAAAGAGATAGAAGAACATGCTGAAAGAAACATGAAGGAAGGAAGGCCTCATAAAGACCCCCCAAGGACAACTTCCTTCACCCCAAGCATAGAGCACAACTAAAGATAGTGCGGAGATGCAAAAGGTTTCGTGAAGATGTCTGCAACCTGCTTGGCAGTGGGAATATACTCCAAGATGAGAGAACCATCCTGAATCAACTGTCTGATGAAATACACATGAAGCTCAATGTGCTTCATCCGCTGATGCTCCATCGGGTTGCGCAAAATGTGTATAGCACTCTGATTGTCACACCAAAGAATAGTGGGACTATCAGGAGGAAAACCAAACTCAGTCACCAATTGACAAAGCCATAAAATCTCCTGAATAGCGAGCACAATAGCTCGATACTCAACCTCTGTAGATGATAATGCATGAGCAGTTTGCTTCTTGCACGACCATGTGATAGGACCAGAGCCAAGACAAAAAATAAAGCTAGAAGTAGACTTCTAATCATTGACATCACCAGCCCAATCTGAGTCAGTGTAGCCAACAATGAGAGGATCCCCTGATGTGTAGTGAATGCCATATGAAGTGGTGCCTTGAATGTACCTCAAAATACGCTTGGCAGCTTGCCAATGACTCTCATGAGGATCATGGGAGAATCAAGAGACAAGGCCAACTGCAAAGGAAAGATCAGGACAAGTGTGAGTCAGGTACAACAAACTGCCAACCAATTACTTATAAAGTATAGAATCTACTGAAGGAGTGGGGCAAGTAGTAGTCAAAACAACCCCTAACTGAAACGGTGTGGGGGCAGGCTTGCAATCAAGCATGCCAAAGTGTTGAAGCATATCAAGAGAAAACTTCTACTAGTAAATGGAGATCCCCTCTGAAGACTGAATCACTTGAAGACCAAGAAAATAGTGTAGAAGGCCGAGATCTGTCATCTCAAATTGCTCCATCAAAGCTAGCTGAGAATGCTGAATCATAGAGGATGAGCTACCTGTGATGAGAAGATCATCAACATATAGCACAAGAATCAGGATCTCACCCTTAAGATGCTAAATATAGACCGTGTGATTATAATGACAATGAGTGAAACTAGTGGAGAGCAAAAAAGAGTCCATCTTCTCATACCAAGCTCGAGGGACCTGTTTGAGACCATATAATGAATGCTGAAGTCTGCAAACCAAAGAAGCATCATGCACAAATCCTTGAGGCTGCTCCATATAGATCTCCTCTTGTAGGTCAGCATGCAAGAAGGCACACTTCACATCCATCTGAAAAATGAGCCATCCCCTAGAAGCTGCAAGTGATAGTACAAAACGAATAGAATTCATCTTGGCGACAGGGGAAAATGTCTCGAAGTAATCAATACCCTCAACCTGTGAGAAACCCTTCGCAACAAGACATGCTTTGTATTTATCAATAGAACCATCAACAACATACTTGGTGCGATACAACCATCAGCACCGAACCATCTTTCTGCCCTTAGGAAGAGGACAAAGATCCCATGTAGTATTCCTCATCAAAGAAGAATACTCCTCCTCCATAGAACTATCCCACTCAGAGTGACCTGTCGCCTCTAAAAACCTCTGAGGATCCTCTGAAAGAGCATGACTCAAAAGACTAGAACCCGCAGTATGAGAACGGGTGCGACGAGTGTTTGAAGGATCACCGGCCATAGATCCTACTGCCTCAATAGTAATGCGAGCCCATTTGGACCTTTGAGGTGGAGCAAGTGGAGGTGGAGATGGGGGATCATCAATATCCTCATCATAATCATCCTCAAAATAATCCTGAAGAGCTGCAGTGGGTGGAGCAGGTAGTGAAGTGGACACTGGAGACATGGTATCAACTGGAGGAAGGTGCTCATCAAACTAAACATCCCGTCGAAATAAGACCTCTCTGGAATCAGGATCAAACAACCTGTATGCCTTAACATCCTCACAGTAGCCAACAAAAATGAGGGGTCGAATCTTTCGCTCCATAGCTCTCCTTTGAGCATCAGGAATAAAAGCCCATGCCTCACTACCAAATACTCGAAATGATGAAATATCAGGCTTGTCATGAGACCAAGCCTCCTTAGGAGTCATATGTCAAATCGCCTTGTGAGGCATTCGATTCTGAATATAGCTGGCACAATTGACTGTCTCAGCCCAAAAAGATGAATCCATGGACCTGGACTGAATCATACAATTAGCCATCTCCCGTAAAGTCCTGTTCTTTCTCTCAGCAATACCATTCTACTGAGGGGTGTAAGGAACATAAAATTGATGCTACAAACCATGCTTAGTGCAAAAATATCTGAAAGCTTGATTCACATACTCCCCCCCATTATCCATACATATCCACCAAATAGAAAGACCAGACTGCTTCTCTACAAATGTCTTGAAGACTCGAAAGGAATCAAAGACATCAGACTTGTACTTAAGAAAGTACACCCATGTGCGTCTAGAGAAGTCATAAATGAATGTGAGTACATACTTGGCCCCTGAAAAAGAAGGAGTGGGAAATGACATGAGGTCACTATGAATCAACTCCAAGGGTGCCAAAGCACGAGTGGCACTTCCCTTCAGAAAGGGATCCCTGTGATGTTTGCCAAGCACACAACCATGACAAACACCGCCAGTATAGGAAATCTGTGGAAGACCAAGAACTAGTGCCTGTGTACTCATCTGCTGAAGATATCTGTAATTGACATGGCCCAAATGCTCATGCCAAAACTTACTCACTGAATCTACATGTGCTATAAGAGATGAAACTATACCCTCAGAAGGCTCAAATCCATCAAATCTATAAAGATGAGATGCAGTATCAACACTCCTAGTAGCCACAACCAAATCAGAGTCATGGAGGTCCTGAATAACCACATCATGTGGTGAGAACTCAATTGTCTTATCAAATCCAGTGTGGCAAATTTGATAAATAGACAAGAGGTTCGTCGAGATGTCAGGAACAACCAAAACATTCTGTAGAGTGCCCCCATCCAAAGAGATAGAACCTGAACCCAAGACGAAAAATTGTGAAGAGTCACCCACTGCAATCTGTGAAGTACCACAAGAGGCAAGAGAAGTGACCAACTGCTGAGTGTGAGTCATATGGTGAGAAGCACCAAAGTCTAAAATCCAAGTGGATCCATTGGTCGAAGCTCTAGAAGTGAGAGCATGACCTTTCCCTGTGGTGGAAGAAGAAGAAGACTGAGGTGAGGAGATGTGTTGCTGTTGCATGGCGTCCTCTAAAGCCTCTAATCGTTTCCAACACCTGGAAATTGGATGGCCTTTCTTGCCATAGAAACTACAAGTGTCTCCTGATTTCTCCTTAGTCTTGGAGGAAGACTCACCAGACTTCGAAGATTTCACATGTTTTGGATTAAATGGTGGTTTAGAATCAAACTTAGGAGGAGGTTTGGAGGAATGCTCACTGCCTGCAAAATCTTTCTTGGGCCTCAGTTTCTACTTATGTTTCCCCTTCGGTGACTAAGCAACCAATGCTTTGCTCTTTGATCCTGAGAGCATATCCATCTGAGAAAGGTGAGACTGCTCTCGAGACAAATGCTCACAAAACAAATCAAAGGTAGGCATGGTAAAACTGGCACCTAGACCATCCATGGTGGAATAGAAGGAAGAAGCAAATATCTGAAATGGACCACGAAGCTTCGAAAGAATCAAGTAAATGCACTATGTGTCTGTCTTGTTCTTGCCAAAACCTTGTAAAATAGTGTGGATAGTTTTGAACTTGTTCAAAAAATCCTCAATAGTGGGAAATGAATCAGGTAACAATGAAGTTAGCTCTGCCTCAATCTGTAATGCTTGAAACTCATTAATGGCCCCAAAAAGTGTCTCAAACTTCAGCCACATGGATCGAGGAGTGAGAAAAGCATCAAGGTGAAACAAAAGATTGTCTGAAACATGCATGCATAGCAAACCCATAGCCTCATCCATCTTGTTCTTGTGCTGCATAATCTCAAAAGGATGCTGCAACTGAGGCTGAACCTCATCTAAACAAGACCACAACACTCATGACCTGAGTAGCCTCATCATGCGAGACTTCCAAGTGTGATAGTTATGTGATGTGAGTAGCTCAACTGAAGAGTCTGCCATGAAACCCTGCACCTGTACTTGCTTGTGTTTTTTATTATTATGTGATCTTTTAGAATAGACAGAAGATGCAAAAGAGTTTGATTTTTTGAGATTTTTGGTGTTTTGGTTTTCTGATATAAATGACAAAAAGCAAGAGAAAAACACCCCCCACAAAAGATAAACCCAAACCCTAGTACAAACTGAGAAGAAGGAAGCAATGCATAAGCAAAAAATACTTCAAAAACAAATTCTCATGTACTTGGTAAAAATTCTAATAAAATAAATCACATATCTGAATAGAGCATGTTGAGAGCTTTCCAACACCTATTCGAGTTTGAAAAATGGAGTCCGTCTGCACCTTCTATGACCCCGGAAGTGAAGAAAGAAGACCTCACTTTGATTGGAAAAATAATATCCAGACTGGTAAAATTTTAAAAAAATTCCTACACCATCAGATCGATGCCAAAACCAGATTTCCATCACCTATTTTTTTTTGAAAAATAGAGAAACAATGACCATTTTACACCCGATTTAGTGCAAGTTGCTAAAAAAGGTCAAAAAAAGACCTCCAAGAGCCCTCAAGGGCTAAAAAGAATAAGCCCTTGGTCGCATTTAGGACCAGGGGGTTGGTGGCTGGGGTCTGGGCCAAAACCCTCGGTCACTCATATGACCCTGATGCAGTTAGGGTAAGCTCTTAGGGGTTGTCGGCAGGGTGTTGGTCACCCACATGACCTGGTGGGCGGAGTTAAGCCCGTGGTGGCTGGAGAGGGCCGATAGGAGGTCGACGTCCGCGGGGTCAGCGAAGCTCAGCGGGTGTCGGCGGGCTCGGCGGTGGAGCTTGACGGGAAGCGCGGAGCGGTGCGAGCGGAGCGACCAGTTAGCGCGGGTGGCCGACGGGCGGAGCAGTGGTGGTGCGGCCGGTGGCCAACAAACTTTGCATGAGCTGTGCATAAAAATTAAAAAAAACCTTTGTTTTTTTTGATTTCTTTTAATTTTTTTGTGATTTTTGCTGTGGGGGAGGTTGTATGGCCAAAACCCTAAATTTTTTTTTGCATCCCTGGTTGACTGTAACCAAAATCGACAATTTGACAGTCGATTTAGGGGTTTTTGGGTGCTGCAGATCCAATGGCACTATCCGTTTGGGCCCAAAGTGAACCCAAAAAAGGAGTATGCTGAATCCACAAGAAGAAACCTTAGAACCCTAGATCTACTTCCAATGCAAAAAAACTCAAAACAAGAACAAGTAGTTGCAGATCTGAAGCTTTGATACCATGTTGGAGTTGAGAAGATACAACTTCATAGGAGCCCAGTGACCTTTTAAGCAAATAACCTGTTACAAGGAGAAGCAAAGAGAAGTAACAAAGAGAATGCTCAAGAATGTGGAGCAATGTATTCACTCAAAAATGTAAAATGAATAATGATACAAAAGATAGTTTTCAACCATATATAGATGAAAACCCTAAAAAGGAAAACCCTAGGCTTGCACAATAATAATTAATAAAGTAATTAATTATTATGTACCTAATGTTAGCTTAAGTGAAAAAGAGGTAAAAGGGAACTTTACATAATTAAACAAATATTGTTTAATTAATAAAGTAAATACCCAATTACTCTAACACTAGGTAGGTGAACTAAGACCCATTCACCACATGGCGAATGTGTCCCCACCTAGTCCTATGATCCTATTTTTACATGATATTACACATTGTCTGAAGTGTGTCCTAGGACCCATTCTCCACATGGCGAATGGGTCCTCACTTAGACCTAGGAACCCTCCTTGAAATATTTTTTGGTGGTATTTTAATGATTTGAAATCCATAATTCAATGTTGGCTTGCGATTTTTGAATTTCAGGAATTACTAATAGGATATGTATAAATATAGGGTTATTTCATTATGTTTCATAACTAAGATCTAAAAATTTTAAGTGATCTCAAGAGTATCTTCACAAGAGCATTGATAGAGAATTCAAGAGAATTTCTAAGGCATTCAAGGGAATATTTGTAGAAGAACATTGCAGCAATCAAGACTCCCTTTGTCATGTCAAATATTTAGTGCATCATGCATGTTGTTTTGCTAATGTGTTGATGTAGCATTCAAGATATAATCAAGTATTCAAGGACATTGTTTCACATTTAAGTTTCATGATCAAGATCTACATTCATTGAGGCCACTTCATGTTAGTTTGAAAATTTATCCAAGGTTCAATTAAGGTGTGGTGAGTTGTGACATTTCATTTGTTCATTCATCATCCCTTTCATGCTTTTATTCATTTCAAGGTTTAATTACCAAAATGGGGTTTGACCAAGGCAAACCCCTATTCCATAGCAAACAACATTTTTCTCCTCTTTGATGTGTGATTACAGGTTTTAGGTTGAAAATCTATTGGAGAGAAAAATTGCAAAAGTTGTCAAAGTTGCAAATAAATTTGTCAAATCATGGAAATTGAACTACAAGATTTATTTTTGGCTTTCTGATAGTGCTCGACTAGAATTTGAGAGTGTAGACTGAGAGGAACAAAACCCAAAAAATAATTTTTGAGAGCCCTAGCCAAGACCAATTCACCATAGTGCAAATGAGTCCACAATGTGGTCTAAAAAACACTTTTTACAACAGGTAAAAAACATTTGACCCTCTCTAAATCTGTCTTTTTACTGGTATTTGAGTTAGATTTGATTTCTGTAACCCATTTACACATTATAGCACATATATTAAATGAAATTAGAGTGAAATTAGGTTCATCATTTTATTTCATTATGGTGAATCTCATTTCCTTCTTTTCATATACGTATATATGCAGGGCTTGATACATTTATCAGAGTAGGATTAACACTCGATGGTCGCTCAACTAAGAGCCAACATGATGACCCAAAGACTAGTTGAGGCATTATTTTATATGTGTTTATTGTTTTATGTATATATTCTCTAGAACATGTATATGTTATGTTTGAGATCTATCATATATATGCATGTGAACATGTTATGTTTATGAACTTATATTTAATATCTACTCTAGACATATTTATATCAATTCGAAAAAATTGAGTTTATGTTTATGTTTTAGATCTATTGATGTATGTGCACATGTAGATTTATGTTTGAGAAATATATCATAGATGAAATTTGTGTTTATGACTTCTTATGTTTCATATATTTATGTTTATATATATGTAAATATAAGATATCGTGTATCTCCTAAGGACATAATTTATGTTTACAAACTTATGTTTTGAAACAAGTGATAACTACATATGTGTACATGATATGCAATATAAAATTTGGTTAAATAGATATATATGTACATGTGTATAATTTCATTCAATTTATAAGTTACAAGTAATATAAACTCTCATAGATACATGTAATGTATAGAAAATAGGGCCACATATAACAAATAATGTAAATCCATCTTGAAATGTGGAAGTAATGTAATCTAAATCCATCTTTGTATCTTAGTTATGCCTAAGTTATAGTGACAACTAGTGATGGAAACATGCGTATTTCTATTTCAAAAATGAAACTCAAGTTATATCGGTTGACATTATCATTAACTATGTTGAGTTGTTAGAGAATGATTATTTGTTTCTTTCATTGGGAATCTTACAATCTAATAGCTTGTAACCAGAAGAATATATAGGTCTCATAGCCTTGGTTTGAAACTCCAAGGCATATACTTATTTTTTGATCCTCGGGTTGGAAAGATAAAAAGCTCTGTTACTAGTTGTAATGCCCCTATTTGGGATATTCCTTAATTTAGGGATGTAAAACAATAATAAACACAAAAAAATGATATTAGTAATAAAAAGTATCAACTTATTAGTAATATTTAAATTAATACATCAAATAGTATAATATTGAGAGCAATATATCATAGCTAAAACATCATAATCATGAGATCAATAGTTCAAAACGTCATTAAAATTTGAATTCAAAATATCTTAATGTCATTAAAGGTTATTCCAAAACATTTTCTTATAGCCAATCATATTATGAATTCACTTGAATTACTTACAAATCACAATCTCAAGGATGGTTTTCCTTGTATTGCAAGAGAATGGGTGGATCCTTGTCCCTTCACCTCAAGGTGGCATACTTGAGAAGACCCTCAAGCTCGATAGCACTCATATGCCTCCTAACCATATGAGTGTTGCATCTCAAGAGTTGTGTACTTGAGAATTCCCTTTCACGCCTAGGAGCACTCATCCATCTCCTAGCCCACAAACATGGCAGGATCTTAAGTCCACACCATACCTCAATCCACCTTGGAGGTGCTCCATCCTCCTTAATCAATCCCAAGAGCACTCATTTGCCTCCTAGCTCACAAGTGCTACATTTCAAGGTGGCATGCTTTATAAGATACATGAATACTACTTCCCTCAACAAGTCTAGGAGCACTCATACACCTCCTGGCCCCATGACCACTACGTCTTGGGGGTGGAATACTTGATGAAGGAAAATGTGGTACTTCCCATCCCATGAACCTGAAAGGTCGATCAACCTCCCTATTTGTAAACACTTCTATAAATTCAGAATAGATTTCTAAATGAATCTTATTATATTAATTGTTAATCAAATAGATCATTTCATTATGCTATTGTAATACATATACATTTATATACATATTTATTCCTAATTTATATTTTAAAACTTACTACCATATAATATTCTAGCTAAAAATAATATTTATTTCCAATAGATCTCTTATATTTCAATTTCTTATTTTATTTTTCCAATACACTTCCATGATGCTTTCTCCACAAGGAAACAATCTCCCTCTTATATCTTATTATTGAGGGAGTCACAACCTTTCATATTTGAAAGAGTCACAACCTTTCACATTTAGAGTCACAAAATTTCACATTAGGAGTCACATCAAATTTATTCTTAATTGATTGTTTGAATAATTTTATGGATCTCTTTCTCAAATGAAATGCTCTCCCTTTTATATCTCAAGTTTGAGGGAGTCACACCTCTCCAGCTCAATAGTTACAACTCTTCATATGTTGGTTGACCATTCTTAACAACTTATTTATTTAATTCCATAATATTAATTACCTTTAGTGATTTCTTTTGAAACATAGGTTGCAAATATTTAGGAATAAAACAAGACATTGCAGATAACTCAATCCATCTTCATGATTTGGCATGATTGATCATGATATATCCTTGGACATAAATTGGTTTATTCTTCTTGATGTCTTGCAAAATTGAATTTGATTGATGAAAGTGTTGCAATAATTTTGCTAATTCTGCCCTTAACTGATTTTAGGATCTTTAATTTTCTCAATAGATTTCTAGCTCTCCTTAGGATTTCAAATGATGAAAAAAGCTATTATGTATATGCAATTGTTATAATTTATTGAAAATGAAATATCGATAGCTGACAAACAAAATTGGAAATTCAAATAATAAATTACCGATATTGACATATTCAAATTTGGGGACAAATAATTTTATGGATCTCTTTCTAAAATGAAATGCTCTCCCTTTTATATCTCAAGTTTGAGGGAGTCACACCTCTCCACCTCAATAGTTACAAATCTTCATATGTTGGTTGACCATTCTTAACAACTTATTTATTTAATTCCATAATATTAATTACCTTTAGTGATTTATTTTGAAACATAGGTTGCAAATATTTAGGAATAAAATAGGTCATTGGAGATAACTCAATCCATATTCATGATTTGGCATGATTGATCATTATAGATCCTTGCACATAAATTGGTTCATTCTTCTTGATGTCTTGCAAAATTGAATTTGATTGATGAAAGTGTTGCAATAATGTTGCTAATTTTGCCCTTGACTGATTTTAGGATCTTTAATTTTCTCAATAGATTTCTAGCTCTCCTTAGGATTTCAAATGATGAAAAAAGCTATTATTTATATGCAATTGTTATAATTTCTTGAAAATGAAATATCGATAGCTAACAAACAAAATTGGAAATTCAAATAATAAATTACCAATATCGACATATTCAAATTTGGAGATAAATTAGGTGGTCTATGGTGCGCTGTGCCGTAGAGTAGATCCACCTTTTCAGGGTCTAAAAGTGTCAAGGAAAAACTATTAAATGTATAATTTTATTTTCCAAGAATATTTATAAAATGGAAAATTAATACATAATTAGGTCCAACAACATAGGGGGGAGAAAAACCTAGTGTGAAATTGTCAAGGGTGATATTTTCAATGCTACTACAACCATGAGGAATTACATAAAGGTTCCTCTCATTACGATGGATGTTGTTGGAAAACGAGAATGTCGAATATAGGTTGTGCTCTATTCTCCTCCACATGCCTTTCTTTTTTGTCTCCTTGCAAAGCACACCATGTGCTGCTAATATTGTCTTCTCATGCCATCATAGGCACACAAGAATCATATCATTGCTTGTAGTGTAGAAAAATGTATCTCTTTACATTTTCACGCTTGTTTGGGCCCTCCTAATTGAAATGGAATTAATAATGCCTTAATTTAATTTAAAAAAATATATCCCCTTACATTCTCACACTTGCTTGGGCCCTCTTAATTAAATTGGGCTTAATTATGCCTTACTAATCCCTAGTTTACATCTACAAGCCTAATAAATTACACCTTCCGAAGGGGAAACCCGACAAAAATTAATGCCAACAAATAATTCAACACCTTGAGCAATGCGTATTCCAAGAATAGGGACCTGAGACCCATTTTCCCATGGGTGAATGGGTCCTCCCTAGGCCTTGGAACCCATTTTAAAAACATGTTTTGTTAGTATTTTTATCATCCCAAATTCAAATTTCAAATGTCATCTTGTAATGTTTAATTTTTGAGAAATTAAGGATAAATGTCTATAAATACAAGGTTATTTTATCAAATTAATATTAGATTTCAAGAGCATAATTGAGAGAACTTCCACAAGAGATAATATTATTGTGAAGAGCATTCAAAAGTAGATTTATCAAGCATTTATTGCAGCATTCAAGATCTCAAGCATCATGTCAAAGTTATGTTCATTCATTTATGTTTTTGGAGCTAACATTGTGATGTAGGTTTCAAGATCTAATACAATAACTTAAATCAAATATTCAAAGAAAGATTCAAGTATCAAGATCTGCATCCATTGAAGCCATTTCATGGAAGATCCATATCAAGATTTCGAATTTCCAAAGGTTCATCCAAGGGTTTGGTGAGTTGCAACATTGAGTTGTTCATTCATCATTCCTTTCATGCTATTTCATTTCATTTCAAGGTTTAATTGCCAAAACAGGGTTTGACCAAGGAAAACCCCCATTCAACAAAAAAAATAAAAAATTCCCCTCTTGTGTTTGTGTTACATATTTTAGGTTGAAGGAAAATTAAAGATTGGAGATCTCTAAATTGCAAAATTATAAAAGTTGTCAAAGTTGCAAGAAAAGTTGTCAAAATCATGGAAACTTAGATCTTGGGATCATTTGTTTTCATTTTTGCATGAAACTAGTGGGAAATTGCATCTCAATTTTGTATTCAAAGGCTCCCAAAAATTCAACTCAAAAAGTTGTCTTAGGACCCATTCACCATTTTTGGATTGGGGGGTCCTAGACACTTTGCAACTGTTTCTGAACACTCTGCAATAGATTTTGAGATAAGTTTCAAGTGTCTTCCACTCATCCAATTTGTATAAAATTTATTGTTTTTGTTAGAGTTATGTTGCAACATCTACGTGAATTAGGTCGTAGGTTACAAATTTGAGGTCATTTTCTATCCTATTTTCATCTCCCAGAAGTTTTGTTCAATCATATTTACCCCATCCACACACATAAAGTAAATTTGTAGATCTTCCATATAATTGACTCACCTAAGGGCTAAAAGTGAATTCTATCTTGGAGGATCTCATTTCTTGAATAAAATAGAAAATAGGTAGGTTCATTAGACCACATTTTCCCATTTCTATTTATAGTAAGTTTGGTGAAACATTCCAAATTAAGTGTAAAACCCTATGTGTTTTGAAACCTACCCTATTTTTCTATGTTTCATTGCTATATATGTCTATTCTCACACAATAATCATATACTTCCATGACAGGTCTACACCATGCCTTCAAACACCCTCTTTTCATCTCTAGATCTACTACCAAAATGAAGGTAAATACTTTATTTCAATTTATCTCATGAATAGATAACATATTTAAAAGGGAGAAAATAATTTAGAAACTATCAAACTACCTGTAACTATAGGTGCAACTATATCCAAGAACAGTGTAATACTAATTAATACCTACATTAACATCTTCTATGCCACAACAATGGATTCAAACGTTTTCTATAAACTCCTTAGAATATTTTCAAGTATTCCCCCATCTTCAAGGATCTCAAATAAAGATATAATTTTGTTAACTAATCCAATAATTCGATTGAACAATGAATCTATTGATTTATAGTCTTTCATATACATGGTTTCAAGATCTCTTCTTACTATTTGTAACTTAGCAATATTTACCTTGACCATTCCTTGATATGTTGTTTGAAGGATATCCCATGCTTGTTTTGACTTTGTTGTTATTGCAACCCTTAGAAAAATGCTCTTTTATTTCTTAGAAAATGTAGAGATCATTGGGGTCCTTTTTTATATTATTTTTGAGTAAATCCTTCTCTACTTGAGATAAAGCAATGCATGTTATTACATCGGTTGGTTTAGGAAAACCATTCTTTAAAATTTCTCAAAATAAATAAATTATTCACTGTGATTGACCAATAATTGTGTTTTTTACTGTTGAATTGAGGAATTTGAAGATTTATCAAGCTTGCACTTGAAATTGCCATTGTTGGCTAGATGATAATCTTTCTCTAATAACCTATACTTTAATAACCTTTCCTTGATGAACTTGTCTTTGATAAACCCTTGGCTCTAATAATGGATAAAGGGATAGGCAAATAAATAGTTAAAAAACAAAATAGAAAAATAAAGAATAAGAAGATTGTTGTACATATCCATTGATATTTAGAACAAAATTATTATAGAATTTTATCTCTGTACTCTAGATACATTAAAAAAATAAAGTGATCTTCCCTTTCCTAAAGCCTCTTGCATAATATTTACATAAGATCTTTATCTATATTCTTTTTAGACAACAAAGTCCTCTTTCTTTTTTATGGAAAATTACCCACACCAAAAACTATTGAACAACTATATAAATTCTATGCAAAGGTAGACATAGATATTAAAGTTGTATAGGATTATGCAGAATAAAGGAAAAACAAATCAATTTAAACCCAATTGATGGAGAAGTCAAACCATACTTGAGGACAACATATCCTTGCACAAGAAAAGGTAAAAGAGAACCAAAATAGGGGAATGAATTAGAGATTTTAAATGTTGAGGTAGCACCATATGTAGGGTTTACTTGTTGTAGAGTAAATATGAAAAAATGAGTACATTGGTAGTTGGGATCAAATAATCCAAGAGAAATTCCCACAAGGAGGACTGAGTACATCTTTGGAACCATCAATCCAAAAAATTAAAAAAACTAAGTCAAAGATGAACATAAAGCTGATATTAAACCTAATAAAATCATCAAATATAAAATTGTAATCCTACACATAGCATAAGCATTCAATAGATGTAAACCTTATAGAAAATGAAACAAGTATGGATAAATGCCCCAACTAATTACTTGCTATCACTTTTGTTATCTTCAACATCAAGAAATTAGAGACCGTGATAAATACCCATATAAATCTATACTAGAAAGGAATAAAAGCTCTTGCACCATGCCATTCACCTTCCTAATGACCCAAATGTAAACCTCTCGATCTTATTTATTCAAATCTAAGATAAAATTATCCAAAAAATCTTGAAGTGGATATGTCTTGTGCTATACATAATACATGAGGTAGCCTCATATTTTAGTAGTAATTCCTAAGAAAAAATCCCTCCAACTTCCATGTCACCAACCTCCACATCATAATCCATGAGTGCATTGCCAAAAACTTCACAATACCCATATCACAACGGATATCTATACCATTGAATGAAAAACAAAGGCACTAAAGGATCTAATATTTGAACATGTTCTAATACATGTTATAGAATTTGTTGATTTATTGTCCAATATTTTTAACAATATTATACCAATAGTTGTGACTTTAATGTTCTTAATATTAATCATGAGTAACCATAACAGAATGAAATGTATTCCTTAAATCTAAAAAGCAATAAATCATGTGATGTCACATCAACACAGTAATAAAGCATGATAGTTCACAACTACCGGTCTAAGTTTTTTTTGGGTCATTTTGGACACCTCAACAAAATGCATGTTGATGTGACATTTGTAAGATGCCAAGTGTAGGTAGAAGTAAAATACTTAGAGAAGATTTTTATTTCAACATAAATCTAGTTTTATTGTGCAAATAACTTAGAACTGATTTTCATAACAATGTACTGAATGAAGACACAGCTGAATCAAATGGAACCCAAAAAAAATCACTACCCCTTAATGATGTAGTCTTAATAGAAATAAATAAATAGAGCAATATGCAAATCTGAACTATTTGACTTATACAGTTGATGCATAAGCAATTACATGAATGCATATAAATATTGATCACACAATAAGCATTAAATTGAACACACAAAATATCATCACTTGATTCATAGAGAGATTAGATAGTATGTAGCAAAGAAATTGACATATTTATAAATAGATACAGGTTGACTCTTTAGGTTTGAATTACACAATTAGGATAATAACACTGTTGCAATGAATGAACAAGCACCAAGCGTCCCGATTGCAATATATTTAGAATTGAGCTTCTACATATGAATATGGCGAACAAAATTAGGATGGCGATGGCAGTATATTACCAAGAAGAAACACACAACCTCAAGGTGGGGGGATTCATCCCACCTTGAAGTAACCCATAGAGATTGTCACCTCCTGTAGATTTACAGCAAATTGTCAAATATGGCAGAGGAAAAAAATACAATAAAATAGAGTAGAAAACAGAGCATGGATGAAAATATTAAAGCATATATTTCATCAGTTCAAAATAGGGGAATACAATATTTAGAGTTGTTCAATCTTCTAGAAGCAACTGGAAAAAAATTGCAATAGATGGAGTAAGCTCCAAGCAACTTGATCACATACGAATCAATCTGGAGCATTCAAGAGTCTTCTAGAGTTAATACATTTACCTACTACACCTACTAAAACTAATTAACTTAAAAAAGTTTCGCTTGAATACGACGTACAATTGAGTTAATAATAACACTCCCTCCTAATCTCAACTGTATAATTATCAACACTAACAATTCCTAAGTGTTTTATTTGAAATTCAAAATAATTCTTTCCCAATGTCTTTGTAAAGATATCTGCAAGCTGATCTCATGATCCACATAAGTCAAGAGAAATTTCTCCATTTTGGACGAGCTCTCGAATGAAGTGAAAGCGAGTGTCAATGTGCTTGCTTTTCTTGTGGAAGACATGATTTTTGGATAAGGCAATTGCAGAACTGTATTCTCCTCCTCAGTTTGACCCGAATATTGTGAAATATTTTGAACTGTATTCTCCTCCTCGGTTTGACCTGAACACTTTTATATATTTACCACTTTGTTTTTCAGCTTCAGCTTTGAATTGTTTAAACTTTGAAAAAGTATCAGACTTATTCTTGAGAAAATAAATCCAGATTTTCCTACTAAAGTCATCAATAAAGGTCAAAAAATAAAAGCTACCACCAATGGATTGAGTTTGAATTGGTCCACAAAGATCTGTGTGGACTAGCTCTAAGTGTTCTTTTGCTCTATTTGAGGATGATGGGAATCTGTCTCTCTTATGCTTTTCAAGAATACACCTTTCAAATTGACTGTCAAGATACTTTAAAATAGGAAGACCTTTGACCATAGATTACTTTTGGAGAAGGATAAGACTCTTGAAGGGAAGATGACCAAACCTAGAATGCCATAATTGTGACTCATCCATGCTTGAGACATTGTGGGAAAATGACTGTGATAGAATGACACTCCTAAGATTCAAGGGAAACATTCTATTCTTGGTTCTTTTAAAATTTACTATAAGTCTTCTACCAGGAGGTTTGTAAAAAATACAAGTTGTACCTTTAAAGATTATATCATAGTCATGTTCCATCAATTGACCTACACTTATGAGATTGTGTTTCATATTTGGAACATAATAGACATCATATATGTCTTTTTGCTGATTTTGTTTAGTAAGAACATGCACAATTCCTTTCCCTTGGGATTTTAATCGAGAATCTGCTTCCTTTGCCTCTACCTCTACTAAAAGAGGATTGAGTCTTGAAATCTTGTTCCAAAGACTCTTCTTCCAAATTTAGTCTAGTCTCATGTGACAAGAGTGATCCAGTTAGCTATACTATAGAAAAAGTAGTGAGATCTTTGGACTCCAAGATAACTATTACAACCATTTCAAATTTCTTTGGTAAGCTTCTGAGGAATTTTTCAACAATCTTCTGATCTTCAATGGTTTTACTATTAATCTTGATCTGGTTTACAATGCCCATGACTTTGGTCATAAACTGATCAACATTCTCTAAGTTAGACATTTTCAATGTTTCAAATTGGGTTCACAAGGTTAGCAGTTTTACTGTCTTGACTTTGTCATTACCCTCATATGCAAATTTGAGGATATCCCAAGCCTCTTTTATTGTTGCAACACCTGTGATTTTAGAGAAAATAGAGTCATCAACAAAATTTTGAATCCAACATTTTGCCCTGTTCTCTTTCTTTTTCAACTCACTAGCTGTCTGAGCATTATTCATAGAAGCTAAGTTTTTTGGAGTGTGCTCTATATAGACATGTTCAATAGTTTCCCAACATTCCTGGGCTTGCAGAAAAGACTTCATTCTCAAGGACCAAAATTCATAATTTTTGCCAAGAAGAATGGGAGTCTGTGGCAGATTACTAGAGGTAGCCATGGTTAAAAAAAAATTCCAATATTAAATGTTCTCCCTTTTGAATACTCAGCGGTTCCTTAAGACTTAGTGGCCTTCAAATATTTCAAATATTCAAGAGATATTTCAAATCAAACAAGAATTTTACCAAGGATTTTTGACTTCAATTGCTCTCCATTACAATATGAAGACTGTGTCTTCAGCTCTAGGTGTTAACAATGGATTTTTCTTTGAGTGCAACCTCAGTACCAACAACACTACCTCATAAACCTTTTAGTGGCTTTCTTCTCTTTGACTGGTTTTAGTAATGGATTTTTAATTTGTCTTTGCAGCAACTTCCAAACCACTTTTGGCTTCCTTAACTCGATCTAGCTGCTCTTCACTTAAATATGAAGAGGCTTATGCAACCTGGGACTTGTGATATGCTCTGATACCATGTCAAATATGGTAGAGGAAAATAAATACAATAAAACAAAGCAAAAAATAGAGCATGGAAAAAAATCTTAAAGCATATATTCATTCATCAATTCAAAATAGGGGAATACAATATTTAGGGTTGTTCAATCTTCTAGAATTAACTAGAAAACAAATTGCAATAGATGGAGTAAGCTCTAAGCAACTTGACCACATACAAAGCAATCTAGAGCATTCAAGAGTCTTCTAGATTTAATACATTTACCTACTGCACCTACCAAAACTAATTAACTCAAAATAGTTTCACTTGAATACAATGCACAGTTGAGTTAATACTAACACATATGTGTCCAACTTTCATGATCACCAATGTAAATAGGAAGTCGATGGTGCTTTCCCAAGTGGGCGAGTCAAATTGGTCTAGAGTTTATTAAATTTAAATGTTATTATTTAACAATTTAAATTTATTTTATTATTTAATATAATTTTAATTATTATTATCATTTTACTATATTTTAAAATATTTATTAAATTTAGACTATGTGTTTAAAAACACTATTTCTGTCTAGTTTGAAAATAGGTCTCAATCAGGGATGAAGACATGACAATCCTCCCTGTTCAGATGTTGCTTTCCCTCAAGAAACTATAGGTTTGAACACTCAAAGATATCTACTCCTTCCCATGAACTCTCTATCCTCTTGGCTGAAAATACCTTAGGGCCTCCCTTGGAGAGACCCCAAAGAATGACTCCTTCCCATTAGATTTGAACTTCAACTTTATAGTTTGATAGTTTATTGTGTATTCTCCAAGTGAGTGTAACCATTGCAATCCCAAAATGACATCTGAATCACCAATGCCAAATATGTAGAGATCATCCTACATCTTGTGTCCTCTTAGGGTCAACTCCATCTATTGAATCCGGTGAGTGCATGAAATAGTGTAACCATTAGCTATTGTCACATTAAATCCTTCAAAGTATTTATCCCTTAGGACCATCCTATCCACTAACCCTTCATTAATGAAATTATGGGCGACTCCACTATTTATTAATATTTTTACCCTTTATCTTTGTAAGTCCCCTTTAATACGAAGAGAGTGATACCTTGGTGCTCCTAAAAGGGATGTAAGAGTGCCTCCCAAATGTCCTCCCTCCAATGTCACCATGTTCTGATCCTCATTAGTAATGCCCTTAGGTTCAATTTCTCCCTCAATATCATCATCAAAGACTACCTCAATATATTGGATGTGTCCTTTCCCCAAACACTTGTGAACTAGTTCCCAAGGCTCCCTACAAGTGAAGCATAACTTTTTCCTTTAGAGGTCATTCTTAGACACGTCAACCCTGCTAGACCTCGGTAGTAGGGTCATCGATTTAGGATTAATCTCATGTGGTGACTTATTTTACTACCCTATTGGTGCATTCTTGAACATAGGTTTATTCTCTATAGTGGAATCCTCAAGGCCTAAGGCTCTTCGAATATCCTCCTAAAATGATATTGGCTCTAAAGCCCTCACCAATCCACAAAAAGACTTTGATAGCCCTTCTACATGAGCATGAACATAAGTATCCTATCCATCACATTAGGAACCATAAAAAATAGCCTATAAAATTCTATTACATAATCATCTACAGTCCCATGTTGCCTTAGTCATGTCAATTCCCTGAAGTAAACTTTTGGATCTCTTCTATCAAACCTTTCTATGAGCTTTTGTGTGAAATGAACATATGTAGTAACAAGGTTAAACTTGTGCATCAAGATGCCATGATGCCACCATTCATGAGCCACACCTTCCAAATGTAGAATGAAAAACTTGACTACTTCATCTTCAGTCATAGGGTTGAGTGAAAAGTATCTAACTTTTGAACCCAAGCATGTGCACTAACATTTTCAGAACCATCAAATGTAGGAAGTGACATTTTACTTTGTGCTGGAGGTCTCTATTGGATCACTGTGTAGAAGTTCCTTTATCTCATCAGTCTGATCAACCATCTTCTTCTTACCTCTACCTCCTATTCCAATGTCACTTTTCTAAGTGGTTGCATTAGTCTTCTTCCTCTACCTTTCTATGGCTCTTAGGTCTCTTTGGTTATATTGCATGCACAAAAACTATCCCACATGTTGGGAGGATTGTGGCTCTAATACCACTGTAAGATGCCAAGTGTAGGTAGGAGTAAACCACTTAGAAAAGGGTAAACCAACAAAAGTGGTTTACAATTCAAGTGAGGAAGGAAAACTTGCAAAAAATGACCCCATGCAATTTTTTTTGGTTTTTTGGGTTCAAATGAACTCTTTGGTTCGAGCAAACCAAAAGAGGGTTCGAATGAGCCCTAGTTTGAGCGAAAAAAATAGATTCAAGTTCCCACCATTCCAACCAAAAAGAACTAAGAAAACATTTTTTATAAGTGGGTTCGCTCGAACCCCCCTTTTCCCACCTTCTCACCCTCTGGCACTAAAAAAGTCCATAATTTTGCACTTTGAAGCTTAGGTTGAGGATGAAAATGGAGGAGACTTCACAGACCCAAATGGATGATGGTATTCCTCAGAATGAGCTATCCAATGAATATAATTTTAATATGTTTTGGTTTTATTATATATATATTTTTTTAGTTTTATTAAACATAGGTTTTTCATCAAAAATCAAGCTCTTTGTTTTGCACATGTGGAAAAATAGTAGATTATCAATTTTTTTTTGAAAAATATGAGTGCACCAGATATTGAAGTCCTTGATCCAACAAAAAAAATTGATTTTCGATACATACAATTTTTTTTACGTTGTATATGGTCCGCCTATGTCTGAATTGTAATTAGTTTGACTTCAAAACTTCATTAAGGAAAAAATATTTAATAAAAAACTATGAGACCAATTGGAAGCACTAGATATCATGGTTACAAATCTAAATTAAAAATAAAATAAAATTTTATCCTTCATGGAAAAAAAGTTATGTTGTATATGGTGAGCATCACTCCTTAAAAATGTTGTTTACTGAAAAAAACTAGTTTTCAAAGGAGATGGATAAAGAAGCACAATTTGATTCCAACCTTGAAGTAATCCACAAATATTATCACCTCCTATAGATTTCTAGCATATGCATCCAACATCCATGATCTCCAAAATAAAACATGCCAATATACATAGGAAGTCTATGGTGCCTTCCCAAATGGGCCAACCAAATTGCTCTAGATTTTATTAAATTTAAATGTTATTTTTTAATGATTTAAATTTATTTTATTATTTAACACTATTTTAAATATTGTTTTCATTTTAATATTATTTTTATATATTTATTAAATTCAGATTAAGTGTTTAAGAACATTGTTTCCCTTTAGTTTGAAAATAAGTCTCAATCAAGGACAAAGACATGACAACATCATATTTGATGATGTGGTCCCTAGATATTAGTTATAAGCAAGAGACTTTCCAAGTAAGTTGTTGTAAAAAATTGGGAGTGATTTGAAATTTCCAAGTAGAATTTTGAGGAGTGCAAAGTTAGGATGCTCAACTACTAGATCCTCTCCCTTATGACTCAAATAATTCTTTTGGGGAAAATCTAACAATAAATTATGTCCCACCACCACATGAAAAAATATTCAACCACTTGAGAACAAAATATAGAGACCTTTAAGTTAGCTTTTAATCAAATCATATTTGTTGACATCCATAGATTCCCATTTACAAGAAGCCAAAGCTAATTTAAATTGTTATCAATTGACTAGGATAATTTTAGAATAAAATTGACTCAAGCCATTGGAGAAATCTAGCAACAACTATATAGTATAGCAATGATTGAGAGAAAATGCATACCTTGAGCTACTACCCTTGAGATGATGCAAATATACATCCATTTTTCTATAGTCCAATGTTTCCTTGTTGCTTCATATTACCATGAGCTCATTATATAAACTATTATCTACCTTCCTTAACTTTACTAGAAACACAACAAAAATAACTCTATTATTTCAAAAATAATGTGCCTTCCTATCTCTTAGTAAAAATATTGAAAAGTTAGAAAAATATGTAGTGAAAATATTTTTTTGTTAGTGTGCAAAGACGAAATACAAACATGTGAAATTCGTGCTGCTGCACAAGATACTTCATTCCTTGTCAACATTTGATTACATTTTCCTCTTTTCTAGAGGACTTTGTATATTACATAGAAGATTCTAGATGATAGATCATATGTAAATATTTTAATTTTTTTCTCCTTTTATTTAATATTTGTGTCAACAATTATTTACTATTGTTCTAGGTATTAAATATATGTGGGAGAAATTAACTACTCCAACACTCCCCCTTAATTTATACACTAATTATATCAATATTTATAATACCCAAATTTTCTATCAAATACTCAAATTGTTCCTTTGCTAAGGACTTTGCGAATATGTCTACCAATTGATCTTCAGATCTGTAATACTCTAGATTGATTTCTCCATTCTTCACCAACTCTTGAATGAAGTGATATATTGTATCAATGTGCTTACTCTTATGAAAGATGTGATTCTTTGATAGTACAATTTCCAACCTATTATCACAATATATTGGTGTAGGTTCCCTTTGATCATGTGTTAAATTCATCAAAAAAATTCAAATCCACACTACTTGATATGTTGTTGATCATCTATGCTCCCTAAAAAATCACTATATGTATATCCAACCAACTCAAAATGATTTTTTTCAGAGTACAATATGCCATATTCAATAGTTCCTGAAATATACCTCAATATTCTTTTTCCAACTCACCAATGTAAATACTTGGGTGATTCCATGAATTTGGATATCAAACTAACTCCTTACATAATATTTGGCCTAATTTTTATGAGATACATCAAACTTTCAACAAGACTTTTGAATATGATTGAATCAACATTGGACGGTCCCTTATATTTTTTGCTAAGTTTTCCACTTGTGGGTATTAAGTAGATTTTGGATTACAATTTATCATTATAAACCTCTTTATTACATACTTTTCCTATTTAGTTTGAAAAATGAAAATCCCATTATCATTTTGTACAACTTAAATTCCTAGAAAATATCTCATTAATCCCAAATTTGTCATTTCAAATTCTTTTTTCATGGTTGATTTAAACATGTTTATAAACAAATCTCCAGTAAAGATCAAAGAATAAATATATAAACAAACAAGAAGTTAATTTAACCTTTCTTGTTGACCTTAATGTATAGTTTAGGTTCATTATTGCTTCTATTGAATCTATTTTCCATCACGTATGCATCTATTCGACTATACCATGCTCTAGGTGCTTGTTTGAGTCCATAAAGTTCCTTTTTCAACCTGTATACCTTGTATTTATGCCCACTTACCTCATACCCTTTTGGTCGTTGTACACAAACTTCTTCCTCTAGAAAATCATTCAAGAAGGCTGATTTGACATCCATTTGATACAATTTCCAAGGTCATGTTGAGTAGCAATTTCCAATACTATTCTAACTATATCAAGTTTTGTTATGGGTTCAAATTTTTTCGTTACAATCAACTCTATATTTTTGTGTAAAACCCTTAGCTACTAACCTTTCCTTATATTTTTAAACATCTCCATTTACATTGAACTTAGTTTTGTAAACCCATTTAATGCTTATGCATTCTTTTCCTTTAGGAAAATTTTCTAACTCCCATGTGTCATTATTTTGAATAGATTCTATTTCCTCATTCATTGTATTAATCCAATATTTTCCCTTAATTGCCTCCTCATAATAGATAGGATAATGAGAAAATAAAGAAAATTTGATTACAAATCTATTCCTTCTCCTTGATCATAAATTTCTTGCAAACTTCTAATTTTCTTTCCTCTAATTCTTGATTCAATGATGCAAGTGTAGGATTAGAATCATTACTTACTTGTGAATTAGGAGAGGAATGACTTGATGATTCATATTTTTCTCTTTGTGGAATTATTGATGGAGTACCCTCTTGCATATTAGTTTTATCACCTTGATTTTCTTGATATTTTTCTTCTTGTTCTTCACTATGAGGTATTACTGCACCAACTGAAATTGATTTATCTACACTTCCATCCCAAGCTTCTTCTTCTTTGAATATAATATCTCTACTTATAATAAACTTCTTAGTGATTGGATTAAAAAACTTATAAGATTTTTATTACTCACAATAACCAATGAAAATGCACTTCTCACCTCTATCATCCGGCTTACTTCTTGTTTCCTTTGGCACAAATGCAAATGAAACACAATCGATTTTTGTGAAATGAGATACAATATTATACTTACCAATTAATTCTTCTTGTGGGATCTTGTCTTTCACTCTCTTTGTTGGACACTTGTTCAAGAAGTATACTGCACAAGCTATTGCTTCAACCCAATATTCATTAGGTGTATTCTTGCCTTTCAACGTGCTTCTTTCCATCTCTATTGTTGTTTCCTTTTTGTGATATCATTCCAAAGTTGAGGTGGATTATTTATTTATCCCATGAAACCTACAAAATTCTAAGAACTCATTTGATTGTATTCACCTCCTCCATTGGATCTCAATACCTTAATGAATATTCCAATTTTATTTTCAAACAATGCTTTGAATTCTATGGAATTTCTAAATGCTTTAGATTTATACCTAAGAAAATAAACCCACGTCTTTTTGGTAAAATTATCAATAAGGTTACAAAGTAAATTCTCCCCCCTAATGATGGTGTTTGCATTGGACCACATAAATTTGTATGCACAAGTTCTAAAGGTTCCCATGCTCTATCCGATATTCCCTTTGAACATATTTCTCTATGTTGTTTTGCCAAAATACAACTATCACGTGAATCCATTGGTTCTTCAATTAGGTTTAATCCTTTTATTATTTTCTTCTTTCATAACAAACATAATCCTTTGAAATGAAGATGACCATACCTCAAATGTCATACCCATGCTTGATCTTGACAAGTTTCTTTGAAATTTGCTTCAATTTCTCCTACCTTTTTACTCTTCATCTATAGTGGAAACATCTTATTCTTTGCCATTTCAACCCTTGCAATTACCATGTTACTAGGGGGTACATCAAATATAGCACATAAATTATTCTAAAAACTGATTTTACAACCCCTTTGTACAAGTTGACCAATTCTTATGAGAATATGCTTCAAACCAGGTATAAAGTAAACATCAAGAATGAACCTCTTACCATGATTTGTTACCAGATTGATTGCACCTTTACCCATGACTGCCACTACATCATTATTTCCCAATTTTACCTCTGATTTGACTAAACTATCCAAGCTTTTAGACAAATATATATTTCATATCATGTGATTGCTACACCCACTATCTAGAAATAAAAAATGACTTGAATTTTATTGAGCTACATGACATGTAATGGACCATGCCCTTGAATTACTTAAAAAAAATGCATTTTATTTTTTGACATCTGTTTATTTCTTTCAATATTCACTTGCAATGTGTCCAAACTTCTTGCAAAAATAACATTGAATATTAGATTTATCATACCTTTGTGATATTTGATTATTATCACATCCTCTAGATCTAAAACCTTTACTTGGCCTACCTCCTAGATTAGGAATTATTTTTTCTTCTCTTTGAAAATTGTTTCTTCCTCTAGGATTTCCTCTTCTTTTAACTCTACAAAATATCATCTGTAATTTGAATGCATTCTCCAATTAAACATTGTTATTCTTCTTCAACATGTATTCATGAGATAACAATTATCCAAATAAATCATCTAACAATAATTATGATAAATCTTTAGATTCCTCAATTGCAACCACAATAATATCAAACTTGCTAGGAAAACTTCTAAAAATAATTTCAACAACTTTAACTCATCACCATTTGTTCTAATCAATTAACAACATTCATTACACGGGATAAGAATTGATCTACTAACTTTGAATCTTTCATTTGTAAATTTTCAATATCCCTTCTAAGTAATTGCAATGACTAATTTTACGTTAGATGTACCTTTATATATTGTTTCAAGTGTTTCCCACACTTTTTAAAATGTATTTTCACTTTTAATTCTATATTTTTGTCCATACCTTGTTGAAAAAGTTGCAAAGCCCTTGCATCCTTTCACCTATTTTCCTTGAGCTCATTTCTTTGATTTCTATTTAATAAAGACTTGTCATGAGGTTCTACAAACCATCTCTATGAAATCCAATAGATCTTGAGAATAAAATATAGTTTTCATCTTTACTGCCTAATTGGCATAATTTTTACCAGTAAAAAATGTCATTAGGAGCTGCAAGTAATTACTCCTTGATGCCATGATGCCAAACGATCAACTTCTACTCTCCAATTCAATTATATGCCATTAGATTCATGTGCCTACAATACATTTAATTGAATCATATCTACAATATTCCTTTGATGGTCTCCTTTTAATGCTACGATTCATCGACTTTAACCTTCAATTGTTTAGATGATCTTCAACTCTTTTCTTCAACATGATACAAAGATGGGGACTTCAATTTTTTCTTAACAATACTTAATTAGGTGCAATCGACCTTCTTTTTGGCTAGATGAGTTCATGTTTCAAATAGCTAGCAATTTCCTTCAAGCGGCTTTAAAATCTCCAAATCTATAATAGAAAACTTGCGATCCTATCCTCAATGACTCTCTCTATTGGGTAGTGATTGGAATCCTTTTCTGGTTGTTAATTTATTGTAGCTCGGACAACTGTTTTCTCCAATTCCAAGAATTATTATTTAATTCTTGAGACTTCTAGAAAGAAGTTAGTTAGGCCGAAATATTTAATTATTTAATTAAATAATTGATTCCTCTAGAGACTTCTAGAAACCAGTTAGTTAGGGTTTGTTAGAGTCTACTTAATCTTAGCCATTGATTGAGATTAAATCATGGCCATTGGTTTTCCAATGAGAATAGTTTAAAAGGGGGTCAATTATAATTTGGAGAATACACAAATACACTCTTGTAAAAATATTTGCAGTGATAGCAAATAAATTTGCAGTGAGAGCAAGTAGTCTTGCAATGATAGCAAGGGCGCAGTGATAGCGTTGGAGGCAACAATAGTGGAATTTCAGTAGGAGAAATTGAGGGAAGAATTTCTAGAGAAGAATATTGCTAGAGTTTTGTCAGTAAGAGGCAAACAATTTTTGTATCTCTTGATTTGTTGAAGATCAATATAATTCCTCATCTGCAGTACTGGTTTTCCCTCTGGGGTTTTTTTGGGGACAATTTGTCCAAAAATATTGTGTTTATTATTTTGCATGTTTTCTTTTCTATTCTCATGAGTTTTATTTGTGAAGTTGCAATTGTATTATTTTTTCAGTATTTGTTGTGAATTCATTTTTGACAGTCAAATAATATTTATAGATAGGAGATTAATAATCAGTAACTGCAATAGAATTTTCACATGGTATCAGAGAAAATCTAAGGGTAGAAAGAGCTCAAGACAGGTACATGAAGAAAAATAGTGCATTTATAAAACCCAGTTCTACCTCTTTAGTATTATTATTTTTGTTATTATTATATTTGTTTGAGATGGCCTCAACAAGTTTAAGAGATCAGGACAAATAGGATGGAGCCTCAAATTTTGGTGTCTAGAAAGCCAAAATTTCTTTATTGTTGGAAGAGAATGGTATCAAGGAACATGTGACTAGTGTTGTAGTTGTACTTATAGATCCAACACAACTCTTAGCATATAATAAGAAAGATTCCAAGGCAAGGAGGCTGATTCTTGATGGTGTTAAAGATCATATTGTTCTGCATATCGCAGAGTTGGATATAGCGAAGAAGATGTGGGACACCATTTTGAATCTATACTAGAATGCTACCACTAACAGGAAGCTGATTCTCAGAGAAAAGTTGAGGAATACTTGGATGAACAAGGGAGAAGATGTTACAAGCTACCTCACCAGACTTAGAGTTGTCAAGGATGAGTTGCAGTTGTTGGAGATAAACCAGATGATGACGAGCTAGTTCAGATAGTCCTAAATGGGTTTAATAAGCAATGGGATGTCTTTGTTCAAGTTATTAATGGACGAGACACCTTACTGAGTTGGGATCGACTATGGAGTGACTTCACTCAGGAGGAGCTTAGACCAAGCCTTGTCACCAGTACCAACAATAAGAGTCAGAAAAGTGAGGCAAAGGATCAAATCCTAAAGGTGATAAGAAGAAGGACTTGTCTAAAGTCAAGTTCTATGGTTGTCATGAGTTTGGCCACTATGTCAAAAATTTCCCACAAAGGAAGAAAGGCAAGAAGCAGACGACAACTTCAACAAGTGCAAATGAGCTCTCTAGTAGAATGGAGGATGAGTTTGCACTCATAGCTTTTATGGCTAGCTCAACCTCACAGGGTGTTTGGTATATAGACAGCGGGGCATCATTTCATATGATAGGAGTTAGAGAATACTTCTCCAGTTATAAGGAGGAGGACATCACAATCCAAATTTCTATGGGGAACATGTCCAAACTAAATCCAGTTGGGAAAGGGATTGTTATATTTCAGAGGGAGAATGACAAGCCCATTCTGATTCATGATGTGTTGCATGTGCCAGGATTGGGTATGAATCTGATTTTTGTATCTGTCCTTCAGGATAAAGGCTATAATGTACTCTTTAGAGGGTTAAATGTGTTGATCAAACATAAGGATTGGAAATCACCCATAGCTATTGGAGTTAAGAGTGACCGACTTTACAGGTTGTAGTTTGATACTCATAAGGCACTAATGAGAAACGGTAATTCTAGAGATCAAGGAGAGCTATGGAATAGGAGGATGTGTCATATACATCATGGGGCACTTAAATTTCTTCATGAGACAGTGATAGGTGTTCTAAAAGTGAGCACATAGCATGATGATGTATGTAAGTGATGTGTGTTGGGGAATTTTGTGAAAGAAAATTTTCCAAGGAGTGACACCAGATCCAAGGGTGTTCTTGATCTAGTATATTCAGATATATGTGGACCAATGTCGATGAAGTCTCTTAGAGGATACAAGTACTTTGTTACTTTTATTGATGATTTTTCCAGGAAGACTTGGATATACTTCTTGAAGACCAAGGATGAGGTTCTCATTTGTTTCCAAGAGTTCAAAGTTCTTGTGGAGAATTCGAAAGGCAGTAAGATAAAGGTTCTTCGGTTAGATAATGGAGGCAACTACAAAGGGAAAGAGTTCCAGGATTTCTGTACTAGGGAAGGAATCAAGAGAGAGTGGACTATTCCTTACAACCCACAACAAAATGGGGTTTTTGAGAGGAAGAATCGGTCTATATCAGAGGCGGAAAGGGCTATGCTGTATGACTAGGATATGCCATGCTACTTATGGGCAAAGACATGTAGTACAATAGTATGCATATAGAACAGGGTTCCACATAAGGTATTGGGAAAGATGACACCAGAGGAGGTGTTCTTAGGGAAGAATCTAGATGTAAGCCACTTCAAGATATTTAGGAGTTTGGCATATTGTCACATTCTAGGTGCTACACGTTCTAAGTTAGATCAAACTGCAAAGAGAGGGTACTTTGTGGGGTATAATGAGACCTCAAAGGCATATCAGATATTTATTCCAGGGGCTATGAGGATTATAGTTAGGCGTGATGTCAAATTCATGGAGGACAAGGCATTTAGAAGGTCCAGAGATTTGCCAGTAGATGATCAGAGTGAGCAACCAGTAGAAGCTCCAAGGATTGAGCAATCAAATCAGGGACAAAGAAGCTCAAGTACAGTGAATAGTACAAGCACAAGCTCAGGTGCTGAGAGTTCATAGAGTATGGAGCAACAAATGCAGCAGATCCAAGAGATGCATCGGGAACACATGGGGGTTGATATTTCATCCTCTAAAGTTGGTAGCAGTAACCAACAAGATACTCAGGAGTTTGTGGGAGCTCCTAGGATGAGTAATAGACAACGCAGACAACCAACTAGGTATAATGACTATATGGCACTAGTTAGTCCTTTGGTAGATAGTGAGCCTTCCAGTTATCAGGAGGCCACACAACAACAGGTGTGGCAAGATGTGATGGTTGAGGAATATACCTCAATAGTGCAAAACAATGTGTGGGAGGTTGTGCCTAGATTGATAGATAGGGTAGTGGTTGGATCTCACTGGATCTATAAGATCAAGCACAGTGTAGATGGTAGCATAGAGAAATAAAAGGAAAGGTTCATGGCCAAGGGTTTCTCTCAGAAGGAGGGAATAAACTATGAGGAGACATTTGTTCCAGTGGCCAGGTATACTTCTATACGAGTTGTGATCTCTCGTGTAGCACAAATGGGATGGAAAATCCATCAAATGGATGTCAAGACAACGTTTCTTAATGGTGAATTGAAAGAGGAAGTATACATAGAACAACCAAAGGGCTTTGTAGCACACAACAATGAAACCCATGTGTGCAGATTGAAGAGAGCTTTGTACGGACTCAAGCATGCTCCTAGGGCATGGTATGAGCGCATTGATAAATAATTTTAGGGAATGGGATTTGTGAAGAGTGAGGCGGATGCTAAACTCTACTACTTGGTGGTTGGGGGTGAGGTTCTCATTCTTGTTCTATATGTGGATGACTTTTTTTTAACAGGTTCACTAGGGCTCATGGAGGAGTGCAAGTGAGACCTTGCAGCAGAGTTCAAGATGAAGGATTTGGGGCTTATGCACTAATTTCTAGGCATGGAGGTATGGTATATAGATGGTGAGATTTTCCTTGGACAAGGGAAATACCACATTGAAATCTTGAGGAGGTTTGAGATGGAGGATTACAGTGCCATGTCTACTCCTATGATCACGAATTGGAAGAAGGTAGACACATCAAGGAAGAAGGACGTAGAACCCACCTTATATAGGAAGTTGATTGGGTCTCTCATGTATTTGGTCAACACCAGGTTAGATATATACCTTGCAGTAAATTCTCTTAGTCAGTTCATGGTTGAGCCAAAGAGAGTGCATTGGACAACAACAAAGCATGTGTTGCAATATTTGTGTGGTACAATCGAGTATAGGATTAGATATGCTTGAGGTGATGGTATCAAGTTGATAGGCTATACTGATGTAGATTGGGTAGGCAGTACAATGGATAGGAAATGCACTTCAGGGTGTTGCTTTAGCTTGGGATCAGGATTTGTCTCTTGGTATAACAGAAAGCAAAATTTTGTGGCTATGAGTTCTGTAGAGGCATAATACATAGCAGCTAGCATGGTGACATATGAGGCAATATGGCTTCAGAAGTTTTTGGTAGCCTTGTTAGGTTAGAGGGTTGAGACTATAGTGATACACTGTGACAATCAAAGTTGCATCAGGTTGTCTGAGAATCAAATGTTTCATGATAGGTCTAAGCATATAAACATCAAGTATTATTTCATTAGGGATTGTGTACAACGGGGAATTATTCAGCTACAACATATACCTATAGATCAATAGGTAGCATACATTTTGACAAAGGCATTGGGGAAGGTGAAATTCATCTTCTTTAGAGATATTTTTGGTGTTATGTAGAACACCTTCCTCGATAAGAGGGAGTGTTAATTTATTGTAGCTCGGAAACCTTTTTTCTCCAATTCCAAGAATTATTATTTAATTCTTGAGACTTCTAAAAAGAAGTTAGTTAGGTCCAGATATTTAATTATTTAATTAAATAATTGATTCCTCTAGAGACTTCTAGAAACCAATTAGTTAGGTTTGTTAGAGTCTAATTAATCTTAGCCATTGATTGAGATTAAATCATGGCCATTGTTTTTCCAATGAGAATAGTTTAAAAGGGGGTCAATGGGCATTTGGAGAATACACAAATACACTCTTGTAAAAATATTTGCAGTGATAGCAAATAAATTTGTAGTGAGAGAAAATAGTCTTGCAGTGATAGAAAAGGCATAGTGATAGCATTGGAGGCAACAATAGTGGAATTTTAGTAGGAGACATTGAGGGAAGAATTTCCAGAGAAGAATATTGCCAGAGTTTTTTTAGTAAGAGGCAAGCAGTTTTTGTATCTCTTGATTTGCTGAAGATTAATATAATTCCTCATCTGCAGTACTGGTTTTCCCTTCGAGGTTTTTCCAGGGACAATTTGTCCAAAAATATTGTGTTTATTATTATTTTGGACTATGTCAACTTCTTTTTGGAAAGATGATAGAATATTTTTGAAATTGGGCTTGCAACCTTTTATTTCTACTTCATATGCTTAAAATGTTTTATTCTCTTGATTGACAAAAATTTAGACTCCTTCGATCTACTGCGGCTCCACCAATCTACTGCGACCTAGCAATTACCTTAAAGCGGCTATATGCAATCCTTTCTCTACTTTCGATCTTCTTTGGAGATTCCAACAACATTGATAAAAAACTTACGAAATCCTTTGGTAGTGAGAACCTTTCTACAAACTATCTGTGATCATCTAATCCAACAAACACAACTCTGATATCACTATGTTAGTGGGCAAAGGAAAAATACAAGACACTTCATTGCTTGCCAATATATGATTACTTGTGCCTTATTACTCCCTATTAAGTATAGGTGAGAGAAATTAACCACTCCAACAACTTTCTCTGTGTAAAGAAAGTTGATAAGATTATTGCACGGTTGGTGCAACTCAACAATAGTTGTTCTTAGACTTTATAAAAAGAAAAAACAAATGATAATTATTATAATACTAGTAACAATAAGCTCCCTTGAGGACTTACAAGCTCATGATCAAGCATAGCCCATTATCTCTTCTAAGAATATAATACTATTGAGTGTGCATCCCTCTCTCTTAGGGATTACATGGTCTCGCTAACTTTAATTTCTCATCAGAAAAGTAATTTCCAGGGATTTAGTCTCTATTTGTATGTATGATTATCCTATGACATTTTCTATAACAATCATTTGTTTCTCTTCACACACAAGGATTGATGGATGCCAATACCTTTCTATTTAAAGTTAAAAGGTGAAAAATGGAGACATTAGAATAATGTATTCTCACTTGAAGAATAATCATTCATGTAAGCTTTCTACATTTCAAAAATGCAACAAAATTGTTTCACACAAAAGTATATAAGGGATTCTTGAAAAGAAGATTCAATTATTTTCTGTGCTATATAGTTTTGTAGAAATATGATTGTGCATATTTGAGTCCAAGCAAAAGGATGATTTGTACAAAATTTGGAGTCACATTCATGAAAAAGCTTGCAGAGCCCCCAGATTTGCTCGACATTATATAATTAAAAGATCAAACAAAGCATACACCCCATCATAGGAGACTGAACACCTTTAGAATCACTTTTCAAGAATCTTCTATATACTTATTCCATGTTGGAATTATAAATTTATGGAAAACCATGAGTTTCCTAAGCAGAAAAAATCCCTGGATTCACTATTGTGTATCAAAGAATTTCTCTCTTTCTAAGATTTTTTAATCAATGTTGAACTAGTTCGATGTGTCATAGTTGTGATAAAAGATTTTTGAGTTATGTAGTGTACACTAACTACCTAATTTAGCCAAATTCCAAGAAGGCACACATTTGTTTGGACTTAGATATTCTATCAAATATAATATTGATGGCAAGGCCCAACAATGAGAACTTTTTTCTTTTGTAATAGAAACCAATACATCAATGTTATCATATCACAAAAATTCTTTGCATTGTTGTATATTCCAATTCTTTTCACAGAGAAGGTTTGCCTCTATTTTTGGTTCAAAAGTCTTTACACTAGAAAAAAATTAGTTCCATGAAACTCATATATATATATATATATATCATAAAAATTCTTTGCATTGTTGTATATCCAATTCTTTTTAGAAAGAAAGTTTTCCTTTATTTTTGGTTTAGAGTTTTTACACTAAAAACAATTAGTTCCACGAAACTCATATCATATAATATATATTCAATAGTTAAATTTTAAATTCAATTATATTTTATAATTAAAATGGTTAAATTTTTGGTTAATAAGATAGAGGTTTTGTGCATTAAACAACTCTATTAGGACTATCTATATCTGGATCTCTCTAATCTAATGTCATGTGCTTTGAAATTATGACCTTCCATGTTATAATATATGATTTTGAAGGTTGATCTATGAGATGTTTTCAATGTAATCATCACAAAAGAGAAATTTTCTCTTCCCTTTGGAGATCATAGTGTGAAAGAATATTCATGTAAAAATTTGTTCCAAAATAGAGATCACCTATAATAACTACTTATCAAATTGGTTTGGGGCTTTGATTGAGCAACAATAATAAAAAAATTGAATAGTATATTGGTCTTACTTCTACATTTATAATTATTTTCTTGTATATTATACACACTCAATTTGAAATCATGCCTTTATTTATATTACTATCATATATCATTTATTTATATAATATTTTATCTATATAACTATTCCAATAATAGTGCTTATTATTTTATTTTTAAAATACATAGTTATTTTATAATAATTTTACTAATAATTTTATTTAATAAATAAAATTATTTTATATTTAACTATATAGTTATATAAACAATATTATATATATTTTTATTTTTGAAGTATATTACTTACTATTTTATTTACAAAACTACATAACAATTTATATTTTAATTGTTAAATTATATAAGCATTTCAATAATTTTACTTATTATTTTTATGTTCTATAGCTTTTCATAAATATTTTGTCTTTATTTTATTTTCAAAAGTATATTAAATATTATATACTTGTGCACAATTTTACTATTTTATTTATAACTACATAGATTCTACTTAACATTTTTTATGAATGAATTGTGGAATGAGGGAACATACCCTTTTAAAATAACTATAATTAAAAAATAAGAAATCTTTATGCTTGCATTATAGGGAGTAGAAGAGAAGTATTAAGTAGTAAAAATCAATAAGAAGAGCTACCAAAAGATATGAGGAAGAGGCTACATATCATATAGAAGATCCTCCAAAACTATACTATTTGTGCATTTATAAAAACCTTAGAACTTCTACCAAACGATTCCTAAGTTAGTAAAAACATTTATTTTTCTTTCATTTACTCTTGGTAAGGAGATCATCCCTAGTCCATTATGTACTTGTTGTCAATCAGATTGCACCCGAATGCTTGAATGGTGAAATTTAGCAATCTGTTGAAACACGGGGACTATCTTCAAGCTGTGGGTATTCCTATGGTGAAGATAGACCTCTAGATTCTAGGCTGGTTCCTTTTTGATTCTCAAATTAATAACTAAGTAACTTGTTGGGAAAAGGGAGAAAGACAGTCTAAATGTGCACCGAAAGGATCTAATGTGCAGACTTAACTCACAAATGATTATCCACTAATTTTATTTGCACAACCTGATCTAATAGATTAATCAACTGAATGCTTTAAACAAAGGCTGTGATTAAAAACAATTTTGAAGGAAAACATGGTTTTCACAACTAAACTGTTTAATCATTAACATGCACAATGTTTAACCAGTGAATTTAAACTAAGATGCATACATAAATCTATGAAGGAGACAAAAATATTAAAGGTCTTAAAATTGATAACATAGTAATTATTTGATCAAATCCTATATAGTAATGATGCTTGAAATCTTGAAGGAAAACTCTAAAATACTGGAAATTAAAGGAGTTTTCTACAAATCATACCCTAATTAACCCGTAAAACTGTTGCATAATATTAAAATCAGAAAGTTGAGTTACATGATAATTCACTTTACAGAATGCAAAGGATGAAAAACAAGAACTAGAGGAAAAAAGACTAAGTTTCCTCAATATATACAAAAGGCATGCACAAAGCAACCAATAATAGAACCAGAAAGAGAACTGAAGTAAAAATGATAACTCCAAAGCTGAAATCCAAGCAGAAGAGGAAACCCTGATAAAAATAGCTCAAAAATGAAGCAAATTACACTTTCTCTCTAGAAAAATCCACCTCTCCATGCGCATGACCAAAATATCTATGAACTGAAGTGAAACTGAAAGAAGAGCCTCATCTGCATGATCTGAACAACTAAATTTGAACTCCACTTATGCATGAATAATTTTTTTTTGAGTATTTTTTGATATTTATCTCCATGCACAGTCTATAATTAGCACTTGCAACATTGACTCGAAGACATGCAAGATTAAGGATTGACTTTAGTGTTTATATTTGCATTTGAAAGAGTTTAATTAATGAAATGATTTATAAAATATATCATTTAATCAATTAGACTTTACAATGTATAATACAAAATATAAACTATGAGTTACTAATATTAAATTAGAACTCAAAATTTGACTATAGTCTTGGTCTCCATACTTAGCAAATCACTTCACCATAGTTAGCATATATTTATCTCTAACATATTGGCCAACCACTTAGCATTATCAGGCACTTGATTATTGCCAACTACATTATCATTAGGTTCTTTGACTTAATAAGTCATTACCATGAGCCACATGAAATGATTAAAAAATCAATAAAAAATCCTTCACTTGGAATTAGGGATTTGATAAAATCCATCGAACCCTAAAATATTACCATCATTTCTCTTTTGTCACTTGCTGGAGAAGCTTCATGAAGAAGTTGGACGCCATGAAGAGTACTGGAAGGAACTCGAAACAAGGATTTTCACCATCATTTTTATCGATTTACCTTTGCAATCCTTAGTAAGTAATTCCATTACACTTTTCTGATTTCGTTAATTCAACAATGAGGAAAAATGGCCTCTAGGCCGCAACTATCACCGTTTTGATTCATTCTTTGTGCTTTTTTGTCGACCTTTATCTAGAACGTAATATCTTCCTTTCATTTCTCTGTTTCTTTTAATACTCTATTGGCCACAAAAATGAGTTAGCTCAAGCCCGTCATCTGGAAGCTCTTATGAGGCTTGGCCACAACTACTGGTTTTCCAATAGGTGAAATCATAGTGATTTCTCCCTCATTGTTTTTTCCATGTTCAGGTTGCACCATTACTGCTGAGAAAATGCAAGAATCTGGGTATATGTTTCCTGATTGATGTCTCAAATATGGGTTGTGATCTCCATTTTTTCTTTGATATTTCTTATTAGAATAAAAAAACCCTAAAATTTTATGATGCAGGCCGCACCATGTATAATATTCTTCTGATTTTTTCCTTTCTTTTCCCCACTTTTGGAAATAAAACATGGCCTCATTCTATCAATTAGTAAAGAAAAATGTAATTCCTTGTATTTCAGAGGGTTCTTACTGTATTTGTAGGATTCTTTCATTTGTGCTATGCTGAGACCATGCTATACTATTTTGATGCATTCTTTGTGCTGGGAAAGAGGACTCTTCTTAATTTTCTCGAGCTGAGAAAGAGGACCCACTCTATATAAGAGCTGCGACTTCCTATGAGAGAGCTTAGTTTTCTTCCCTCCATTTTTTGTAACGACTTACACCATCCATTATCTCTTCATGATTGAACTTTCATCTTACTCCGTTTGAATCTCTTTGGTTGGGTTCATGTCTTAACCATCTAAGTTTCCTTGAAGATTTACTTCTTTACATTCTAGCATGATATATCCTTTTTATATTATGTTGGCGAGCCTCTTTTTATGAATATACTAAAAACATGTGCATATATAGGCTCTTAAGCATCCGCTTGTTATTCTGTAGCAAAATTATACTTGTAAATTCTGACTGTTTTGAAATGAATATCACCTCCTGATTGGAAAAGGGCACCTTCTTTTCATTTTTTTCTGTTCTCGCTCACATAATCAGACTGTAGAAAGCACACACAAACCCTCAAAATCTTTGATTTAATGCACTCTGGAAAATTGGTGGAAATTTTTTAGTGGTTATTTGATCTTGTTATTACCATTTATAACTCTACCCTTCATGTTAACTGATTTCCCCTATGTGAATCTCACAACTCGCTCAAACTCTAATACTTCCCCTTTTCTTATGTATCTCCATGATCTTCTAGAACAAATGTATGAGAAGGAGTAACAATAGCTTGATCTGCCACAACCTCTACAATATTTAATTCTTGAGAGCTCCACTACTTATCATGTTCTCATGGAAAGATCAACACCAGTATTGCATATGATGCTTCACATGAAGCACAACACCTATTGCTTATATTGTGCTCTATACTTTACAAGCTGCTGGAAATTTGTATTTGGATGATTTCCTTTTGAAGTATAGACTGTCCTTATGCAACTCATCATGCCTCTTTGAATGTGGAAACACTTGATTTTACTATATTAATCTTAAAAAATCCGCTATCCCTTGTTTCAAATATGATGCTGATCCACTTGAAAAATCATTATTTTCTTTCAAGTCAAATTCACAATTTACAATGACTTTCATGAACATGTGATTTTGATGTTTTGACTTGTGAAGGTTATGATGACTGTTTCCTCCAATGTATATGACAACATTGTTAATGAAAAAGGATATGAGCACAAAGCCATCCTTCTTTAGCATAATGACTTTAAAACTGTGGCACCTTTGATTATGTACTGTCTTATTCCACATTTATCGGCTTTGTAGCAACAATCTTACTGTATGACTATTTTTTTAAATGCTCTCCTGTATCAATGCTGAATGAGAGAGGCCTTTCTTGATATGCTGGGATCAAACCTTGTGGGAGCCTATTTTACTCCACATATCCGATAAAAATGATCACAAACATAATGAACCTGTTCCTGCACAGTGAACAAACATGTTAGAAAAATAATTTAAGTTGAAAGCCTTCTCTTTTCCTTATGCTCTTTTAACTTGATCATCTGATGGATCCCTAATAAATTGTATGCTATATTTCTACTGATAATGTAGGCATATGCTAGGATTTTATTCACATTTCTCTAACCATATCTCTATCATACTTGCAGGTGCATCGGAGCTTGGAGATGGATCGATTCAGAGTCGCAACTGTAGACTTCAACTTGTTAATGATTTGTCATTCCAAGCAATGAAAGTTCACTTTCTACCCTATACCTTCTTTATTTTTAGTTGCTTAGTTTACTTTACTTCATGCACCCCTTATTTGATTATGAAAATCAAATGAAGTTACTCCCACGACTTGTGTGGAACTTTGTTTTGTATATTATGAATAAAGTAGCAAAAATTATGCAATCTTATGATATCATTTAGAAATGTTTTTTTCTTAATATCACTGAAATTCACATTTTAATAAAACATTGCACAATAATGAGTACTTAGCAGAAAATTTTGAACATATTGTGTACCTTTTAGTTTGAATTTGCAATTCAGCTCTACCTGTTTGAGTTGGTAGTGAAAAATAGGCAACGGTACCATCATCCATTGAGGTAAGGAGATCATCCCTAGTCCATTATGTACCATCATCCATTGAGTCTTGGGATTTTATCCTTAATTTTTTAGCTTATAATCTCCTTCCATTTCACTTTCTTGATGGTCCATAGTCAAGTTTTGATTTCTTACTTGTTTTCTAAGAAATAGTTGTGATTAAAGTTATCTTCACTCTCCATGAGATCTAAAATTTCTAATTTTTACTCATGTGATGAGGCTTGTTGGAAGTGGTACCCATCCTCTAAAATTTGATTAATGTATTACTAAAATTATCTATGTGGGCTTGGTTTTGTGTTATTTGTTAAGGAAAACTACTAGTGGAGATGAATAACTAGGAATCTCAATACAATGTTTCACAAAAGTTTTTGACTAAGAAAAACAATTTCGTCAAAAAAGGCTAGACCCAAAAACCACATCTTGAATTATGAGATGCATATGCTTTTCCAGAAAAACCCCATGATTACACTAAATAAAATCTTTGTTTAGGATACCTACTTTCTGAATCCAATTTTTAAAGATAAATGGGTCAAAGCTAGGAATTGATCTGGTAGAACAACTTGCAATTGTATGGCCTACCTAGTTTCATCTGTAGCAATACTTAGGGAAACCTTAATAATTTAAATATTGAATCAAAGTACCATGAGAGAAATGAATTATAATCATTTATGTGACAATCTTAGATATGTCAACCATAAAAAATATCATTACACACCTTATTGTATTTTCTATAGATTATGTATCCAAATTTATAAACTCTCTTACTTGGATTATCAATGTTTTAATGAGTGAAAAATCCATCATAACCAAAGGGAGGTTATATAAGCACAACCAAACCGAAATTTTGGTGGTAATTATTTTTTTAGGAGCAAATAAAGGCGCCTATTTAAGGATTTGAACAATCAATATTTTCAAAATATTGAGACATGATCTTATACAAACTTATGTAAGAGAGGGAGACCAACCACATCAAGGCCGTAGATCACGGAAAGTCAAGAGCGAGAGGTTGCTCTAACTTACCTCGCTCTAAAGGAATACTATGAAATAAGGGACATGAATAATGAGGACTATAAGGTCCCTCTACCACTCTTCAGACTCCAAATCTAAGTCTAGGCTAGGCTAGCTGGTTTTCAGATTTGATATTGCACCCTAGATAGCTCTTTGTCCAAGGACGTAAGCGCAGTTCTAGGACAACAACATGACAAACTGGCATCTCACAGGTGTATTGGTGTTTGTACAAACAGAGGATAGAGAAGGCAATATGAACTGCCAGAAAATGAGCTGATGACCTAGCTAAGTACTCCTAAATAAACAAAAAAAACTATGAAATATGAAAAATACAAGTGAAGTTAACAAAATAAATATATGTGAGCTAAAATAGTGAAGATGATATCACCAAGGCGCCAATTCACCAGCTAGCTCCAAAAGCACGTCGGCCTTCACAAAAGAAAGAGGGGAAATTGTTGGAGTTGTATAGGGGTTTGCCTCAGTCAAACCCCCATTTTGGTGTTTCCACCTCCATGAATAGAAAAATAGAAATGAGAGAGAAATATGCGATAAATAAGTAAAGAAATAAGGAATGCAAATAACCCTATAAAATAGTAAAGAGGTACTCTACCAAATCACAAAGGAGAGAAGAAAAATGTTACTACCTCCACCAAGAGCTCACTAGCCAATGGGGGAGAAAGAAGGCTTGAATAGTCACCATAGCCTCGACTATGACGAAGGGAGGTCTCACAAGACCCTAAGCCCATGCTACTAATGACTTGCTTCACACTTTATTTGTGGAGTTGACATAGTGTTGTTACTGAAATGGAGTGTTGAAGTGTTTCTTTAGAGTGAATAAAGTGCTATAGATTGCTTGAGAATGTGTGTAGAGTTTGCAAAAAGAGATGAGTTGATATAAGAAGGGATGAATTTAAAGGAGAAGAGGGAAGAATCTATCATTTTTGGGGTTGGTTGGTCGATGTGGGATGTTACAAATCAACCCCAATTGAAAGTGTAATGCCTCTGCTAACTTCGGACGTAGGAATTTTTCAGGGACGTAAGCATGCCACATACACATTTACGCGTGATATGCATGTTATCAACAAATATTCTTCTATTGACACAAATGATAGATGCCAAGTGGAAGGAAGTAAACTTGCTGATGTGGAATTTTTCCTTTAGATTTGGTTTTCTAGGGTGAGGATGTGTAAAAGGGGAATTTGCATGAGGGGTACAAATTTTCTCCTATACATTTTCCCCCCACTTTAGCGAGCATAGATATTGATGAGTGCTTTGGTAAAGTAGATCAAAGAGTAGGTAGGGTTAGAAATATATACCTAAACTATTGAGGAAGCAAACCACAATTTGGCGAGCTTGAAAGTGCAGAACAAAACAAAGGACTCCATAGCCTAACAAAACTATGAAGCTGCATAAGGTGCACCAAAGGCCCTCGAAACAATGATGGACAAATCTCACAGGATGAAATAATCTTACATGCCCACATAATTGCAAGAAGGTGTCCCTCAATATCTCTCACATGAAGGAAACCCAAAGAAATAAGCATCTCACAGGCTTACAAACCTACAAGGAGGTATCCCCCAAGATCTCTCACATGAAGGAAGACCCATGAAGTATGTTCTTTATAGGCCTACAAATTTGTAAGAAGGTATCCCTCAAGATCTCTCAGATGAAGGAAACCCAAATGAAAGCACCTTATAGGCCTGTAGACCTGTAAGGAGGTATCCCTCAAGATCTATCACATGGAGGAAACCCAAAGGAAAGAGTGCCTTACAAACCCACATACCTGCAAGGTGGCATCCCCCAAGATCTCTCACATGGAGGAAACCCAAAGGAAGGAGACTCTGCAGAGTCAAATTAGAAAGTGGCTTTATAGGTACACCTACAAAGTGACACATTTACCTGTAGATAAAGCATATCTGAAGACAAAGCAACCACATACGTAGTCAAGCAGACAATCACACAGACCATCAACAAACACAAAGATTTAAAAGGGGTCCCTCAAGAACCTGACATGAAGAGGGGGGTCCACTCAAGGGACACACTATTTGAAAGTGCATGAAAGATGATTTTTCTCAAATCAATTCATCATCAAGGAATTTGAAAGGAAGAAAGCATGCCCTCGTGAGGAAAGATAAAAGCTGCTTCCACCTCAGAGGAAAGTTCTCAAGTTCTTTCTTTGCGAACCCATAATGAAGGAAACAAATTTTGTTAGGGGTCCAAGTCAAAAATGTGACTTTCAAAAATATTTGTAAAGATTCTTAAGAAAAGATTCGTTGGAAATGAATGCATTTTCTAAAAATTGAAGTGTTATAGAAAATACATTGTCATGCATGAGAAGGAAAACTCAATCAAGAAGAGAGAAGGATAAGGAAAGAGCGAAGGAGAAAAAAAATATAGATAACAAACATAGGGGTGATATGATATTTCAGGGTTAGATCTACTCATAAATATATATAAGTATAATAGTAGTATATAAATGAGTTGTCATCAATCCCCTACTATATCAGACCATGTGAAGAATGTACGAGAAGACAAAATAAAATAAAAAATTGGGTCAACATGGAAGGGGAATCTAAATGTCCCCAACGCTTTGCATCATCCCCAATTTTTCCAAAATTCTATCACAGACATGGAAGAATGATGATAAAAATAAAAGAAGGTTTACGACACAAAAAATCATTCCAGTACCCAAGTACCAAAAAGGGTGACAAGGGTCATCCAAGAACACATAGCATGATCACGGGGGAAAACATCACAACACACATCTATTCTAAAGATAAAGAGGAGGCCTCCCCCTAACATTGATTGACCAAGAGTTTATTCGCTTCCCACTCTAGATCATCATAAAGGGAAGGAGGATGAGCCTGTAGTGGTGGAATATTTAGGAGAGGAGCTTTTGACCCTCTCGTAACAAGGGCGAAGGAAGAAGCCCCTACAAGGTCTCCTCCACTGAAATCTTGTGGAGCTAGGGTCAACGATTTTGTGAAGATCACTGACAAGGCCGAAACTCTATCCAGGGAGTTAAACATGCACTTTATTGGAGTGCCATATGGATAGGTTTGTGTCTAAGATTCACCACTAGGCTCACCGAGTGATTTGAGAGTAGTGACGAACTCAAGGGGAGCCAAAATAGGTTATGTCACTAAGACATCACAAGCTAATGTAAGACCACCTTTCGGAGGTGGGATCCTCTTACGCCTTCCATTGATGGAAGGATAAATCTCTACCTTATTCTTTGTCACAGGAAATGAAATCCCCACAGACGAGGCGACAAGCATAAAGGAAGAGGAGGGGGGGAATACTGCAATAGATACCACCTAAGTATTCAACATATCTACAAGTTTTGGAAAATGAGGTACATTCAGAAGGGACATCAACAAGGGTGGCTTAATTGAAGGAGCGATGAACAATTGTACCCTTTTGGGGTTGGGTGCACTCACAGTAGGAGTCAAAAGTGATACAAATCTCGATTGAATGAAGGAAGAGGGGAGGAGAGAGGATGACACAACATGAGGTCCTAATACTGGGGTGGTCATCTCCTTATCCTTTCTCTGTAAGGTGTCCTACTCAGCTGCGAGAGCCTTTCACTGGTGCTTGCATTCATGCCCAAGGAAGTTTCTATGACTCTTCAAGCTAGAGGTTGGAAGCTACGAAGGGATAAAAGGCTCATGCTTGGCCATAGGAGTGTCTACCACAACTGTTTCCAGAGGAGGGAAAATCTTCTGGATGGGAGAAGGAGGAGTAGGCTAAGAAACAACTAGGAGAATATACTCTAGTGCCTCAGCAACAAACCTCTTCCTATTTACTGCTTTGGGAGCAGAGGTGGTGGGAGGTTGCATAGATTGAGACATAGATGATTCCTCAAGAGGGCCTTTCTTCTTGCCATATTGAATGGGCCTAGGCTCCGTCAATAGAATAGGAAGTTCGAATGCAGGATGCTTAGACTTTCACCAAGCAAGCATCGTAGGATTATCTCACAAGCATGAAAAAAAATATGATGGTGCCACAACAAGGAGAGAAGGAGAGTTAGGCTGAACAATGAAAGAGGAAGAAGAGGGACCTTGAGAGAGTTTTTCTTCTTCCCTCCTATGGGCCTTAGTGGCATCACTATCATCTTTTAGGAAAGCTTTATGTGAAACAACATAAGGCGATGGAGGATATATCACTTTCAACATTAAGCGCCCTTTCTTGTACTTTTGATATGTCTAGTAAAAGAGGTCTTTCCTAGGTGAAAGAGGACCAATGGGTGCAAGCTAAAAATAATCTAAGGAGTAACTATCATGCATGGCTAGTGGTTTATAAATATTGTTGTGAATCATATGCACTGACCCCCCATGAATGAACTTTAGAAATTTGTGCACAACTAAGGGAACTGTGTTCATAGCTACTAACCAGGGGATACCCAACTTCACTTTGAAAAGTTCAAACCCCAGGATTATGTCAAATGGTAGGTTCATAGACTTAGGTCTGACAAGGAATGACAACATGATACTACCTAGGGGAGGTACACAAATTTTGTTGTGCATATGGATGGTGCTCACAGGTGCATTATGCCCATCCTTACATGCATGAAGTTAATTAACATAATCTCCTCGATTATGATATTCACCTGAGAGATCAGGTCAATAAGAACACTCGCTACAATGTTCCCATTGATCCACACAAGGATATAAAGAGGATATGGTTCTCTATTGAAGTCCATCGATAGGTCTTGTGAGGTGAAGGTTATACTTGTGCCACTACTCATAGGATACATAGAGGGGATAGGTTGATGCATAAAAGAGGCCATCACACACACTAAACGATATTATCAAAAAGCCATCCAAAGGTGGTAAAATAGGATAGTGACCCACTTAAGGTTTCATTGTGGAACACTTTTGGAACCTACCAACTATGCCTACTAGGGGTCACAGGTTGGATTGTAAGTGAAGACCTCACAACACTCACAACTAAAACACTCCTACAATATGAGGAAAGGAACTTTCAGTATCACAAAATAAAATCAAAATGGTTCATGTCAGGTTCACCAAAAATGTAAGAGAGGGGGACCAACCATGTCAAGGCCCTAGGTCATAGAGAGCTGAGAGTGGGAGGTTACCTTAACTTACCTTGCTCTAAAGGAATACTATGAAATAAGGGATGAGAATGATGAGGACTATAAGGTCCCTCTACCACTCTTCAATCCTAGAATCTAAGTCTGGGCTTGACAAGCTAGTTTTTGGATTCCATATTGCACCTCAGACAACTTTCTATCCAAGGACATAAGAGCAGTTCTGGAACAACAACACAACACATTGGTGTCTCATAGGTGCACTGGAATTCGTATGTCCAAAGGATAGAGAACGCAATATGAACCACCAAAAAATGAGCTAATGGCCTAGCTAAGTACTCCTAAATGGACAAAGCAAAACTATGAAATATGAAAAATACAAGTGAAGGTGAAAAAGTAAATATATGAGAGATAAAATAGAGAAGATAATCTCACCCTGTGCCAGTTCATGAGCTAGCTCCAAAAGCACATCCACCTACACACAAGAAAGAGAAGAAAATTGTTGGGGCTATATAGGGGTCTGCCTCAGGAAGACGCCTATTTTGGTGTTTCCACCTCCACGAACAACCAGATAGAAATGAGAGAAATATGCGATCAAGAAGTAAAGAAAGAAGGAATGTAAATAAAAATACAAAATAGTAAAGAGATACTCTACCAAATCACAAAGGAGAGGAGAAAAACGTTACCACCTCCACCAAGAGCTCACTAGCCAATGGGGGAGAAAGAAGGCTTGAACAGTCACCACAACCTCGACTGTGATGAAGGAAGGTCTCACAAGACCCCAAGCCCATGCAACTAATGGATTGATTCACACTTTATTTGTGGAGTTGATGGAGTGTTGAAGTGTTGCTTGAGAGTGAAGAAAGTGTTTTAGCTTGCAAAGTGATTGCTTGTGTAACGCCCCGCTGTGGAACCCAGGAAGCGTTACACTAAATAACTGAATAATTTTTTTATTTTATTTTAAAATTTTAATATCAATAAGTAATAAAAACCTAGCATAAACACTCGAGGGTTCCACAACGATGCTACTAAATCAAGTAATAAACACATCACAACTAAAACCAAATAACTCAAATCAATAAAATCAACATTTACAGATTCCATACATCATTAGTAATATTACAAGTTCTTTACAATAAAAGGGATTGTGAACAATCTCGATACTTCAATAAATAATACAATAGAACCTCAATAGTGAGTACAATAAAGAATAAGATCATGAGTCTAGGTTGGCCATGAACTCATCTGATGACCAACTCCGTGAACAACGTGCATCCAGGACCCTGCCAAGACAAATCATGACACGAGCGATATCACCTGTAGGGGACCCAATGTTAAAAGTGGCACAATCCTCCCAACCGTGTGGTGCTCAAAAGCCCACCCCCTGTGCTAGGAGATAGAACAGGTCCTCAAGTCGAACAGGCAACAAAAGAGACAACATACAACACTAGGTCGATAGTCATAACATCAAAATGACAATAAATCCAAATGACAATAGACATACTCTCGGTAGAAAAATTATAAACATAAATGGCTTTACACAAGAGATTAGACAAAAATACAAGGAAAAGAGTGTCATAACTGTAACAAATACTTCTGAGAGGTTACCCATGCGACCACTTTTGGTCCGGCCCCTAATGGAAGCCACTCCTTTAAGGTACACATTCTACAAAATATTAACAATAATGCCAACACGCATTACAGAGGAAACTTCCTTGTAGAAAGACCCAAAATTCAATTCACAAGAACACTTTAACGTACAAGACATGCGGTCTCATATATGAATAAAACAAGAGCATACATAAAGAACTATTCATGATTTCAATTAAAAACTTATTATTTAAAGCCTCGGGAAGACTTATCAAGACAACGCCTTTAACAAGATTACATAACACCTTTAATACTAAGTTTGACAATATAATAAACCACAATCACGATATCCCCATATTGCCCATTCATAACGATACTAGATAAAAAAAATATCCAAGGCAATATATTCAACGATATCAATATATACATATTTTCAAAACAAAAGAATAAATTTCAAAAGAAAATAACACTAGACCTATTCATAAGGTTCTATCCATTAGCTTCTCCACAATAAATTAAATTATAAAACATTCCTATAATAATAAACTATTATATATATATATATATATATATATATATATATATATATATATCTAGTATATCCTTTCGAATCCGTTCTAACATTATAAGTTCACAATTACGATAAAACTCTCATATCTTAAAAGTGCAAGAAGATTATACATCTGTGAGACAATCTCTATGTTTTAAATACATAAAACCAACAACCATAAGCATTCTCCTAAACGATATTCTATAATTCACAATCACCATCAATTACTTTTATTCCAACTCAAAAAAACCAATTTCGTTAATACAATTAACCATATAAAAGATATTAACATAACAAGGTTATAAACCAGATTAAGATTATCAACCATATTATTAATCAAATAATGATCACAATTAAATATAACAGTGCATCCATATTAGTGATTATAAAACAAGTTTCTGATATTTATAATAATTTATAATACAAATATTATCATGGAGTAATTTAAATAACAATATATATATATATATATATATCATAACTTCAACTCTATACTCCAGGTTTCGACGGTATGATGTTTATAAACAAAAACTAATTACCATTAACAAATTAATACAACACCACCCTATTTAATTCAAAGATAACACTAGTTAGACTGTCGAGATGATCTCGCAGCATGCAAACAAAAGGTAGGAGGATCTGCGACACCAGGAAGGTTTAAAAATTAACATGTCAAAATTACAATTATAAACATCAAGGCTGACCGACACCATGCAAGGAAAATATGCGGTGACAAGAAGAAACTACAGAGGATGAACGCTCAGCAACAATGACTACGAAGTAAATTTACCCAAAACCATGACTCGGTTGACGCCATGCCAGGAGAACATGAACCTATTGAGAATGATATAAGAAGGATACTAGAACAAATGACGCCAAAAGACAGAGGGAGAATACTCAACCAACGAACAAGGATATCTCCATTAGCGTTCAAGATGAGAGTTTCAAATTTAGTTAAGACACATGCAAAGCAATAACAGTCGGGACACAAGTAGGCTAAGGAAATTCAACGAATTTTAAATGCTTCAAAAACCTACACTAGCGTATCCATAGAAATCTAGAGTAATCTCCAGTCAATAAACAAATAATAAAAAGTATCTAAAGTCAAAAGCTCGAACCCTTCAGGGTACCGATGGCTAAAAAGGTGAGCATGCCGATTACATGCAGAGGTAAAGAAACTTAGTATCGTATTTAGAGAACACTCACATGAAAGCATAATCACGTCCTAGCAGAAGTACGAGTACACACAAAATATGAGTATGCAGATAGAGCTAGAGTGTTTGAATCATGAAGGAATCTCTATGCGAAGAAAGGAATAACTAGTTCGTGGCTAAGGATAGGCGTGTAAGCTCCAAACCGATGATAAATTACCAGAGGTAAACAAAATTATAGAACATAAACAAAGATCCAAGCTAATAGAAGTTTGGAAACACCAAAGCAAGACGACAACATGAACACATGCAAGCGACAATATCAATAATATAACTGATATGCAAAAGAGGAAAATGATAGGTAAGATTGCTAACTGAGTTGAGATACACAGTTGAGGGCTGTGCCAACTTCGCTCCTCAGATAATCTTATTATATTACATATGAAGTTGACCATTTGGTGTTCATGGCTGCTCTCCTTGCCCATACCGAAATGAGAGCTATGGAAAAAAGATTCGTGCATCCATCAACATAACTCTAACAAGAATCTAGGCGAATGTATATGCCAAATGCGAATGAATAGACAAGGTTCAACATCCATTCGACAAC
>CM021105.1:397609993-397648729 GCA_007115665.2 Sequoiadendron giganteum | reverse complement strand
CCTCTATTTTTGGTTCAAAAGTCTTTACACTAGAAAAAAATTAGTTCCATGAAACTCATATATATATATATATATATCATAAAAATTCTTTGCATTGTTGTATATCCAATTCTTTTTAGAAAGAAAGTTTTCCTTTATTTTTGGTTTAGAGTTTTTACACTAAAAACAATTAGTTCCACGAAACTCATATCATATAATATATATTCAATAGTTAAATTTTAAATTCAATTATATTTTATAATTAAAATGGTTAAATTTTTGGTTAATAAGATAGAGGTTTTGTGCATTAAACAACTCTATTAGGACTATCTATATCTGGATCTCTCTAATCTAATGTCATGTGCTTTGAAATTATGACCTTCCATGTTATAATATATGATTTTGAAGGTTGATCTATGAGATGTTTTCAATGTAATCATCACAAAAGAGAAATTTTCTCTTCCCTTTGGAGATCATAGTGTGAAAGAATATTCATGTAAAAATTTGTTCCAAAATAGAGATCACCTATAATAACTACTTATCAAATTGGTTTGGGGCTTTGATTGAGCAACAATAATAAAAAAATTGAATAGTATATTGGTCTTACTTCTACATTTATAATTATTTTCTTGTATATTATACACACTCAATTTGAAATCATGCCTTTATTTATATTACTATCATATATCATTTATTTATATAATATTTTATCTATATAACTATTCCAATAATAGTGCTTATTATTTTATTTTTAAAATACATAGTTATTTTATAATAATTTTACTAATAATTTTATTTAATAAATAAAATTATTTTATATTTAACTATATAGTTATATAAACAATATTATATATATTTTTATTTTTGAAGTATATTACTTACTATTTTATTTACAAAACTACATAACAATTTATATTTTAATTGTTAAATTATATAAGCATTTCAATAATTTTACTTATTATTTTTATGTTCTATAGCTTTTCATAAATATTTTGTCTTTATTTTATTTTCAAAAGTATATTAAATATTATATACTTGTGCACAATTTTACTATTTTATTTATAACTACATAGATTCTACTTAACATTTTTTATGAATGAATTGTGGAATGAGGGAACATACCCTTTTAAAATAACTATAATTAAAAAATAAGAAATCTTTATGCTTGCATTATAGGGAGTAGAAGAGAAGTATTAAGTAGTAAAAATCAATAAGAAGAGCTACCAAAAGATATGAGGAAGAGGCTACATATCATATAGAAGATCCTCCAAAACTATACTATTTGTGCATTTATAAAAACCTTAGAACTTCTACCAAACGATTCCTAAGTTAGTAAAAACATTTATTTTTCTTTCATTTACTCTTGGTAAGGAGATCATCCCTAGTCCATTATGTACTTGTTGTCAATCAGATTGCACCCGAATGCTTGAATGGTGAAATTTAGCAATCTGTTGAAACACGGGGACTATCTTCAAGCTGTGGGTATTCCTATGGTGAAGATAGACCTCTAGATTCTAGGCTGGTTCCTTTTTGATTCTCAAATTAATAACTAAGTAACTTGTTGGGAAAAGGGAGAAAGACAGTCTAAATGTGCACCGAAAGGATCTAATGTGCAGACTTAACTCACAAATGATTATCCACTAATTTTATTTGCACAACCTGATCTAATAGATTAATCAACTGAATGCTTTAAACAAAGGCTGTGATTAAAAACAATTTTGAAGGAAAACATGGTTTTCACAACTAAACTGTTTAATCATTAACATGCACAATGTTTAACCAGTGAATTTAAACTAAGATGCATACATAAATCTATGAAGGAGACAAAAATATTAAAGGTCTTAAAATTGATAACATAGTAATTATTTGATCAAATCCTATATAGTAATGATGCTTGAAATCTTGAAGGAAAACTCTAAAATACTGGAAATTAAAGGAGTTTTCTACAAATCATACCCTAATTAACCCGTAAAACTGTTGCATAATATTAAAATCAGAAAGTTGAGTTACATGATAATTCACTTTACAGAATGCAAAGGATGAAAAACAAGAACTAGAGGAAAAAAGACTAAGTTTCCTCAATATATACAAAAGGCATGCACAAAGCAACCAATAATAGAACCAGAAAGAGAACTGAAGTAAAAATGATAACTCCAAAGCTGAAATCCAAGCAGAAGAGGAAACCCTGATAAAAATAGCTCAAAAATGAAGCAAATTACACTTTCTCTCTAGAAAAATCCACCTCTCCATGCGCATGACCAAAATATCTATGAACTGAAGTGAAACTGAAAGAAGAGCCTCATCTGCATGATCTGAACAACTAAATTTGAACTCCACTTATGCATGAATAATTTTTTTTTGAGTATTTTTTGATATTTATCTCCATGCACAGTCTATAATTAGCACTTGCAACATTGACTCGAAGACATGCAAGATTAAGGATTGACTTTAGTGTTTATATTTGCATTTGAAAGAGTTTAATTAATGAAATGATTTATAAAATATATCATTTAATCAATTAGACTTTACAATGTATAATACAAAATATAAACTATGAGTTACTAATATTAAATTAGAACTCAAAATTTGACTATAGTCTTGGTCTCCATACTTAGCAAATCACTTCACCATAGTTAGCATATATTTATCTCTAACATATTGGCCAACCACTTAGCATTATCAGGCACTTGATTATTGCCAACTACATTATCATTAGGTTCTTTGACTTAATAAGTCATTACCATGAGCCACATGAAATGATTAAAAAATCAATAAAAAATCCTTCACTTGGAATTAGGGATTTGATAAAATCCATCGAACCCTAAAATATTACCATCATTTCTCTTTTGTCACTTGCTGGAGAAGCTTCATGAAGAAGTTGGACGCCATGAAGAGTACTGGAAGGAACTCGAAACAAGGATTTTCACCATCATTTTTATCGATTTACCTTTGCAATCCTTAGTAAGTAATTCCATTACACTTTTCTGATTTCGTTAATTCAACAATGAGGAAAAATGGCCTCTAGGCCGCAACTATCACCGTTTTGATTCATTCTTTGTGCTTTTTTGTCGACCTTTATCTAGAACGTAATATCTTCCTTTCATTTCTCTGTTTCTTTTAATACTCTATTGGCCACAAAAATGAGTTAGCTCAAGCCCGTCATCTGGAAGCTCTTATGAGGCTTGGCCACAACTACTGGTTTTCCAATAGGTGAAATCATAGTGATTTCTCCCTCATTGTTTTTTCCATGTTCAGGTTGCACCATTACTGCTGAGAAAATGCAAGAATCTGGGTATATGTTTCCTGATTGATGTCTCAAATATGGGTTGTGATCTCCATTTTTTCTTTGATATTTCTTATTAGAATAAAAAAACCCTAAAATTTTATGATGCAGGCCGCACCATGTATAATATTCTTCTGATTTTTTCCTTTCTTTTCCCCACTTTTGGAAATAAAACATGGCCTCATTCTATCAATTAGTAAAGAAAAATGTAATTCCTTGTATTTCAGAGGGTTCTTACTGTATTTGTAGGATTCTTTCATTTGTGCTATGCTGAGACCATGCTATACTATTTTGATGCATTCTTTGTGCTGGGAAAGAGGACTCTTCTTAATTTTCTCGAGCTGAGAAAGAGGACCCACTCTATATAAGAGCTGCGACTTCCTATGAGAGAGCTTAGTTTTCTTCCCTCCATTTTTTGTAACGACTTACACCATCCATTATCTCTTCATGATTGAACTTTCATCTTACTCCGTTTGAATCTCTTTGGTTGGGTTCATGTCTTAACCATCTAAGTTTCCTTGAAGATTTACTTCTTTACATTCTAGCATGATATATCCTTTTTATATTATGTTGGCGAGCCTCTTTTTATGAATATACTAAAAACATGTGCATATATAGGCTCTTAAGCATCCGCTTGTTATTCTGTAGCAAAATTATACTTGTAAATTCTGACTGTTTTGAAATGAATATCACCTCCTGATTGGAAAAGGGCACCTTCTTTTCATTTTTTTCTGTTCTCGCTCACATAATCAGACTGTAGAAAGCACACACAAACCCTCAAAATCTTTGATTTAATGCACTCTGGAAAATTGGTGGAAATTTTTTAGTGGTTATTTGATCTTGTTATTACCATTTATAACTCTACCCTTCATGTTAACTGATTTCCCCTATGTGAATCTCACAACTCGCTCAAACTCTAATACTTCCCCTTTTCTTATGTATCTCCATGATCTTCTAGAACAAATGTATGAGAAGGAGTAACAATAGCTTGATCTGCCACAACCTCTACAATATTTAATTCTTGAGAGCTCCACTACTTATCATGTTCTCATGGAAAGATCAACACCAGTATTGCATATGATGCTTCACATGAAGCACAACACCTATTGCTTATATTGTGCTCTATACTTTACAAGCTGCTGGAAATTTGTATTTGGATGATTTCCTTTTGAAGTATAGACTGTCCTTATGCAACTCATCATGCCTCTTTGAATGTGGAAACACTTGATTTTACTATATTAATCTTAAAAAATCCGCTATCCCTTGTTTCAAATATGATGCTGATCCACTTGAAAAATCATTATTTTCTTTCAAGTCAAATTCACAATTTACAATGACTTTCATGAACATGTGATTTTGATGTTTTGACTTGTGAAGGTTATGATGACTGTTTCCTCCAATGTATATGACAACATTGTTAATGAAAAAGGATATGAGCACAAAGCCATCCTTCTTTAGCATAATGACTTTAAAACTGTGGCACCTTTGATTATGTACTGTCTTATTCCACATTTATCGGCTTTGTAGCAACAATCTTACTGTATGACTATTTTTTTAAATGCTCTCCTGTATCAATGCTGAATGAGAGAGGCCTTTCTTGATATGCTGGGATCAAACCTTGTGGGAGCCTATTTTACTCCACATATCCGATAAAAATGATCACAAACATAATGAACCTGTTCCTGCACAGTGAACAAACATGTTAGAAAAATAATTTAAGTTGAAAGCCTTCTCTTTTCCTTATGCTCTTTTAACTTGATCATCTGATGGATCCCTAATAAATTGTATGCTATATTTCTACTGATAATGTAGGCATATGCTAGGATTTTATTCACATTTCTCTAACCATATCTCTATCATACTTGCAGGTGCATCGGAGCTTGGAGATGGATCGATTCAGAGTCGCAACTGTAGACTTCAACTTGTTAATGATTTGTCATTCCAAGCAATGAAAGTTCACTTTCTACCCTATACCTTCTTTATTTTTAGTTGCTTAGTTTACTTTACTTCATGCACCCCTTATTTGATTATGAAAATCAAATGAAGTTACTCCCACGACTTGTGTGGAACTTTGTTTTGTATATTATGAATAAAGTAGCAAAAATTATGCAATCTTATGATATCATTTAGAAATGTTTTTTTCTTAATATCACTGAAATTCACATTTTAATAAAACATTGCACAATAATGAGTACTTAGCAGAAAATTTTGAACATATTGTGTACCTTTTAGTTTGAATTTGCAATTCAGCTCTACCTGTTTGAGTTGGTAGTGAAAAATAGGCAACGGTACCATCATCCATTGAGGTAAGGAGATCATCCCTAGTCCATTATGTACCATCATCCATTGAGTCTTGGGATTTTATCCTTAATTTTTTAGCTTATAATCTCCTTCCATTTCACTTTCTTGATGGTCCATAGTCAAGTTTTGATTTCTTACTTGTTTTCTAAGAAATAGTTGTGATTAAAGTTATCTTCACTCTCCATGAGATCTAAAATTTCTAATTTTTACTCATGTGATGAGGCTTGTTGGAAGTGGTACCCATCCTCTAAAATTTGATTAATGTATTACTAAAATTATCTATGTGGGCTTGGTTTTGTGTTATTTGTTAAGGAAAACTACTAGTGGAGATGAATAACTAGGAATCTCAATACAATGTTTCACAAAAGTTTTTGACTAAGAAAAACAATTTCGTCAAAAAAGGCTAGACCCAAAAACCACATCTTGAATTATGAGATGCATATGCTTTTCCAGAAAAACCCCATGATTACACTAAATAAAATCTTTGTTTAGGATACCTACTTTCTGAATCCAATTTTTAAAGATAAATGGGTCAAAGCTAGGAATTGATCTGGTAGAACAACTTGCAATTGTATGGCCTACCTAGTTTCATCTGTAGCAATACTTAGGGAAACCTTAATAATTTAAATATTGAATCAAAGTACCATGAGAGAAATGAATTATAATCATTTATGTGACAATCTTAGATATGTCAACCATAAAAAATATCATTACACACCTTATTGTATTTTCTATAGATTATGTATCCAAATTTATAAACTCTCTTACTTGGATTATCAATGTTTTAATGAGTGAAAAATCCATCATAACCAAAGGGAGGTTATATAAGCACAACCAAACCGAAATTTTGGTGGTAATTATTTTTTTAGGAGCAAATAAAGGCGCCTATTTAAGGATTTGAACAATCAATATTTTCAAAATATTGAGACATGATCTTATACAAACTTATGTAAGAGAGGGAGACCAACCACATCAAGGCCGTAGATCACGGAAAGTCAAGAGCGAGAGGTTGCTCTAACTTACCTCGCTCTAAAGGAATACTATGAAATAAGGGACATGAATAATGAGGACTATAAGGTCCCTCTACCACTCTTCAGACTCCAAATCTAAGTCTAGGCTAGGCTAGCTGGTTTTCAGATTTGATATTGCACCCTAGATAGCTCTTTGTCCAAGGACGTAAGCGCAGTTCTAGGACAACAACATGACAAACTGGCATCTCACAGGTGTATTGGTGTTTGTACAAACAGAGGATAGAGAAGGCAATATGAACTGCCAGAAAATGAGCTGATGACCTAGCTAAGTACTCCTAAATAAACAAAAAAAACTATGAAATATGAAAAATACAAGTGAAGTTAACAAAATAAATATATGTGAGCTAAAATAGTGAAGATGATATCACCAAGGCGCCAATTCACCAGCTAGCTCCAAAAGCACGTCGGCCTTCACAAAAGAAAGAGGGGAAATTGTTGGAGTTGTATAGGGGTTTGCCTCAGTCAAACCCCCATTTTGGTGTTTCCACCTCCATGAATAGAAAAATAGAAATGAGAGAGAAATATGCGATAAATAAGTAAAGAAATAAGGAATGCAAATAACCCTATAAAATAGTAAAGAGGTACTCTACCAAATCACAAAGGAGAGAAGAAAAATGTTACTACCTCCACCAAGAGCTCACTAGCCAATGGGGGAGAAAGAAGGCTTGAATAGTCACCATAGCCTCGACTATGACGAAGGGAGGTCTCACAAGACCCTAAGCCCATGCTACTAATGACTTGCTTCACACTTTATTTGTGGAGTTGACATAGTGTTGTTACTGAAATGGAGTGTTGAAGTGTTTCTTTAGAGTGAATAAAGTGCTATAGATTGCTTGAGAATGTGTGTAGAGTTTGCAAAAAGAGATGAGTTGATATAAGAAGGGATGAATTTAAAGGAGAAGAGGGAAGAATCTATCATTTTTGGGGTTGGTTGGTCGATGTGGGATGTTACAAATCAACCCCAATTGAAAGTGTAATGCCTCTGCTAACTTCGGACGTAGGAATTTTTCAGGGACGTAAGCATGCCACATACACATTTACGCGTGATATGCATGTTATCAACAAATATTCTTCTATTGACACAAATGATAGATGCCAAGTGGAAGGAAGTAAACTTGCTGATGTGGAATTTTTCCTTTAGATTTGGTTTTCTAGGGTGAGGATGTGTAAAAGGGGAATTTGCATGAGGGGTACAAATTTTCTCCTATACATTTTCCCCCCACTTTAGCGAGCATAGATATTGATGAGTGCTTTGGTAAAGTAGATCAAAGAGTAGGTAGGGTTAGAAATATATACCTAAACTATTGAGGAAGCAAACCACAATTTGGCGAGCTTGAAAGTGCAGAACAAAACAAAGGACTCCATAGCCTAACAAAACTATGAAGCTGCATAAGGTGCACCAAAGGCCCTCGAAACAATGATGGACAAATCTCACAGGATGAAATAATCTTACATGCCCACATAATTGCAAGAAGGTGTCCCTCAATATCTCTCACATGAAGGAAACCCAAAGAAATAAGCATCTCACAGGCTTACAAACCTACAAGGAGGTATCCCCCAAGATCTCTCACATGAAGGAAGACCCATGAAGTATGTTCTTTATAGGCCTACAAATTTGTAAGAAGGTATCCCTCAAGATCTCTCAGATGAAGGAAACCCAAATGAAAGCACCTTATAGGCCTGTAGACCTGTAAGGAGGTATCCCTCAAGATCTATCACATGGAGGAAACCCAAAGGAAAGAGTGCCTTACAAACCCACATACCTGCAAGGTGGCATCCCCCAAGATCTCTCACATGGAGGAAACCCAAAGGAAGGAGACTCTGCAGAGTCAAATTAGAAAGTGGCTTTATAGGTACACCTACAAAGTGACACATTTACCTGTAGATAAAGCATATCTGAAGACAAAGCAACCACATACGTAGTCAAGCAGACAATCACACAGACCATCAACAAACACAAAGATTTAAAAGGGGTCCCTCAAGAACCTGACATGAAGAGGGGGGTCCACTCAAGGGACACACTATTTGAAAGTGCATGAAAGATGATTTTTCTCAAATCAATTCATCATCAAGGAATTTGAAAGGAAGAAAGCATGCCCTCGTGAGGAAAGATAAAAGCTGCTTCCACCTCAGAGGAAAGTTCTCAAGTTCTTTCTTTGCGAACCCATAATGAAGGAAACAAATTTTGTTAGGGGTCCAAGTCAAAAATGTGACTTTCAAAAATATTTGTAAAGATTCTTAAGAAAAGATTCGTTGGAAATGAATGCATTTTCTAAAAATTGAAGTGTTATAGAAAATACATTGTCATGCATGAGAAGGAAAACTCAATCAAGAAGAGAGAAGGATAAGGAAAGAGCGAAGGAGAAAAAAAATATAGATAACAAACATAGGGGTGATATGATATTTCAGGGTTAGATCTACTCATAAATATATATAAGTATAATAGTAGTATATAAATGAGTTGTCATCAATCCCCTACTATATCAGACCATGTGAAGAATGTACGAGAAGACAAAATAAAATAAAAAATTGGGTCAACATGGAAGGGGAATCTAAATGTCCCCAACGCTTTGCATCATCCCCAATTTTTCCAAAATTCTATCACAGACATGGAAGAATGATGATAAAAATAAAAGAAGGTTTACGACACAAAAAATCATTCCAGTACCCAAGTACCAAAAAGGGTGACAAGGGTCATCCAAGAACACATAGCATGATCACGGGGGAAAACATCACAACACACATCTATTCTAAAGATAAAGAGGAGGCCTCCCCCTAACATTGATTGACCAAGAGTTTATTCGCTTCCCACTCTAGATCATCATAAAGGGAAGGAGGATGAGCCTGTAGTGGTGGAATATTTAGGAGAGGAGCTTTTGACCCTCTCGTAACAAGGGCGAAGGAAGAAGCCCCTACAAGGTCTCCTCCACTGAAATCTTGTGGAGCTAGGGTCAACGATTTTGTGAAGATCACTGACAAGGCCGAAACTCTATCCAGGGAGTTAAACATGCACTTTATTGGAGTGCCATATGGATAGGTTTGTGTCTAAGATTCACCACTAGGCTCACCGAGTGATTTGAGAGTAGTGACGAACTCAAGGGGAGCCAAAATAGGTTATGTCACTAAGACATCACAAGCTAATGTAAGACCACCTTTCGGAGGTGGGATCCTCTTACGCCTTCCATTGATGGAAGGATAAATCTCTACCTTATTCTTTGTCACAGGAAATGAAATCCCCACAGACGAGGCGACAAGCATAAAGGAAGAGGAGGGGGGGAATACTGCAATAGATACCACCTAAGTATTCAACATATCTACAAGTTTTGGAAAATGAGGTACATTCAGAAGGGACATCAACAAGGGTGGCTTAATTGAAGGAGCGATGAACAATTGTACCCTTTTGGGGTTGGGTGCACTCACAGTAGGAGTCAAAAGTGATACAAATCTCGATTGAATGAAGGAAGAGGGGAGGAGAGAGGATGACACAACATGAGGTCCTAATACTGGGGTGGTCATCTCCTTATCCTTTCTCTGTAAGGTGTCCTACTCAGCTGCGAGAGCCTTTCACTGGTGCTTGCATTCATGCCCAAGGAAGTTTCTATGACTCTTCAAGCTAGAGGTTGGAAGCTACGAAGGGATAAAAGGCTCATGCTTGGCCATAGGAGTGTCTACCACAACTGTTTCCAGAGGAGGGAAAATCTTCTGGATGGGAGAAGGAGGAGTAGGCTAAGAAACAACTAGGAGAATATACTCTAGTGCCTCAGCAACAAACCTCTTCCTATTTACTGCTTTGGGAGCAGAGGTGGTGGGAGGTTGCATAGATTGAGACATAGATGATTCCTCAAGAGGGCCTTTCTTCTTGCCATATTGAATGGGCCTAGGCTCCGTCAATAGAATAGGAAGTTCGAATGCAGGATGCTTAGACTTTCACCAAGCAAGCATCGTAGGATTATCTCACAAGCATGAAAAAAAATATGATGGTGCCACAACAAGGAGAGAAGGAGAGTTAGGCTGAACAATGAAAGAGGAAGAAGAGGGACCTTGAGAGAGTTTTTCTTCTTCCCTCCTATGGGCCTTAGTGGCATCACTATCATCTTTTAGGAAAGCTTTATGTGAAACAACATAAGGCGATGGAGGATATATCACTTTCAACATTAAGCGCCCTTTCTTGTACTTTTGATATGTCTAGTAAAAGAGGTCTTTCCTAGGTGAAAGAGGACCAATGGGTGCAAGCTAAAAATAATCTAAGGAGTAACTATCATGCATGGCTAGTGGTTTATAAATATTGTTGTGAATCATATGCACTGACCCCCCATGAATGAACTTTAGAAATTTGTGCACAACTAAGGGAACTGTGTTCATAGCTACTAACCAGGGGATACCCAACTTCACTTTGAAAAGTTCAAACCCCAGGATTATGTCAAATGGTAGGTTCATAGACTTAGGTCTGACAAGGAATGACAACATGATACTACCTAGGGGAGGTACACAAATTTTGTTGTGCATATGGATGGTGCTCACAGGTGCATTATGCCCATCCTTACATGCATGAAGTTAATTAACATAATCTCCTCGATTATGATATTCACCTGAGAGATCAGGTCAATAAGAACACTCGCTACAATGTTCCCATTGATCCACACAAGGATATAAAGAGGATATGGTTCTCTATTGAAGTCCATCGATAGGTCTTGTGAGGTGAAGGTTATACTTGTGCCACTACTCATAGGATACATAGAGGGGATAGGTTGATGCATAAAAGAGGCCATCACACACACTAAACGATATTATCAAAAAGCCATCCAAAGGTGGTAAAATAGGATAGTGACCCACTTAAGGTTTCATTGTGGAACACTTTTGGAACCTACCAACTATGCCTACTAGGGGTCACAGGTTGGATTGTAAGTGAAGACCTCACAACACTCACAACTAAAACACTCCTACAATATGAGGAAAGGAACTTTCAGTATCACAAAATAAAATCAAAATGGTTCATGTCAGGTTCACCAAAAATGTAAGAGAGGGGGACCAACCATGTCAAGGCCCTAGGTCATAGAGAGCTGAGAGTGGGAGGTTACCTTAACTTACCTTGCTCTAAAGGAATACTATGAAATAAGGGATGAGAATGATGAGGACTATAAGGTCCCTCTACCACTCTTCAATCCTAGAATCTAAGTCTGGGCTTGACAAGCTAGTTTTTGGATTCCATATTGCACCTCAGACAACTTTCTATCCAAGGACATAAGAGCAGTTCTGGAACAACAACACAACACATTGGTGTCTCATAGGTGCACTGGAATTCGTATGTCCAAAGGATAGAGAACGCAATATGAACCACCAAAAAATGAGCTAATGGCCTAGCTAAGTACTCCTAAATGGACAAAGCAAAACTATGAAATATGAAAAATACAAGTGAAGGTGAAAAAGTAAATATATGAGAGATAAAATAGAGAAGATAATCTCACCCTGTGCCAGTTCATGAGCTAGCTCCAAAAGCACATCCACCTACACACAAGAAAGAGAAGAAAATTGTTGGGGCTATATAGGGGTCTGCCTCAGGAAGACGCCTATTTTGGTGTTTCCACCTCCACGAACAACCAGATAGAAATGAGAGAAATATGCGATCAAGAAGTAAAGAAAGAAGGAATGTAAATAAAAATACAAAATAGTAAAGAGATACTCTACCAAATCACAAAGGAGAGGAGAAAAACGTTACCACCTCCACCAAGAGCTCACTAGCCAATGGGGGAGAAAGAAGGCTTGAACAGTCACCACAACCTCGACTGTGATGAAGGAAGGTCTCACAAGACCCCAAGCCCATGCAACTAATGGATTGATTCACACTTTATTTGTGGAGTTGATGGAGTGTTGAAGTGTTGCTTGAGAGTGAAGAAAGTGTTTTAGCTTGCAAAGTGATTGCTTGTGTAACGCCCCGCTGTGGAACCCAGGAAGCGTTACACTAAATAACTGAATAATTTTTTTATTTTATTTTAAAATTTTAATATCAATAAGTAATAAAAACCTAGCATAAACACTCGAGGGTTCCACAACGATGCTACTAAATCAAGTAATAAACACATCACAACTAAAACCAAATAACTCAAATCAATAAAATCAACATTTACAGATTCCATACATCATTAGTAATATTACAAGTTCTTTACAATAAAAGGGATTGTGAACAATCTCGATACTTCAATAAATAATACAATAGAACCTCAATAGTGAGTACAATAAAGAATAAGATCATGAGTCTAGGTTGGCCATGAACTCATCTGATGACCAACTCCGTGAACAACGTGCATCCAGGACCCTGCCAAGACAAATCATGACACGAGCGATATCACCTGTAGGGGACCCAATGTTAAAAGTGGCACAATCCTCCCAACCGTGTGGTGCTCAAAAGCCCACCCCCTGTGCTAGGAGATAGAACAGGTCCTCAAGTCGAACAGGCAACAAAAGAGACAACATACAACACTAGGTCGATAGTCATAACATCAAAATGACAATAAATCCAAATGACAATAGACATACTCTCGGTAGAAAAATTATAAACATAAATGGCTTTACACAAGAGATTAGACAAAAATACAAGGAAAAGAGTGTCATAACTGTAACAAATACTTCTGAGAGGTTACCCATGCGACCACTTTTGGTCCGGCCCCTAATGGAAGCCACTCCTTTAAGGTACACATTCTACAAAATATTAACAATAATGCCAACACGCATTACAGAGGAAACTTCCTTGTAGAAAGACCCAAAATTCAATTCACAAGAACACTTTAACGTACAAGACATGCGGTCTCATATATGAATAAAACAAGAGCATACATAAAGAACTATTCATGATTTCAATTAAAAACTTATTATTTAAAGCCTCGGGAAGACTTATCAAGACAACGCCTTTAACAAGATTACATAACACCTTTAATACTAAGTTTGACAATATAATAAACCACAATCACGATATCCCCATATTGCCCATTCATAACGATACTAGATAAAAAAAATATCCAAGGCAATATATTCAACGATATCAATATATACATATTTTCAAAACAAAAGAATAAATTTCAAAAGAAAATAACACTAGACCTATTCATAAGGTTCTATCCATTAGCTTCTCCACAATAAATTAAATTATAAAACATTCCTATAATAATAAACTATTATATATATATATATATATATATATATATATATATATATATATCTAGTATATCCTTTCGAATCCGTTCTAACATTATAAGTTCACAATTACGATAAAACTCTCATATCTTAAAAGTGCAAGAAGATTATACATCTGTGAGACAATCTCTATGTTTTAAATACATAAAACCAACAACCATAAGCATTCTCCTAAACGATATTCTATAATTCACAATCACCATCAATTACTTTTATTCCAACTCAAAAAAACCAATTTCGTTAATACAATTAACCATATAAAAGATATTAACATAACAAGGTTATAAACCAGATTAAGATTATCAACCATATTATTAATCAAATAATGATCACAATTAAATATAACAGTGCATCCATATTAGTGATTATAAAACAAGTTTCTGATATTTATAATAATTTATAATACAAATATTATCATGGAGTAATTTAAATAACAATATATATATATATATATATATCATAACTTCAACTCTATACTCCAGGTTTCGACGGTATGATGTTTATAAACAAAAACTAATTACCATTAACAAATTAATACAACACCACCCTATTTAATTCAAAGATAACACTAGTTAGACTGTCGAGATGATCTCGCAGCATGCAAACAAAAGGTAGGAGGATCTGCGACACCAGGAAGGTTTAAAAATTAACATGTCAAAATTACAATTATAAACATCAAGGCTGACCGACACCATGCAAGGAAAATATGCGGTGACAAGAAGAAACTACAGAGGATGAACGCTCAGCAACAATGACTACGAAGTAAATTTACCCAAAACCATGACTCGGTTGACGCCATGCCAGGAGAACATGAACCTATTGAGAATGATATAAGAAGGATACTAGAACAAATGACGCCAAAAGACAGAGGGAGAATACTCAACCAACGAACAAGGATATCTCCATTAGCGTTCAAGATGAGAGTTTCAAATTTAGTTAAGACACATGCAAAGCAATAACAGTCGGGACACAAGTAGGCTAAGGAAATTCAACGAATTTTAAATGCTTCAAAAACCTACACTAGCGTATCCATAGAAATCTAGAGTAATCTCCAGTCAATAAACAAATAATAAAAAGTATCTAAAGTCAAAAGCTCGAACCCTTCAGGGTACCGATGGCTAAAAAGGTGAGCATGCCGATTACATGCAGAGGTAAAGAAACTTAGTATCGTATTTAGAGAACACTCACATGAAAGCATAATCACGTCCTAGCAGAAGTACGAGTACACACAAAATATGAGTATGCAGATAGAGCTAGAGTGTTTGAATCATGAAGGAATCTCTATGCGAAGAAAGGAATAACTAGTTCGTGGCTAAGGATAGGCGTGTAAGCTCCAAACCGATGATAAATTACCAGAGGTAAACAAAATTATAGAACATAAACAAAGATCCAAGCTAATAGAAGTTTGGAAACACCAAAGCAAGACGACAACATGAACACATGCAAGCGACAATATCAATAATATAACTGATATGCAAAAGAGGAAAATGATAGGTAAGATTGCTAACTGAGTTGAGATACACAGTTGAGGGCTGTGCCAACTTCGCTCCTCAGATAATCTTATTATATTACATATGAAGTTGACCATTTGGTGTTCATGGCTGCTCTCCTTGCCCATACCGAAATGAGAGCTATGGAAAAAAGATTCGTGCATCCATCAACATAACTCTAACAAGAATCTAGGCGAATGTATATGCCAAATGCGAATGAATAGACAAGGTTCAACATCCATTCGACAACTTACCTCAGGGAAAAATGGTTTCATGCATGCAAGAAGTAATAGAGGGTTAGAAAGGTTTGTCAAATATTTAAATGATCGGCTAATAATCTTTAAGCACAAGGCTAACAAGAATGGGTAAAGCAGATTCCAGGAACAAAGAAATTGGACAGTGCAAAGATACAATCGGGTGCATGCAAGTGTAAACGATAAAGATGGACGACCCAAAAATACCCAGGTGAATTCCTAACCAGTACATGAAAAGGTATAAATTAGTCTTCGCCAGCATAGTAACATAATATGATAGAATTGAGGCCAACTAAACACAAAATTCAAGGTATACAGGGAGGCGAATAAACCGACAGTTTACCCGTGTTAACATATTCCAAGAAGGGATGCATAAGAATAAAATAGACTATCCAACCCGCGGTAGGGATAGGAGAAAGTCGAATACAGAGATCTGCACAAATCGGCCAAGGAAAAATTCAGTAATATTTAGTTGTTTATCTTTAATATTTCCTTACAAACTAACTCATATGATTGTTTATTTCATTGTGCAGGCTTCAAGACACAATTTTCATACCAATTTCCAAACAAAGTTATGCAGCAAGATTATTGTCAAATTTCAGATGAAACAAACTTGAATATGAAGAAGAAAACCTGAACGCACGCAAGAATCAAGATTCGATGGTGAAATAACACAAAATATTCAATCCACCACCTCCTCCTCCGAACTCACCTTAAAACAGATTCTTAGACAATAAATTTCTTGAAAACAATCTTTTTCCTTCCTACTGTTTGAATATCCCCCAAAATCGTGTGTGCAAGAATGAACAATTTCAAGATTTTAACCTTTTCCATCCTTCCAAAGTCTCAACTTTAACTTTCAGTTATATCATGCAACACATGCATTAAACTCAATAGACACAACAGATTAACAAGATATTTCAACTTAAGATCACAACTCAAAATTCTATTTTCGAAATGTAAAATTGAATAATGAAATCAATTTACAATTAAATACTCTTTTCAAAACAAGATATTTTAATATTTTAGTTTAATCACATAACAAACTAAAAATAACTTATTTAATTTAATTATATCATTAAATCAATTAAAGAAACATTAATATTAATTAAAACATTATAATAATTCAAATTAACATAATATTACAAACTCAATCTATAACAAACGACTGCAAGCACGCGACGAACAGGTAACAAGACAAAAAGGATGACGAAAAATACTTGTTTTTTTTAGAACGAAGGCTAAGGAAAGAGGACAAGTCTATCTCCCATTGATAATTTCATTGGTTCATGACACAGTCAGACCTGACAAGCAGGTGGAGTCGATGTCTGTACCCGAAAGTTGCGTAACACTGCACGATTGATCCATCATGTATAAATATGAAAGCACACCGTGAAGAAGAATCACGATATAACAGGGCACTCACTGATGAGTACTAGTAAACCGTCTTCTTCACTGACTAACATAACATCTAACTAGCATAACATCATCGAGTGTAAACCATAGCAACATAGATAATCATCATAAATATCATCTCATGAAAGTAATCATCACATCAAATAAAATATAGTGTATCATCAATTGAGTTTCACAACCGGTCATGTAAACCATGACATAAAATATCAAAACAACATAATATCAAAGTTCAGTCAGCTAACTATGTAACAAAATAAATAATAAAATTGTCGATGAGAGGGTCACTATAGCTTGAGAATGTGTGTAGAGATTGCAAAAGGAGATGAGTTGAATGAAGAAGGGATGAATTTGAAGGACGAGAGGGAAGAATTTTCCATTTTTGAGGTTGGTTGGTCAAAGAGAGATGTTACAAATCGACCCCAATCGAAAGTGTAACATCTCTGCCAAATTTAGATGTAGGAATCCGTTAGGGACTCAAGCACCCTATGCAGACATTTGCGCGCCGTGCGCATCCCCAACAAATATTCTTCTATTAACACAAAAGATAGATGCCAAGTGGAAGGAAGGCAACTTGCTGATGTGGAATTTTGCCTTCGGATTTGGTTTTGTAAGGTGAGGATGTGTAAAAGGGGAATTTTCATGAGGGGTGCAAATTCGCTCCTATACAACTTGCAATCTTTAGAAGAATGGAAAATGACTAACAAGAATCCATGGCCCAAATTTTCTTTAGATGGTGTCTTCAAGTTTCTCAAATTTTCTTCATGGGGAACTTCCTCATATTTCTAAAATTAAGGGTTCTAGACCCAATAATATTTAACATTGCATTGCCACATTTTTATGTAATGTGAAAATCAAGAGGATCTACTACCATTGTTAGGTTTGAATCCTCTAAGTTGAGAGCAATGAATTTTGTAGGTTGAGGGGAATAGATAGGAGACTCAAGACTAATAGAATTATTCACCCATATTAGTAGATAATTTGGAATGCTCTAAACATCCTTGATCTTTTCTTTTAGCACTAGAGTAGCATTGGGGCATCCCCATAGAATTTTATTTGTACAAAATTAATTATAAACATGGAAAGATTAGATGACTTTTTATAGTCATTATAGACTTTAGGGTTAAGATTGAAATTGATTCCTAATAGATCAAGTTCACCTTGCTCATTATTGGGTTTAAGGAGGTAGGAAAAATCCCTAATTTAGATTATCCTTATAAGTTAGGATAACCTTCTCTTGATGAATGATCACAAAATATGGAAAAACTCTAAGTTTGGATCAAATGAAATGATTCAATCACCAAATACTTGAATAGCAAGTTTTTTGACCTATTTCCCTACCCACACTCTTGTATTTGGCAACAAAACACACTTGATGCTCTATTATCTTCCAATGTCCCTTCCTATGTTTGGATCCTTTTACTCCCACACAAGATCACTCACTAAATTAACTTACAAAATAGAATTCACTCACCTACCACCATATTTTCCATAAAATCTACTTATTTATACTATGCATTAAAATATATTTAAGATATTTAAAAAATTACTTACTATTTTATTTACAACTTACATTTAATTTATTATTGTAGACATCTAAAATTGATCATTTCCACATGATCAAAAACATCTATTATATTCATCTATTTCATTAAGAGTGATTAAACAATTTATTTAATCATTATTTCTTTCTCTGCCTAAGGTTCCTAAAGTATGTAATTAAATAAATTAAATACTTTACCTTACCCCCTTTTCTTCTCTAAATTAAATAAACATGACAAATCATTTAATTTAGTCATTTAACCCATTTGGATTAAAATCCAATTTTTAATTCCTCTTTTTCTCTCTCCATAACCCTCTTTTAATCCAGATTAAATTAATTAATCTGTGATTAGGATGTGCACCACTTAATCAAGATTAAGTGTCACATCCTCCATAATCTCCCACTTGTCCCTAATCTCTCATTAATTATCCTAATCCTATGTTTGCACAACCTTAATCAGAATCATTAGCCACATTTGGCTTACCTTTTCTAGTCAACCTTCCCACTTACCCTTTTTAGCCTGGACTCCCTTCCCCATGTGAATTTTTAATTCACATTTATTTAACCAAGGTTCCTCTCTTCCCCATGTGAATTTTTAATTCACATTTTATTCTTCCAAGGTTTACCCTACCCCCATGCAAATGTGCCATGCCATTTTACATGTGCCCAAGGCTTCTAGAACCTTGGACTTGTCACATCACCCACATGTGACAAATCTCCAACTTTTTGGAGACCCTCTCTTATCCACTAGATTCTTCCAATCATTGTGAATTTTTAATTCACTTTTATTCCTCCAAGGAATCTTCTCATCCCCCAAGGTACCTCAAAGGTACTTGTCCTTCATCCACCTCATGTACTTCTCTTCCACCTCATTTCCACATCATTCCACCCTCAGACATCTCACATTCCACATGTCAAGATGTGAGGACTTGTGAGTCCTCAACTCACCATAGCCCTTCATCTTGATCTTGTTGGATCAATCCCAACCGTTGAATTCTCTAGAGAATTCCAATTATCCTATAAATACCTCCTCATTTCTTCCATTTTGGGGATGAAGTCTTTTGCAACCAAACTCTTGCAAATTTACCATTTGAACTCTCATCCATCACAACACTTAGCATCATCAATTCATCTTGCATCTTGCATCCACTTCACTTCATTGTCATCCAAGAGCGAGGGCCAACCAAGGAAGCAACAACATGAAGGTATAACAAGTATTCCATTTGTTTTATCTTACTTTCATGTTATCCATTTTCTTAGGCTAATCATTGAGGTGCCCTTTTATTATGTTATCTCCTTTTATTGCATGATTTTAGCATCTCACATTAGGAGTAGCATTTTAAAAGGGATCACAATTGTTAAATTAAAATTATACATTCTTTAATAGCTATCAACTTAAATTTTAAGTAATTTCATTTACTAAAATTTTAAATTTTAACTTGTTAATTTATTTAATACTTAAACTTATTTATATTTTGATAAAATTTTATTACATATATTTTTATTATTTCATTGTTTAATAAAATATATATTTATAAATTTATTTGCTAGCCTTTTTTTGGGAAAAATCACTACCACAAAGGGTAGCACTCTTTCATTGCTTCAAAAGAAAATACATCTATTACACTTTCCTCAAGGTGAGGTTGAGTATAAAACAATCAACCCTAAACCAATCAAGCTACTGATATGCTACTCAGTTAGAATACCCCTATCAACCATACTCACCACCTTAGTTTTCGTCATTTGCTCCGCATCAACCACATCATAGACAAACCCCCGCTTCAGCCACTTGTCATAGGCAAAGATAAATTTCATAGCCGCATCAAAATAAACATCCTTCAAGAAATTGGCCATGATTTTGGCCACCATTTTCCTTCTAGTTGTGTGAACCACATTGGATAGGAACAAACCCATAAATGCGCCATCATGTATATTTCCTCTATTTAGCCTATGGTCACCAATGACCTGTTTGATTATAGTTCAAACCTCCCGTGACTTGATTTTGAAGAAGTGATCTAGAAATGCATCGATTGTTTCCAGATCTTCATACTCTCTATTCACTCGATCGACTATAATACAAGCACACCTGAAAACGGCTAGAACCTCCATATTTACTAGATGGCTTGAGGTTTCTTGAGAAAATTTGCTAACAAATGACACCTACACCTCTAAGATCTTATCACACCTTTACTTCGACAACAACAACATTTTAAAAAACCAAAACCTTCTAGATACTTATTTAATGCTTCACCAGGATGCTAAAACAATTACTACCATTATATATGGGGATATTGCATTCCTACAACCTTTACCAATACACATCCTCCATAAGATCTCTCGATCACGCTATTGCAAAATAATTATGGTCCATTTTGTTGGCAACACAACAACCTTGCTTTGTTAAGCATACTACAAGCTTGTGAACCTTTCTACTTGTTTTTTGAAGTAATCAAACATTCTCAGTACTATTCCCAATTGCCTTGGCCACAACTACACCCAGTACATTGTCCCAAATAGTCGAGTTATTTGATCTCTTAACAACCTCAACTTGGTCAATGTTGATGTTAGATAACACGTTCGACAACCTATTTGCTTGCCTAAAAATATGGTGAAGTGTAAATTCCCCCACCATATCCAGCAAAGGTGAATATTTCTATCCACACCCTTAACTTCTAGCTTGGTGCATGTTTTGAACTCACAACTCTTATAATGATCTCTGAATCACCTTCTATGTCTACCACATGTAGATTTTTGTCCACATAATATTTCAATCCTTTGAACAAACCAACAACCTCTGTCTCATAATTGGTTTTTAACGAAAATTTCACCAAAGCGCCCAAACCAGACTACTTGTATGATCTCTTATTACAAGTCTCATGCTTGACAGCCCCGGGTTCTCTCAAGGCACCATCAAAATTATTTTTTAGCCTACCCCTCAAAGGAAACACCCACTTTAAGTCACCTCTTTGATTCTTATTTTTAAGTAGATTTACTCGCAAATTTTTTACCAAAGGCCAACACCTAGTCATCAATTGGTACCAAGCCAAAAAATAAAATAAAAAATAACACTTTGAAACCAAATTGAAATGTTCAGTGACACCATCTTCTATCTTATTAGTTACATTGCTTACCTATGGATCCTTTACTTTGAAGATCCTAGCATTTATTTCATTCCATAAATGCCAAATTATCATTGTAGCCACTTCCTACCAGATCCCTGCAAGAGAAGAGCCTTTGCTAATTTGTACCATGAATTAAAAATACCCTTCATGCTATTAGGAAGTGGACCATGCCAAGAAAAATTTGCATGAAATATTTCCTAACAACTTTGTGTGAACTCACATTCCACCAAAATGTGGTTGGTTGTCTCTTCACAACACTCACAAAGGGGGCATCTAAAAGGACTTGACATCCTAATTCTTTGGAGCTTCTCACTAGTTAAAATATGGCCATGGAGCACCATCTATGCAAAAGCACTTGCTTTTGGCAACACAAATCTACCTCAACAAAATATTTTGGGTAATACTTTTTTAGCACCCCATATACTTAAAAATTCGTAACCAATCTTTGCAAAATATTCCCTTGAGCTTGTAGCACACTAAACTATAGTATCTGGTTCCCCTATGAAAAACATGTCGATCTACGAACACTTCTTTGAGTAAATCTCTTTTATCACACTCTAATATTTCAAATCTTTTCCACTCAAACTCCCTTCTACCTTTTTGAAGCCAAAGCATCACAAAGATGCCACATTATTACCATACATTAGGCTTGTTAGATGAACTACCTCCTCCATACTTGGAAATTTGTCTAGTGGATCGTACCTATTCCATGAGTCATGCCAGAAGGAGGCCTGCCTACCATCCCTTATGATCCATGTCAAGTGATTAGTTATTGTCGATCTACACTTTAAGATGAAGTTCCACATGGATAAGCCTTTTTTGCGGATTTGCAATTATTAAAATCCTATTACCTTCTTGGGAATCCAAATATTTTTCTTTAAGGAGCCTACACCAGGGTGCCTCTAGGTTTTTGTACATCCTCCATGTTAGCTTAACCCCCGAGGCTAGATTCTAGAGTGAAAGATCTTTCACCCCTACACCACCCTCATCCTTTGGTTTTTTAATAGTCTCCCATCCAATTAAAGGGATGCATTCTTTGTTGTGGGAACTATCCCACATTAATTTGTGTTGGATGGAAGCCAGGCACTTTGCAAGATTCTTCAATAATTCTATAATCACCATCATGTATATGGGTATTGCAGATAAAATTCTTTAACCATGGTGATTCACCTTGCTAACATTAGCCAAAGATCGCACCAGCTATCCATTTTTTATTACTTCATCCCACAAGTTGGGTTTACTTGTCCCATAAACATAGGAACCCCTAGATATTTGGTTGGCAAGTTGCCCAAATTATAACCCATTATGTTCCTTATACCACAGTGCACCCTTTTGCTGGTATTGAAATTTTTTTTTGGATTTCTCCACATTAACCAATTGATTGACCTCCTGACTCTATTTTAATTGCACCTTTCATTTATTCAACTTCAGCAATAGAGGCACACCCATAAAAGATTGTGTCATTGGAAAATAGTTGGTGGGAGGAGCTCATTAAAGTCGGGGCCACTTCAATTCCTCTCCAATGGCCAGAATTACATTTGTTGGAGATGTACCAAATTAAAGTGTTCATCATGATGATGAAAAGAAAGGGGGATAATGGGTTACCTTGACAAAGACCCATGGATCCATTGAAAAACCACATGGGGAGCCATTGACAATCATCGAGTACCTTAGGGTGGAGATACAACAAAAAATCTAGTTAAGCCATTTCTTAGTAAGGCTCATATTTTCCATTTCCTTTATTAGAAAGCGACACTAAACCTTGTTGTATGCCTTGCTTAGATCCAATTTTACTACCATCCCACTTTTATTTGACTTCTTTAAAGTGTAGATGGTTTCATGTGCCACTATTATCCCATCTGTTATATTCCTCCTTGAGATGAAACCGCTTTCCTCTTCCAAGATGATTTGAGGCAAGATCTTTTTCAGCCTATTTTCTATTACCTTTGTAATTATCTTATAAGTCATGTTGCATTGTGAGATTGGTCTATAGTTCGAGAAGTCTTTAAATTTTTCCTTCTTTGGTGTAAGGGTGATGTTTGTATTATTTAAATCCTTTAGCATATTTGTTTTCTTACATGACTTCTCCACCAGATCAGTGACATATTTTCCCAGGAACCCCCAAAAAACTTAATAAAAAGGGCATCAAAACCATCGAGCCTCGATTATTTCTCAGATTGCATTTCAAAGGTGGCATATTTTACTCCCCCCTCCATTAATTGAGCGATTAAAATAATATTATCCTCCAACAATACTTTCTTCTCAATAAAGGCCAACATACTATAGGAAAGGCATTCGACCATCCCATTTTTGCCCAACAAACTTTCAAAATACTCCACCCTAAGCTTTTGTATGCTAGCTTCATCTTGAACATTGTTCCCAATTTCATTCTTGATTTGACTTATTTTGTTCCAACTCCTTAAAATTATGGTGGTGTTATTCAAATGTTTTTTTGCATTTAAGTCACTTTCTTGTAGCCATGTTTCCCTTGACTTAGTTTCCAATAGCATCTTCTCTCACTAGAAATTTGTTATATTCAACCAACAAAGATTTTTCCTTTTCAAATTCTTCATGTGTCATATCGTCCTTTATTATTTTATCGCCCAAGGCCTCCAAATCGGCTTCCAACTTTGATTTTTCTTCAAAAATATTTTTAAAGATATTTACATTCCAGGACTTGAGTCTCTCCTTCATTCTCATTAATTTATTTTGAAAAATAAAAAAATTGGACCTTTGTAGTGTATTGGCTCTAACCACCAATCTTTCATCAACTCAACCAAGTCTTCATCCCTCAGCCACATCTTCTCAAATATAAACTGACCTTTTTTGACTTTTATTTTGTGTTAATATTCAACTCAATAGGAAAATGATTAGAGATGAAAATTAGCCTTATCGTTGCTTTTGGAGGAATATTTTCCTACAACTGATCTTTCAGCACCAAAATCCTATCTAATATTTCGACACCAAAATCCTATCTAATATTTAGACAATGTTAGTAAAACCATGCCTCCTATTGTTCCATGTATATGTTCCATTCAAAGATTTGATATCTAGCAGGTTATTTTCTTCTACAAATTTAACAAAATCTTTCATTGGGTGAATTTTTTAACCCCACCTCCCAATTTTCTCACTTAGATCCAAAATTGCATTGAAATCCTCGCCAAACAATGGTTTTGACTTTAGAAACTACCTTACTTATGGAATCCAAAACATACTTCTTTTCTTTAGTTTTTATAGGACCATAAACATTAAATATCTCAAAGTTTATATTGGAAGTAAGATTTTTTACCTTTAATTTTATCCAATACAAATTTGTAGATACTGGTTCAAATTATATGCTTGTTGGTTTCCATAAAACACCTAAGTCTCTAGAGGATCCCCTAACATCCATGAACACTCCTTTCCAATTTTACAAAAAATGACAAATGCTTATGTTTTCGTGCCTTCTAATTTTGTTTCTTGAAAAAGAACCAAATCTACGTTTTGGATTTTTAACTAGTGTTTTACCAGTCATATTTTTGAGGGGCATTTAAGCCCCTAATGTTTCATATGAGAACCTTCATCTCCTTCTAAGGGAGGAGTATCCTCCCTTGGATCTAGTCATATATGTTTTTATTGAGGACTGATTACCTCACAAGGCCTCTTCCTCTCTCTCTTTTGTTTATTAGTTTTCCTCTTAGGCTTTGAAGTTGAAGCCTTTGCAGTTTGGAAGATATGTATTTCTTCTATTAATATGGCTATTGCATTTTTCTCCCTTTAGGACATTGAGTTATCCGATTCATATATATCTGCCTCTTCGCATGGTTCTAGGATTTGATATTCAATTATATTTTTTGAAAGTGGGAATTGAATTGCCAGTTTGCCCTCCTCCAACTATTTTTCTTCCCTTGGTATAACTATTTCTAGTGGCTCTACAACTACTAGCACCCAATACTTTGGGTGGTAATTTTCTACTAGTACAACCATTTCAATCTTTTCTTCCATGTTTTTGTTTGTTTGCGCTTTCTCTCTCCACACATCCCTAAATGCCTTTGGGAACCTCTTGCAATCCCCTTAGTTATGGTTCCTCCTTTTGTATTTTAAACAAAAGTACCTTTGTTTCTCCACTTCCAAAGATTGGAGCCATTCCTCCTTTCCATAAAACATGTTTATTTCCTTTGGAATTTCTTTAATTGCAATAATCTTAATCCTTGCATAGATCAAGAATTCACAATTTCTTAGATCAACATCAATTGTGCGACCTAGTGCATCACCTATCTTCTTCAAAAAACTTCCAGACCAATACTCATAAGGAAAGTTATATAAATGTATCTATGTTGGTCCATCCATTGGATTAAATGTTAATGGGTTCAAGTTTCTTGTCCATTTCAGTAGATACTAAAATGAATTGCAAAACTTTCATCCTTCTAATTCATTGATTTGATTCCTTATAGTTTCACTTTCAAATACTACCACAAAGAAACCTTTCGGTAGAAAATTTAGGATTGGGTCATTGTTCCAATTCATTTGCACCCATTCCTTTATCTCCTCTCTTGTGTATCTTTCCCCAGGAAATGACTGATAATTTTCATTCTTTCCAATGCTTTTGTACATCCCTTTCCACAATCCTAGAGACATCCACTACATGAATTCTTGTCTCTAGATCCTTATCCTAGCCAGAATTGTCCATTGAATTTCCATTTTCTTTTGGATATTCATCCTTAGCTTCACAGGGATTTCCTTGACCCGCACCAGAGCGCTCCACCATTTTCACCCAACTATTTTATTAATTAAATACTTGCTTTGACCTAAATTCTATAAAATTATTTATATTTTTATAAAATTTTATGACAATTATTATTTCTTTATTTAATAAAATATATATTTATTATTTCATGGGAACCATAACGTCTCTCCTCACACATGCCTCTGGTCAATTCGACCTTAACATTATCAAACCATCATACACAAGATAAGCAAAAATAATATGGAAAACACTTAGAATAAAATGATTACAAGATGAGGTGAGGTCCCATAAACTTATCCGAATTGAGGCCTTTAGCTCTATCATAGATATAAATTTAAACAAGGTATAATCTAGAAAAATGTGGGGCATTAGGCCTCTCTTCACCCACTCTATCCCATAATGGAGGTAGTATCACAAATGAAATTTTTCTGCAACACCAAAGCTGTACATTTCACATAAAAATCAAAGGCAAGAGAACCAAATGGGAGTCGAAAACATTAGGTTAAAAGATAAACAAGTATGGGTTAGACTCCCATCTACCTATTAGCCCTTAGAGATGACATTAAGTTGAAGGAAATGTAAATCAATTTCAAACTTGTGAAGCTACATGGACCTAAAGGACTCAATTGCCTATGATAGAAAATAATTAAACAACATGCAAACATGTCGAATGGACCTAACATCAAATAATAATGAGGATTTACCATCCCATCAAAATGGTAGGCTTACCTTATATATATAATTTTATTTATTAACTATTTTATTAATTTGACTTACTCTTTTAACTAAATTCTATATTTTTATAATTCTTTTTGTTTTAAAAAATATAAGAAATGTTAAATATATATTTCAATTTTTTTATTAATCTATTTACTAAAATTTATTACTACTTTTTTTACATATTCATTATATAATTTTACTTAAAATTTATTTAATAGATGCTTATTAAATGAATAATACCTATTTTACTTTCTAAATTTTAAAATAAAAAATGAAATTTAATTGGCAGAAACTTGGTTGTAATATATAATCACCTATCTTAGTAATGTGAAGAATGAGTGGGACACAAACATTGGGCTACTAGTCTTGTGCCTTTACCAAGCTTGTAGACAAGAGCTATCCCCTCTTGATAACACTCATCTATAAAAAAACAAAATAAAAAATTTAAAATAAATGATTTATTATATTTAATTATATAGTTATTTTAAAAATATTATTTATCATCTTATTTATTAAATATGTAATTATTTTATTAAAAATATTTTTTTATACTATAGGTAAATAAAAATAATCTTGTAGTCTAAATGAATTAGGGTTTAAGTCTTGGATTTGTTTGTGTTATTTGTTATTTCTCCCTTTGTCATACTATTTTTTTAAATATGATTTCCATTTTTTAAATATATTTATTATGGGCTTTTTCATTTTTACATTCTTTTTGTTTTTGTTTAAATGGCCTCAAACATCATCAATCTAGTAAGTGTTGCTATTGTTGATGGTTTAACACATGAGGATGGCTCCACTATAAAAGTGGCTCAAGAAGTCCATTCCTATAGTTTTTCATTAGACATATCTTCTAAAAAACCTCTAAATGTGATCTTACCCATCGTAAAATTTGATAATAATTGTGCAATGATAGAAATTTCATACCCTTGCAATTTTGTATTGTATTTTTGAATCACTTTAGTGTCCATATCTCCTAGTATTTTTAGGTGCATTTTAATCCTTGTAGCCTTTTTCCTCCAATGATGCCAAGGTCTTGCCTCCCATGGTATTTTGGTCAAAACTAATGTTACAATTGTCTTAACATTGTTTCTTCTTATATTTTTTTTTCAAAGCTAAAATTGCCTAGACGTAAGCATGATGTGTGTACATATGTGTGATGCACTAAAATCCTATGATAGTTTCTTATTCAATGGTCATTTCTAAGTGTTTTCCCACTTACTACGTAGCTAGGTTGGTGGTAACCATTTGGGGTGAATTTGAATGGCTCTCCAACTTTCATATCTCCTTCCTATTCCTTATTTTGAATTTATCTTTCATTCACACACTCAATCTCTCTCATTGAATATTATAATTGTTAGAGTAATCATGCATTAGCTAATAATTAATTACTTTTTAATTAATTATTAGTCTAATTTATTCTCATGTACGTAAGCTAAACTTAGGAGTGCTTTTATGCTTTTAGGGTTTTTCTCCTATATAACACTCAACCCTCATTGTAATTGTTAATTGAGATTTCATATTTATTTGATAGTCTCTTGCTTTTGTAGCTTTTTCTTTTTGAGAAATATTGCATATATTATTTGCAAATATCTTACACGAAAGGTTTCTTTGTTTATTATTTTATCCCGTGGCTCATGGTTTTGTGGTTTTTCATAATTCTAACATGGTATTAGAGCCTCGATTCAATGAATCCCTTCTCGATTTATGATAATTTTTTTCTTCAAAAGGGGTTACAGCCTTCAGATTTGTATCCCCTTTATTTTTTTTGCAAATTTTGGAGGTGGGTGATTTTAGGTGCATTTTGGTGTAAAAATAACCTCAAAATTGGATTCAGAGCCATCGAAAAGGTCATATTTACTTTTTGTTTCACCTAATTTGGGTTCTTGACTCCATATTTGTGAGGGTTTGAAGTGGTTGCTTTTTTTCCAGATTTAGGGGTAGCTACAAATTTTGTGCATTTTAGCATGAAACGAACCTCACTGTTGGATTCAGGAGGCTAATTCTATAAAATTTGATTATAAATTTGCCCTATTTCAGCGTTAGGAGCTTCTAAGATTTTTTTTTATATAGGGCCCTTATATGGACTTCCTTCGACACAGAGTTTGAAAACAAATAATTTTTTTTAGGTTGGAGATTTTTTTTGGTTTCCATTTTTTATTTTTTGAAAATAAAAATAAAAATCAAAAGATACTAAAAGGTTGTAGGTTGAAATTTTTTGGTGGTGTTTGAATTTTCAAGGGGAAAATTAATTGGGGTACCCTTAGGGTACCACCCTACGAGCCTCGTAATTTGCTGCCGCACGGGTTCCCTGGTTGTCGTTGGCTGCTTTTTGCAGGTCGAACAATGGGAAAAGAATTAACCGTCAATTTTTTTTATTCTCAGAGCCAAAACCAATTCGGCTAGATTTTTCCTTAGACCGGTAGCAAAATAAAAAACCCAACATCAATTTTTATTTTTTTTTCTGACGATGCTAATTATTTCTAATGGCAAGGTATTTTTTTTAGCATATTTAGGCCAATACTCAGAATATTCCATCAATAATTTTTTATAGAGGGCAGATTTATTTTTCAAGATAAGGGAATACTCCCCAAAATATTCACTAACATCATGATGAAATCAACATGACATCATCTGTATGGATGCTGAAATCATCATAACGTTAGTTATACAAACAACTGGTAAGGGCCCCTTATTTTGCCTCTAGGGAGCTATTTTTTTCTTTTGGCCATAACTTGGGCATACAATGTTGTTTTTTGACAACCAAAATATCTTCTGAAAGAAGGTTCTACCAAATTTCCAATGGTGTGGATCCCATTACTTAATTTTTTTGTTGGTGCATTCTACACCCCGTTGAAGTCAAAGGTGTTGTTTTTAGTCCCGAGCTTGTAAATTTTGACCATTTTCTCCATTTTTCATGATTTTGGCTCCATTGGAACAATATTTCAGAGCTCTTCACAACCATCCATGCACTTTTTCTAGATTGTTTTCTAGGTATATTTTATTCATATTTTGTGTTTTCACACTTTGGTGAATTACTTGGATGTTTTAGCTATTGGGAACTTACATTGTTTGTGTAGGATGACTTGTTTTGGATGTTCTATATGTATTTCTAGTATTTTTTCCTCTTTAGGCATTGCAAACATCTTTTTCATGCACTTTCCCTTTTGTAGATGCACTGAGATAAAGTGCCCATCTAGTGTATATTTTTTGGGGATTTTTCACATCTTGTTGTACCTTTTGTAATTGCACTATTATATATAGTGTCATGGGGGGTTGATGTTTTCTTTTGGTTTTCCATCACACCTTTTTTAAGTGAGTGTCCCTTCCATGATAACAATGAATCCTAGTGATTCTTGCCTCATGCGTGTGTGTCTTAGTTTGCACACCCTTTTATTTGCAAGTTGTTTCTCCTACATGCACTTATTGGTTTCGCATATAGTTTTAGTGTACCTATCATGGCTCTCCCTTTTCAACATTATGGAGGGTTTCTACTATTAATGCTAATGCTTCCTTGGTTTCATGTTGGAGCGATCTATGTATCTAGTTCTTGTTCCTATGTAATTTTGGATGCAACATACATCAGTGACTAGTTACATGCATTTTGGTGAGATGGATCATTTACCGTATGAACACTCTTGCATTCTTGTTTCTGGAGGTGACCTTCCATTTTTATTTGATCAAAGACTACTAGTACCTATATTTTGGGCATATTCATGCAGATTATTATCTCTCATGATTAGTGTTCTTCAGACTAGTTGTTACCTATATTTTTGACTTACATGTTGAGTAGTGTCATTGGGGCCACTCATGCAGATTCATGTACCACTTGTATCTTCAACTTCTAGATTTTTTCCTTTTTTTTCCATCTGATTCGAGTAGTGTCATTTGGGGCACTCATGTAGATTATATTCTTGTTGATCTTGACATTTGTATCTTTGATTTCTAGATGTTTGTCTTCATTTTTGTTGGTGTAATTAAATGTGTTGTACCTTTTCCTAGGTCATGATTACACCTTAGTTAAGTTTACTTAGGGACCACATAGGAGGTAGTTGGATCCTTTCCACCTTTGGTGGACTTATCATGTTATTACTTTATCACTTCCACCTTTCATGGACATATCATGTGATTACCTCTCCACCATTTGTGGTGATTATCACATTATCACTTTAGGTGGAGTGATAGCTTTTCATAGTTGTCTCATGTTATAAGATTACAACACTTGTCATAATCTTATGCCCTTCTATGTTCTCACCTTGGCTATATAACGAAGGGGTATCCTATGTACTATCAATCATTCCATTATCATATTGATGAGAATACAATTTATTCTTGTCACATTATTCTCTCTTCTTTGTGTTTTCCATTTGGTCTCAAGATCTTGGTAGCCATAGACAATTCTAACAATTTTCCATTTGATTTGATTAGTGCCATTGAGGGAACTCATATATTGTTTTGTTATCTTGATCCCTATCATCATTTTTTTCAGAGGAGGTTCTTCATTTCAACACCATATCAGTCATTGTTCGATAATTTTATACAACTTCTTCATACTTTGGTGATGTTCTACATGTTCCTCTTGTTTTTGAGACATTGTTTTGGTTGGAGGCTTCTTAGTCCTTCACACCTTGATTTGGATGATTTTCAATCCTTCATTTGCCTTTCTCTTTTGGAGAGGAGTTTTCTCCCATTGTGGTTTTATCCATTTTCTCCAATTTTGAGAGATCTTTTGTTCATACATGGGTACCTAACTAGACCTTGTTTTTTAGGACCCATCATGCATTCTATTTTAGGGTTTTTAGCTACTCCTTAATTTAATATTAAGAGGGGTGTTAGAGTAATCATGCATTATTTGGTAATTAATTATTCTTTAATTAATTACTAGTATAATTTATTCTCATGCACTTAAGCTAAACTTAGGAGTGCTTTTATGCTTTTTGGGTTTTTATCCTATATAGCACTCAACCCTCATTGCAATTATTACTCGAGATTTCATATATTTTTGATAGTCCCTTACTTCTACAAATTTTTCTTTTTAAGGAATATTGCATATATTGTTTGCATATCTCTTGCGTGGAAGGTGTCTTTGTTCATTGTTTGATCTTGTGGCTCATGGTTTTGTGTTTTTTCACAATTCTAGCAATAATATTTTATACTCTCAAGCTATCTAAAACACTCTATCAATAGCTTCCTATAAGTATTTTTTGGTATTAGTTCCTCCATGTGATCACACTAGTTCAATAACAAAAATCTTGTTGAAGGTCTTGTAGCATTTAACAACATCCTTACCCTCTTTGGCTTCACCAATATTTTAGGAGGTGATATTTTTCTTACTTTATGTAATTTCTTATCATTATTTTAGCATCATTTTGTATTGATCTTGACACCCTGTGATCTCATTTCCTAGTTACTAGCACTCTCCTTTTACACTCTATCTATATTGTCACTACTCTATGAATTTCTAGACACACTTAACATAGGAGCACACACACAATATTCAATTAGGATAGGATTGTGCACATAATATTTTATCATATTCTATGTCTAGCTACCCATGGAGGTTGAAAGAACTAAGTGGGGGCTAGACCATTCATGGCAAGCTCCTTAGTAGCTCTAATGTTTTCCTATTTTTAGCTACACGTTTCTCAAGAATAACTTGTACAGTGGTCTACATCCTTACATCTCTTTACTTTTGTTTTCATTATAATTTCATTAAATGCATAGATCATTTTATATTTATTATTTTGTTATCATCTAGTATCCCCTAGTTTTCTACTTTTGTTATTTGTGTGTCCTATTGTGCAAGTGAGTTCAATATATCATGGAAAATTGGATAATAGTGTGAGATCAAGATGATAATGTATGAAAGGGACTACAATGCATCATGTAGAAACCCATGCATCATTAAGTGTCCTATGTAGTGAGCTTCATCTTTTGGTGTCAAGGTCCTTTTTTTTTTTATTCACACTTTTGAATCTAGTTTTCTAGTTTTGCATTTCAAATTCTAGTAAATTAGCATTTTCTTTCCCAACTCATATTTACGTAATTTTAAATTTTAAACTAGCGTAAAATTTATATTACAACTTGTAGATGGCTTGAAAATTTTAATTTACTAAGGTAATTTTTAAAGAGGATTCCTCCTAAAATAATGTTTAAAGAATGGGTGAAAAATTCTTGGGTTCCACATAAGTCTATCTTTATGCTAATCAAAATATCACAAAAGGGTTCTTCCTCTTTCATTTTCCTGAAGTCAATTGTAGGCACCTAAATATTTCCATTATATACTCTTATCTTAATCAACCAATTAATTCACCTTGCCAATCCCCTTCACCTAATGCCCCTCACCTAATTAAATAATATTATTTTTTAATTAACCCCTTTTTCATCTCAACTCATTTAAATAAATAATTTTATTATTATTTACACCTATTTTCCACTGCACACATAGCTAAAATAATATAATCATATTACTATTTAATTTTATATATATTCTCTCCACCAAATCTAATAATAAAGGACACATAAGAACACTTGTCCTCATGGTTCCAATATTATCTCCACCAAATTCCAAGAATAAAGGACACCTAAGAACACTTTTCCTCATGGTTCCAATATAATCTCCACCAAATTCCAAGAATAAAGGGGTCCTAGGTACACTTGTCCCTTACAAGTACTTAATTTGCTAAATGCATCTCTACTCTTCACATGTCAACAACTTCCATCTCAACCCTCCATTCTCTCCTCAATTCGAGGAAAATACTCACATTCATCACTCTCCATCACATCTCAACCATCCATTTCCTCTCTTAAAAATCTATAAATTGAGGCACACTCTCACCCATTTCATCATCACATTTTTAGCTAATTATATGTTGTCAAAATAGGCAATCTTGAAGAAAATGTCATCCACATACCAATCACTTGGAGCATATCACATTCAATAATGGAATTTATGGTAACATTTATTTGGAATTCTTGTTATTTATTTGTCTGAATTCCTTTGTTGAGATCTATTTAAGATTTGTGATATTTAAGAATAGGAAATTTTATTTTGCATTGCTTTTCCTATTTCAATTATAGATTATTGCATACACCATCCATGAAAAAACATCCTCAAATATGACCCTTGGTTTTTCTATGAGTACCTCTTATTTTCACACCCCAAACCTTGTAGATTTTAAAGAGAGAGCACTTTATACCCTTGCTTAGGTGGAACTCTTTGGTTACCTATTCAACATTGGAATTTTTTAGATAAAATACTCACCTCTTAAGGTAATGTTACTTGTATTGAACCCAAAATATTTTAATTATTTCCACAAAAAATGTATTTATATTGAAATTGAACTTTCTAAAGATTTAAAAGAGTTATTTGATATTCAAATTGATTAGACGAGGCACACCCAACATGTCCTTTATCTGAACTATCTAACGCTTATTATGGTTACCAATCTTATGATCCTTAAATTAGATATTGTCTCATCATTACTCCTTAATGTAAGCCTACTCCTAGGCCTATAAATTATGCTCTATCTCCAAAGAAAAATGATGCATGGAAAACCATTCGGAATCACGAAGATAAATAAAGTGTAGGTAATGGGGGTATGTCACCTAAAAAGCCACTAGTAATCATGTAATTCCACCTACAAAATAGGGTGGATTTTTTTAAAAAATTGAAGAGAAGGGAAAGAGATTGTTCCATACAATGGAGAACCATCCAAAGAGGAAAATAAATCTAGGTTTGCTAGGTCCCCACTTTTACCTATTTTATATTGTCTTCTCAAATACAAGATTTTGTGTGTTCACCATCCTCTTCTCCTCTAGTGGTTCTATGGTATTCTTGAAATATAGATCAAAATTTTGAAGAAGGAGAGCATATTTTAAATACAAAATAATTTTCAATCAATAAGAAAATTTAGTAGCTTCAAGTCCTCTCCAAAGGAAGAAATTTTAGAGAATAACTGTGTAGCTCTTAACAAGATGGATGGTGAGCATATGACTCTTTATTTTCAATAATGAATTTTATCTCACAAAATATTTGAAGTCTAATAGACCTTTTGATAAATTATTGTGTGCAATCTAATACTTGATAAAAAAAAATTCTTTACATTCTCTATTTACAATAATTCAAAATTTATAGTTTTCTTGTTGGTGTTTGTCATGTTATATGAGAAAAAAGTCACTTTTTGTGTAGTAACCATGGAGTAGGTAATGATTGTGTTGTTACTTTATCTCTCTTAAATGGTAGTCACATTTAGTTGACCAAGGATGTGAGCCTACTAGCTAGGATTTATGAGATATTTTGAATATTTATAATCATTCCTTTAGAGTTATTGTTATTTATGCTCTCAATTATGCTATTAACAAATGCTATCTTTATATATGGATCTTTGATTTAGTTCCTATAACCACTTGGTTCATGTGCAAATATCTTAATATAGTGCAAGTGGTGTTTGAATAATATGACACATTTCTTGTGCATTGGATAGCTAGAGAAAGAAAAGCTTGGTCCTACATGGACAATGGTGTTTGAATAATATGACACATTTCTTGTGCATTGGATAGCTAGAGAAAGAGAAGCTTGGTCCTAAATGGACAATATACTGGGGCTTTTCATTCTCAACCTTGGCCACCATCATAACTAGCCTAATTTGTACACAAGGAATAATTATGTTCGGATCTAAAAGAGTTTAAAAATGGATTGGCATGGCCATGTTCTCCACTTAATATTCATTCCTTTTCTAGTTATTTCTCAACACTAATGGAGCCTCTACCTAATGATATCATTTTAGACCGGACTTTCCTATATAATTTTACATTGGATGAAAATTTTACAAATTGTACAAAAAAAATTTAAATATTCCTAAACATATTATTTTTGGTGATTATACACACTTTCCCATATCTAATGTGTTTGGAATATGGAGTCACATCCTTGTCATCATACTAGATAGATTAAATAGTAAAATAATGCAATCAAATGCAACTCCTTAGTCACATTAATGGGAACCAACTAGTGAATTTTTCTACCACTCCTATGAGGTGACCACATTGGAAGATTTCCACGCCATCATTAATCTTGAATCACAATGTTTTTTATCTTGCTCCATAACTTTGTGTTGCTAAATTTTAAGAATAAAAGTAAATTTATGATATAATTATTTTACAAGAGGAAATCAAATCAAATTCAATCTTCATTGGACTAAAATTGGGGAGAGTTTATTAGTTGATAGGCTATATATGGTATGAGGTTTTGGTCTGAAACCTATCTCACGCCATAAAACTAGAAAAGTTTCCCAATAAACAACTAATAGTTTTAGTTGAATACAACCCTGAAAGTCAAAAAACCTAAATCTTATCGATGCATTAAATTATGTGGAATGTTTGTCGATCAGATAAATGCACTACATAGGTTTTTCCTCCTGCTGGCACAACTACTTTGAAAACCTATTTGATCAGCTGTCACATGTCACATCTAATAAACTGGTAAAATATCCTACTTTATAAACATGTTGAATGAATGAATGAAATATTTTAATGACGTCCACGAGACTAAACAATCTAAGGGACCAAGACAAAACTAGGCCTAATTTGTCTTCATTCTCTTTTCCAAGTTGAGTCTCCTACTATTAATTTTGACTAGAAGGCTAGCCATATGATTAATCTTGTCTTCCCCAAAGAGCTGGTGCATATTATCAGCTTTCAAACTATTTTCATGTTGAGTACAAATATCCTCGTAAGCGGTGCATTCCATGATGAAGTGCCATTCCGTTTCCACAGTCCCCTTATTGTAGAAAATACAAGTTCTTTCTTCCCAAGTTTCTTTGGGTATCTTCCACCTACTGGTCTCACACCTAAGGTGATGTGATCCTGTCCTCAATTATGTAACTAATAACTGTGCTTTGCCTGTAATAGCTGCATCTAGATAAGTTTTTTCACCATGATCCTTTTCCAGGTTAAACTCTTTGATGTAGTAAGATTTTTTACGCCCAATCTGATTTTCCCACATGGCAGTTCTAAATTTTTCACTCACATAGCTTTTTATTTAACTATTGGTGCTAGGAAACTCTTGCAAATTGATGTGCCACTTGTCCATCCACTTGTTGTTCTGTGTCATCCAAGTTTTTTTCCTACGATCTAGCATCTCCTTCATAACCATTTTAGGCCAATGGTGATCATCCATGTTTTCAACCTTCTTTAAATAGCTTATCAACCAAGTTAACTCCGATGCTTCCAATGGAAAAGTCCCAACTTCAGCTAAAATAGTTTCATATGGGATTGTGGTTTTAACTTTGAGACTGCTTGTTATTAGATGTTTCTAGATTCTTTCTAGTTGCCTCCAACTTCATTTTGACATACTACTTCCCCACACTTCGCACCCATAAAGAACAACCGACACAACAAGCAAACCAAAAAGGGTTTTCTTGGTTTTCCAATCCCAAAGTTCAACTTTTCTACACCTGGTTTGCAGAAGGTAGGAGGCTTTCAAACCTCCTAGCATCCTTTTCGTATGACAAGTCTCCCAACTAAGCTTATAATGAAAGTCTATCCCAAGATACTTGTATTCTTTCACAATTTCAAGCGGGATACCTTTGAAAAGAAAGGTATTTTGTTTATCTTTTATGTTCAATGAGAAAATCATTATTTTGGTCTTGGTGATATTCACTTGCATCCTAACCTCTTGAAAAAAGAGTTCAAGAGCTTTCAAGTGTTCTCTTAACCCATGAGCTATTTTTGAAATTAGGATAAGATCATCAACATATAATAGAAGTTTCACCACATAGCCTGCCAACTGAATACCATCCCCATCTATATTGCTTAACCAACCTTCCAAATTATCAATGTATAACCCAAAAAGCGTGGAGGATAGAGGGAAGCCTTGTTTAACTCCAATGTCACTACCAAAACACTCTGACATACCATCACTAGTTCTGATTTTAGCTCTAACCTTCTCATACAATCCGTGAACAACTGTTCTATAATCATTTGGGATGCCTAATTCCTCCATTCCATTCCATAGTTTGTCTCTACGTACCGTGTCAAAAGATTTCTTAAAGTATACAAAACAACAGTAAGCCTCTTCACCCTGGATGTTCTGATTTTTTCCAATCAAATGTCTAAGGGTGATACAATGATCAATGGTAGAGTGTCTCGACCTAAAGCCTACCTGCCCCTTTTCCCTTTTTCCCTCATTTTCTACCCAATTGCTGATCCTCTGCTCAACCAGGCTCCCAAAGAGCTTGCCAAAGATAGGATTGACCATAATCGTGTGGTAGTTAGATTGATTATTGATATCACCACTTTTAAATAAAGGAATGACCACACTGGTAGTCCATTCCCCAAGGAAACCATCACAATTGACATTATTAAAAATTATTTTTATGTGAGGGGCAAGAGTCTCAATCCCCCACTTTAAAAATTCAGCCTGTAACCCATCAATGTCTTGAGCTTTACCACTAGCTAAATTCTTTATTCCTCATTTAATATCCTCCACCATGAATAGTTCCATTGATGTGTTAAGAACACACGAATGGTCTTTTTCGTGGACCCGCTCGTAAAGAAGCCTAGCATATTCTATCCATTGGACATCCGTAATACTGTTTTCAGTCTTCTTTTTCCCTTGCTGTAGTTCTCTCCAAAAGCCTTTAGGATTTTGTTTTCTAAGAGAGATTAGCTCCTTCCTTCTATC
>CM021105.1:397581412-397607972 GCA_007115665.2 Sequoiadendron giganteum | reverse complement strand
GTGAAGACGTAGGGCTATAAAGTTATGTGGGCATTTTTTTAGTGGCCTTCTTACTTGCAATGATCTCTTCCATTTTACCCATGACTCCCTCCACCTTGCTCATGTTTGACTCGAAGTTCTCTATGTCTCCTATTAGTTTTCCCTTTCCTTTGTAATCAGTTGGATTCGTTTTCTCTTCTTTCTGAAATGCCACTTTAGATAAACCTACCTTACCATTATAAATCTTTGGTAGAATGAGAGTGAATTTTTTCTTTTGATTCAGTTTCAGTTTCCATTTCTAAGCTTGTTTACGCCTTAAAATCCCATTATATTGCTTTGCATTTACAAAGATCATCCTTTCTTATGTGTTTACAAGATTCAATATGCTTGGTAAAGCCGATCTTGCAAGCAAAGAGCTCCAAAAACTCGCTAAAATCTCACCTTGAACATTTGGGTAGAGAGTGGACCACCTGTTTGACCGCTGTGGAGTGAGATACTCCAAATCTATTACACCCTCCTGACCTAGAAGAGTTAAAAGATCACTAAGTTGCAAATGGGGTTTATTTGCCATTTTATTATTGCTTAGTAGATGCTCTAAAGCTTCCAAATGCTTTGAAAATGGGTTTTTGTTCAAGATTTGTATCCCTTTTGTAGGAACCCTCTAACATACTAGGTCTAGGTTTTCCCACATAACCCCCTGTTAAACTCTCATGAATTCGTGTGTTGAATTTGTGCTATTTTATGTAGGTATGCCAGTTTGTCTCTTACGGAGAAAGAAGACAAAGAAAAATTAAAATAAAATAAAAACAAGGAGAGGTGAGAGGGAGACCTATTGGAATGCAAGTCCACTACCCACACTTTCACGTGCTCTCCTTCCTACCTTTTTCCTCTGATTTGTGGGGTGCATCGTAGATTTTCTTTGTTGCTGGTAGTCCTTTCACGCTTTTCTCTTCTTGAGTTATCAATTGCATTTATGCATTTTATTGTATATCACCGTAGATTATCTATGATTTATTTTTCACTGCCTTAGCTTGTTTATAAGTAGAATGCATGTTGTAAAGATAAATTATCTAAAATTTTGCAACACAATGCGTTGAAGAGAAGAACACATTACCAAGAGTTTGCAACATACAACGCATTGGAGCAAAACATCAAGTATGTTTACTGTTTCCATCTTGGCTTACTCTTTTAATTCTTTGTGTGTGCTATGGTACTGCTCAGTAATTTTTACTATTTCAGTTCTATTTTTTGATTTACCTTCTATGTATAATCCATATAGATTTACTTCTAATATCTGCACATAAAATCAAATCCCTTGAACCTGCACATACCAAATAGAAAGTTAGATCTTTGTGTGTGGCTATCGAATCCTAATCTGAGTGCAAAAGGAAGTCTATTTCAATCTTGTAGCAGAGTGTGACATCTTACACATTTCTACATTTAACCTTCTGCACTTTATAATCAGAACGAATAATGGCAGATAGAAAGCAGAGAGGTGGTCTCTTTCTGTTCTCTATTCCTTTCCCCTCCCAATGATTGATGACCTTAGATCCCATTATGGCTAGAGTAGAGCGCCTCCCTCGATCTCCTCCCCATCCCCCTTGCTCCCTCCCTCCCTCAAACACTATAGATAGGGAAAGGTAGGGGCACACGGGATAGGGGTCCCCTTTGGTTGGTTAGGCATTTCATTGTAGGAGACAGTTTACCAAATGGATAATCCTATAAAATAGAACTCACAAGTACATAGTCATAATGTGTGTGTGCTATACCCTATTCTTCTCATTTAGGAATGTATGATCCATTGAAAATGAAACTTGAAAACTCTATATGTTGTAAAAGCATAAGCTTGTAGATAGACTTCTCTATTGTACCCAATTCTTCATACATGGATTCTACAAGTGTTTTCGCCTCATCCATAGCTATAAAAGGGTTGATAAAGATTCATGGATAAATTGTTGGAACACTAAAACACGTTTGAAGATCAGTTTTCACAAATTTAAAATCATTCATCCAACCTAAATTCACTCAAGAAAAAGATGAAACACATTTCCTTTAACCCTGTCCACCATATAGTAATCTTATAGTCATACAAAAATCTGATTCATAACCAAACAATGTTTAAAACAATTAAACACACTCAAATGGCTCCAACATAAAAATCATATAAGCTTTTTTATGTACGCGATGGTTTTTATACCTTTTTCTAGTGTTAGCAGACATAAAGTATTGTATCTATAAACCAAATAGAACAGAAAAGTACTCACCTTTATCTCCTCAATGCTCAAATTATTGTAAGACAGTACAAAATAAAATGTGTTTCTGTACATTCTGAAGATCTGTTATTCAGCTTTCATGGCTAGACAAGAAATATAGATCCACAAAAAATGGCTATGTTTCCTTTTTGTAGCAAGCAAGCATAGGTTAAAATGTACACAACTTGCATGAAAAAATGACTCAGGCTTACCATAGCAAAAAAAAACATTAAAACAGAAACGAACCAAAACCATCTTCCAACAATTGCCGCTTCAATCTATTAACAGTGAACAAAATGCAATTTCCCTCATCTTCTCCAAACAGAAATTAAAAATATCAAATAGATTGTGACACCTAGCATTAAAGGCACGTAGTGGATAGTGCTCGCAAGTTGAACGTGGCTGACATGCAAGTTAAACTAGATTTTTTCTTACATTTACATCAATTAGTAATCGATCTACTATGATTCTATTTTGACCTGTCTACACGTGTTTGTTTGTTTTTTATCATATTTAAGGAGTATGCACATTAAGCAACAGGCACATCACATTGTAGCAAATAATTTATTTTTAATGTTTTATATAAAAATATAATACTATAATCACTGGCCTACATTTTATTTTTTATCGGCTCTTACAATGGAACTAAATGCATTAAATTTGTGAGTCCCTATAAAATTAACTATACACTATTTTCTAAACAATTAATTCATTTCAAATCTATTATGCATTTGATCCTCTGTATGGAATTAACTATCAATTATTTTCTGAGCAATTTTCAATTATAGATATTGCATTCACTGAAAAGACAAGTTTCTAAGGTGTTCTTTTGCAACTGGGTTCGATAGTAACATCAACACACATTATTAGTGTGTATTTTTCATAAATGAATAACCCCGTGTCTATCAATGAAAAAAAACAACATTATTTTTTATATTTATGTTATAACATTTAATATGGGGGATAAGTTTATAATTGGTCAACACTAAAAGTATTATTAAATAGTTAACAAGTATAAATATATATTATTTACTGGTTAAAAATTAGTTTAAATTTTTAGGTAAAGTTTTATATCAAATGATTTTTGTTAATATATTATATTATCTTAAAAGTTATGATATTCATGATTTAGTTATGTAAGTTTTTGAGTCAAAATTCATTGATCATATATTGTGAGTAGTGGTTCACATGAACTCATAAATAATGAGAATAAATGGTTCACGCAACACTCATTGCATCAAGGTGATGCTTTTAAAAGTGGAGTGTCAAGACTTCTTGGGAGGTCACCCATCCAAATACTACTCCAACTCAAGTGCATTTAACTATGAAATTTTCCCCAATAACAAACCCACTTAGTTTGCCACCTCATTTAAAAAACCTTCAAGGAGTGGTGTGCATTATGAACCATTTATTTTAGAGCCCCTTTAGCTCATCCATTAACAAATAGAAGGTATTTTCCATAGTGTGTCAAATTATAATATTATATTAGGAGTCAACTATATAGCTTTTTATTTAAACTCGTTGACCTATATTTCATGAATAGTGGTTCACATGAACCCATCTCTCATGGGTACATAAACTTAATTTTTAATTAAGAATTATGTATTTTTTTTTCTATTTTTATATGATTTTAAATTTATATGTAAAAAAGTTGTTATTTGTTATTTTAATAAATAATCTATTTAATTTTGTTTTATTAGTCAGTAGGGTGCGGAGTGTCAGCTTTGAACTTACAACAAGTCTCATGTCTGTAAACTAGACTACATATATTTAAAATTTGAAGGATATGATAATTTGAGTAGTTTGAATTTTATGAAAATTTTAATGTTCAATTTTATAACTATTTAAGTTATATTTTCATTTAATATATTTAATTTAGATGATACAAATTACATTGATTCGAAGATATGCATTTCTGATATGAAGAATCTAGAATTTGAAGAGGTGCTCTCCAGGGATGAATTGTTGGTGGCAGAGACTTGCAAAGTGGGGTGACCTTGGCTCGAGAAGCGAGAGAAGAAACATGTGAGGTGTTGGCTACCTTGTTCCTCGTATGCAAATTATACAGGCGTATATTTTTGGTTTTATGGCCTCCTTTTGTACAACATCCACAGGCCACAGTGTTGGGCTTAAGTACTAGGGAGCAAGAACAATTGGCATTCAACTTGTTCTTGGTGTTGCATCAGTGCTGTAGATAATTTGAATAGATCCGTTGTATAATAGTCAAAGTATACTGGAATCAATATGCTACAGGTAACCATTACGATTAAAATTTCAAAACCCACGTTCCAAAAACTGTTAGAAGAAGGATCGGTCCATGTGAACATAGCAGAAATAATATTTGGGCATACATGTGCTTTCAATAAAAATGATGGGATGGCAGAGATGCTAAGGAGCTACAACAAGGACCTAGTAGATGAAAGGTTGAAGAAAAAGGGCAGCACCCAGCTCCATATCAGCAAGGGGTCTGATCTAGCCAGTGAAATAGTCTGTTCTAATGAAGACATATCTGATATTGAGCCCCCAGTAGGATGGAGGGATTTAGAAGAGTACAATGAAAATGTAAACTATTAGAATTGTTTTTATAAAGCATTGAAATGTAAATCCAATGATATGTATATGTTTTTTTTTTTTTTATATAACAACTGAGATATAGACAGTAACATCTCAATAGCTATATAGTTATAGGTTATGATATACTATGGTTGGTTGTAGATAATACTGTGGTACTGAACAGTTGCATGATTTTTGTATAATATTGTTTGAACTATCTATAATACAAAAAAATAGACTATAATGTATATTAATAACATTTTGTTTTCACAATTCATAATAGTTAGCTTCAAGATTTCTGAATAAACTGTGTGCATACTTTTACATCAGTTTATCCAATTTTTTTGAAGCTAGTATACTGTATATTATAAGGTTAAAGGTTTTCATTTTTTAAAGTAAAATAATTTAAAATAGTTTTCCTATTTTATGAACAAAATAGTCATCTTTCAAAAGGAAAGTTACATATAGCTTATAATTCATTACACATATAGTATACTATTTACCATTTTTAAAATTTAATTTCATTCAAGAATGGACAATTCTTGTCAATCCTAAGATATTATTGAGATCTCAAGTAGTGACAGTTCCCCCATTCTACCGACCAACTCATCTCCATCAATCAATTGGAATGACATTTCTACAAACTCTATATAGGATTTCACGAGTAAAAAGAAGAGTTTCAACTATATCTTCTCTAATTATGTTGAGTACAAGTACTCATATGGAATTTCACCTTTATTTATTTTATTTTTCTTACCATCTTCATATAATATATATTACTATTTGTATACATACACACAATTGCCATCACATGCAAGTGGATGTTCTAAATTCGTATACTTCTACATCAACTGTTTCGATCATGCTATCGATATATTATTTTCTAACCAATAACTACTTTCACTTTTAATTTAGCTTTAACTGTTTACATAAAGTCAAATTTTCATTTATGATGTGACTCTAATACCATTTTCTTTGACTCTGTAAGAAAAATAAAAAAGAATAGAAAAAAATTTATGTGTGGGATCATTCCATACTAGTGCAAGGAATCACCAAATACAAAATCAACACAGTTGAAATAGCTGCAAATCTTTCATTCAATTTTCAATCTCCAAATACATAATAAGTAATACAGACATCTTGTACATTTTGCAAATTACAATTAAACTTGTTGCAAATCTTTCATTCAGTTTCCAATCTCCAAATATGTATTACAACATTGTGTATAAAATACAAACAATATTGAATGTTTTACACTACACTTCCTTTCCATGTTTACTTCTATATATTTTTCTATCGGCGTAACCCTTGCAACCCCCCTGGTGCAAGTGCTAGTAAATAGTTATTTCATTACTTGTGCGATTTTCACACTTCTAATTATATCAAAAGAATCAAGGAGGGATAACATCTTTTAATAAAAGCCTCATGTTATCACTCAAGATTTTATGCACCATTATGACCATGCTTTCAAAGCTTAGGAGGATATGCATAAATGAGGAACAACCCTTCAAGAATGTGAAAATGTGGCCTTTGTTAGGTTACACACTTGAAGAGCTCTTAATGAGAAAATTCTCACTAAATAGTTCCTTTGTGATGCTATTTTCTCTATTTTGAGTGAAAAGACTCCAAATTGTGCTTGCCTTCCTATTGAATTCTATAAAGCCTTATGCGATTATTGGTAACGATATTCATAAAGTAATTTAACTCGTCATTCTAAGAAAACATGATGAACGCATGAGGAAGAGTAGTGGGCGAGAGGAAGTTTGAATGTGCAGACGCAAGGGGAAGGGTAGCGGGCAGGAGGAAGTCTAAAAGTGTAGAAGGAGATGGCGAGGATGATGATCTAGATGGAGAATATTTGGAGGACGCACGACTTGAGGAGTATGCAAGTGGGAGTTGTTTCTTGGTGGAGTTCTGGTGCCATTGGGGTGGGGAGAACTAGACTGATGCCTCTAGGATACGATGATGCTTATTTTGGCACTCTTTCTTCGTGCAAGGATTTCATTCTGGCCTTGGTTTTATAGAGGATTTTGTGGTTTGTATTTTGGGGATTGGTGTCCCCTATTTTTCAAAGGGATGGAGTGGCGAAGTTTTGAATCATTGTTGAGTTTTGGGGTTGTTCTCCATTCGCTATCTTTACTACTTTCGGTGATTGTGGAGAGGTTGTTGTTCTATTTTCTTTTGCATGGACCTTCATTTTTGTGGCTTATGCTTTCTCTAGGTTCTGTTGGTTGGGTCGAGGTTGCCTTTGGAAGGTGTTGTTTGCAGTATTCTAGGCCTACTTTTTTTCTCGAGGTTTTCTCTTATTTGTCTCTGTTTGGGCCTTGCTCTGTTGGGTCTCCTCTTTTAAGGCTTTTTTTTTGCTAAGGCTTTGGCTCTAGCTTTATGAGTGGTTTTCTTGGTGTCGGGTGTGGCTTGTGGGTGAATTGGGATGGGGTTGGTGGTAAGATTTTTCTTTATTTCAAACCTTGCTAGGTCAAATGGTGTTCTTCAAGGTTTTGTGCTCCTACCCCTTTCTTTGTCTTCTGGTCTCCCTCACCTTGCTCTGCTTCTTGGTTGCCCTTATGGCTTATTTTCCTTTCTTGTTCTGGCTTTAGATTTCTCGATGGTATGTTGGTTGTTGGGTGTGGGTTGTGGGTGGACTATGATGGGGATGTATGTGGTAGGAGTTTGCATTCTTTCAGACCTTGTTGGGTTGGATGGTGTGCTTCATGGTTATTCTCTCCTGCCATTCTCTTTGTTTTTTGGTTTTCCCTGCCTATGCTTGCTCTTTAAATACCCTTGTGGTTTAAAGTCCTCTTCTTTTGAATTTTTGGTTGTTTTTACTACTTTTGTGCTGAAGCAGAGTGGTTCGAATGTGTTTTTGTTGGTGTTGTGCTTGGTGGATTTGGGTTCTTTGGATTCTCCTTTTGTGTTGTAGGTTGGGTGGTTTTCTATGTTTATCTTTGTGTCCCAGTGGGTTGAGCTCTCTTAGGCTCAATGGTGTTGGCTTCATACCAAGATTTGTTGAAGGGTGGTATGGTTGCTTGTTTTATTGATGTGGTGGTCTTCTTCTCGAATTCTATTGAGGTGGATTCAGTGCCTATGGAGGTGGAGCTAAGAGGTGATTGTATCTAGCTTCCTCAATTTATGATCCTATTAAGGTGGATGCTTCTCCTATGAAGGTGGAGGTTTAGGGTGCTGGAGTCTTCAGGTAGTAATGGACTTGGTGTTCATGTCACTCTTTCCAATTGAGGGGAGCTCCTTCATGTTGAGGTGGATTTGGAGTTGGTTTCCTAGTTGATCAGTGTTTCAGACTATTGGTTCTTGTGCCATTTGTTCTTCATTCCAGGTGTTTGCCTTTGTTTGCCATCTGATTCGAGTAGTGTCGTATGGGCACTTATGCAGTTTATTGTCTTCTTGTTCCTGATCATCCTATCTTATGTGGAGGTTCTTCAGACCATAGCAGTCATCTTTCGACAGTTGTTTGTAGCTTCTTCTGCTTCAGTGATGTTTCTTTTTTGGCCTTCTGCATCTCTATTTGGAGTAGAGCTTTTTCTCATGAGGTTTTCTCTATTTCTCCATTTTACAGAGATTTGGTTGTATTTGAGTACCTAATCTGGCCTAGTTGTCGGGACCCATGTTTGCCTTTTTGCATTGTAGTTACCTTTGTTTTCTTGCATTTGTTTGTAGCTGCACTGTTGCTCATCTTAAGGGGGGGTGCTAGAGTAAAGGTCTTAACTTAATTATGTTGATTAATTTACCTTTATTCCCTTCTTAAGATTTCATGTTAGTTTGCATAAAGTGACATTTAATAATTATATTAATTATCAAATGTTATCCTTTTAGGGCTTCTATCAGGGTTTTTCCTATTAGGGTTTTATTAGGGTTTGCATGATCTCCTTTTTATAAGGATTGATCCCATTGTATTTTATATCAATTCATTCTTTCATTCTCTTTGATATATACATTTTCAGTTTTTAGAGAACCCTTGCTTGTTTGTCTTCATCTCTTTGTTGGAGTTGAGAAGATACAACTTCATAGGAGCCCAGTGACCTCTGCAAGCAAATAACCTGTTACAAGGAGAAGAAAAGAGAAGCAACAAAGAGAATGCTCAAGAATGTGGAGCAATGTATTCACTCAAAATGTAAAATGAATAATAATACAAAAGATAGTTTTCAACCATATATAGATGAAAACCCTAAAAAGGAAAACCCTAGGCTTGCACAATAATAATTAATAAAGTAATTAATTATTATGCACCTAATGTTAGCTTAAGTGAAAAGAGGTAAAAGGGAACTTTAAGTAATTAAACAAATATTGTTTAATTAATAAAGTAAATACCAATTACTCTAACACCCCCCCTTAAGCTAGACTTAGGGAGAAGCTAAAACCTAGAAGAAGCTACTGAAAGCAAAAGCAATGGGTCCCAACAACAAGGCCAGATCAGGTACCCAAGTACAAAGAAATCTCTATGAAATGGAGAAAAGGAGAAAACCCAGTGGGAAAAACTCCTCTCCAAAAAGAGATAGAAGAACATGCTGAAAGAAACATGAAGGAAGGAAGGCCTCATAAAGACCCCCCAAGGACAACTTCCTTCACCCCAAGCATAGAGCACAACTGAAGATAGCGCGGAGATGCAAAAGGTTTCGTGAAGATGTCTGCAACCTGCTCGGCAGTGGGAATATACTCCAAGAGGAGAGAACCATCCTGAATCAACTGTCTGATGAAATGCATATGAAGCTCAATGTGCTTTGTACTTGGGTACCTAATCTGGCCTTGTTGTCGGGACCCATTGCTTTTGCTTTCAATAGCTTCTTCTAGGTTTTAGCTTCTCCCTAAGTCTAGCTTAAGGGGGGTGTTAGAGTAATTGGATATTTACTTTATTAATTAAACAATATTTGTTTAATTACTTAAAGTTTCCTTTTACCTTTTTTTCACTTAAGCTAACATTAGGTGCATAATAATTAATTACTTTATTAATTATTATTGTGCAAGCCTAGGGTTTTCCTTTTTAGGGTTTTCATCTATATATGGTTGAAAACTATTTTTTGTATCATTATTCATTTTACATTTTGAGTGAATACATTGCTCCACATTCTTGAGCATTCTCTTTGTTGCTTCTCTTTGCTTCTCCTTGTAACAAGTTATTTGCTTGCAGAGGTCACTGGGCTCCTATGAAGTTGTATCTTCTCAACTCCAACAATATGCCTACGCTACCAACAAAAATATAGAATACAATTGATCAGGCATCTATTAGATGATTACAAAAATTCAAAGAGGAGGAAAAGAGGAAGCTTTTAGTTTCTTTTATTTTGCTAACATGTTTGTTCACTGTGCCAGAACAATTTCATTATGTTCGTGATCATTTTATCGGATATGTGGAATAAAACGGGCTCCCACAAGGGTTGAGCTCGACATATCAAGGAGGACACACTCTCAAGTTACATAGAGAGTTCATTGATATTGTCAGAACAATCATTAGGAGGGTTGTTGAAACTAAGGAATATAATAATAATAAGCAGCCTTTATTTCAAAAAGATTCAAAAAGGTAGCGTGAGGAACTCATCAATTTTGAGAATACATTTAATTGTTTCAGCTTTGCTTTGCATTTTTCACACTGCATCTAAGTGAAGCATATAGCCTCTTTACATTAAAGAGAAAAAAAGTACTCATGCAATGAGGTTTTTTCATTATTTCAAAAGCATATAACAACCAAAAGGTCAGGAGGAGCAGTGAATAGGTACAACCATGTTTCTTTGGTTCAATAATATCTATGCTCTATTCCATTTATCAAGGGAATTCAAGTCCAAAGAAAGTTGTAGGAAGACTCAAAGGGTTGGGAAAAACATTTACAACTATCAATTCTAATGATATTACACTCCATCAATGCAAGTCAGTAATTTAAAATAAGCAGCTACAAGATCTTTTAGAGTACAACCATAGTATGGGAGAGCTTGTGATTCAAATCATACATGGAAATGATAATTATGAAGTAGGGCTCTTAAAGTCACAGAATTCTAGAAAATGAATATCAACATCAAAGTTGCTTTCATTTCCATCTTAAGTTGAAAGTAAACTTGTTGCCAGAAGGGTTTAAAGAATAGTTCAAGAATGATAGTCTTAAGGGAATATCTTATCACAAAAGAGCCAAGCATGTTCAAATGCTCAAAAATAGTCACTACAATAGTTATACAATGCAACAAAGTTTCAAAATCTACAATGGGAAAGACTTGGTAAGCACCTTACACTTATTTTTTCCACAGAATATAAAAAAAAAATGTAAGGTATAGTTATAGCCATAGTGAGATTTTGGAAGCAAGAGACATAAATGCTAAACTTGCAGGATTCCGGAAAATAACTTGCAGTGAACAGGGTGCAATTTGGTCGCCACAATGAAAAGTATAATAACAATGACAGTCACTGTTAGAAGGGCTTGGTTATTTCCCATTATACTGCATTGTCTTTTGTAGTCCATTTTAAGGAAATTTTCAAGCAAGTATTGATAAACTAGTGCATACAAGTTAAGCCAAAGTCATAGTAAAGGAAACAATAGTGTCAAATAGAAGCTATAGAGGGAAGGTTGTTCTAAATCCCTACCTTTTTTGTAAAGCTCATTCATAATATGATATTGCACAAATTTATTATTACAAAGAAGAATCAAAGCTTCAAAACAGAAGACCCAGATTACTATGTTTAGTCAAGAGTTTTGTCATGTCTTCACACAGACAGGAACCAAGACAAATACACCATGGAGAAAAATAGAACTCGCAGCCAAGTGAAGAAAGCACAACCAAATGAAGATTGATACAAATATTTATGCTTGGCGTAGAGAAAATAATGATACCCATATGATTAAAATAGCAGGCCATGGTTGTGGAAGCTGGAGAGAGCTTTCTTTTTGACAGAAACATAGGAAAATACAATAGCATATCAGGCGAGAGTATAGTGCAAGAATGAATATATTGGAGTGTCTATTACTCGTTCTCCTCTTTCCACCTAGTAATAAATAAATGTAATACAAATGAAAAATGCAAATCTGTGAATAAAAGTCAAATACCACAATGAGGAAAAGGCTTTCAGACACATTCAACCTGGAGAAGAATAGTGAAAATACATCATTGTTTACAAATACCCAGCTTGAGCATATATCGTGGTCATGGCTAGTAAATAGAAATATGAGAAATTTTCAAAAAAGATACAAGTTTTGCTCACCTATGAAGGACTCAAAAGCACAAGAAGGAAGGTCATGGCCAGACAAAGATACACACAGATATGTAAAGAGAAAGATGCACAAAACTTTCTTTCTTTTTTCCTTTCACAGAATGTTGAAGATTAAGAAGCCGAAACCTACACATAGTTAGGTTTTACGGTTTTGGCGAGGAAAACACAGAAGCTGCGAAGAAATACAAATGATTATCCATACAATGATGCAAGTTGAGCATAATAAAACATTAAAGAGGAAGAACACACCATATTTTTGCTTGTTGAAGACTAAGTAATGATTGTCAAGCACTCACAAAGTTACTAGATACATGGCCTGAGTTCAAACCATGGTGGCTAGAAGAGCATAGACATAGCACAGAGGAAATAGGGAACACATAAATTAGAAAATGAACTCTTGGAGGCCACGACCTTCTGGCCATTATTTTTGTTTTCAATACATAGAAGAAAGCCACAAAGGACTATAAAATTACTTACCTTTATCACAGAAGAAGCTTCAACCATTTTGGAGAAGAAGGCTAAAGAATCAAAGCTTCAAACCAAAAACCCTATTTCAAACATGGCAACACTATTTTCTCAAGAAGAGCTTCTTCAACAAAATTGTCAAGTGCAAAATGAAGATAAGATTAGGGTTTCAACGCTTTTGTTACACTATTTCGAGTGAATAATGTTTCTAACTTTATTCTTAATGATCACCATTCGAATCTTTACCTTAATATTATTTTTAGGTCAACAAACCTAATACATGTTTAAGTCAGCCTTTCAACAATGCTTAAGTGGTGATCATTAATATATACCTTGAGATATATGCAAATATGGTAGCAAAATTTTAAAAAATGGAGCCTTAATTTATGAAATTAAATTTTTATTTGGCACCAAGTCTTAATATTTTTATTTGCTAAAATACCATGTAAAGTTGATTAATTAAATGATGAATTATAAATCATTTAATTAATTCAACTATTTTTAGAGCATAAAATATTAAGCAAAATGGAGTTTCATTTAGGCATGGGTGGATTGATACAAATGAGGTGGTTTTTGCATGCTTGGGCCCACCTTTTCAGGGATTTGTAGTTCAGTGGGAGTGTTGCATGTATCAGTAATGACTTGACAACAAGTTTGAATCTGAGTGCACTCATTTTTGCATGGTTTTGACTCCTTTTTTCAAAGATATTTGCTTATGCTCGTAAATTGCCTTGGAGTTATCATTTTCTCACTAAGGTTGACTTTCAATTCCATCTCCATGTCTTTTTGAAGGCCTTTTGTATATATTGAAAAAACTTAACTATTTTTTCCCAGTTCTTGTTTTTCTCCTTTGCATTCTACAAAGCGAATTATTTGTAACTCAACATCATTTCAGTTTAATACAATAGCAGGTTTTACAGGTCACCCTTGGTTATTGCATGGAGTTATTCCTTTTATCTTTTCAATAGTGTCAGGTTTTGCCTTCAAGATTTTAGGCATCATTCTTGTGTTTGATTTTTGATCAAATTATATTGTGTTTCAGCATTGAAACCTTTATCTTTCTGTCTCAATCATAAGTATATGTATGCATTCAAGTTTAATTCATAGGTCATACACTGAGTTGGTAATTTAAGATTATTTTCTTAATTGTGAGAACACTGTTCTTTTCCTCTGAAAGAAGATAGTTTAATGAGCCTTTGTATGGAGCATTTATATGAGCTCAAACTGTTCAAATTTTGACGTGCAAATTAGATATATTGAGAATAAATTATGAACAAACTCCCTTTTAGATCATCATTTTTAGGTGCAAGCATCACCGTAATTAAAGTTTCATAGTTCTACATTCAAGTTAATTCTTTTCTCCTTTTCACAGCAAGTTACCCAAATATTAATCAGAAAAATTCATAGGAACCAGCCTAGAATCTGGAGGTCTAATTCCTTATAGGTTACCCACAACCTGGAATTAGTTCCATTGTTTCAATAGATTGCTGAATTTCAACATTCAAGCATTCAGGTGCAATTTGTTTGACAACAAATACTTCAAAGGTAAATACTCATGACACTTGTTGAAAAAATAAATACTTCAAAGATAAATACTCATCATTACATGACACTTTTTAAGAAAGTACTTATCGTTATATGACACTTCTTAAAGAAAAATAAACAAAAAAAAATCAAAATTTTTGTTAGAAAATACTTAAAGAATCATCTTTGTCAAAAGCACTTCAAAACATAGAGGAGAATGGATCTACCCATCTCTCATTTTTTCTTGACCAAATGCATGAAATGTGATGCATAAGTTCTTAACTCTCTATGCCCCTACACTGTTCATTTCAAAATAAAAAGGAGATGTAAGTGGTTAGTAGTTGACCAGGCTAACTTTTAAATGGATAGTATGACTTCTACTTAAATTTTAGAATGGAAATGTCTTAGGCCATTAGAGAAATCCACTAAAAACTATACAGAATAATCATTGAGAGCTATTGCATGCCTTGAGCTGCTACCCTTGAGATGATGTAAATAAGAGTCCACTTTTTTTTGTAATCCATCAATTCCTTATTCCTATATTTTACCATGATATCCTTAAACCATTGCTTGTCTTCCCTAACTTTACTGAAAACACAACAAATTATTCAACTATTCAATACTTGTGATAGCCAAAAACTATTATTATTTAGAAAATAATGTGAAGAATATTAAGGAATAAATAATATAGAGTGTGGTCTCTAAGTTGGCATATGACAAATTCATCGCTCACAATTCATCGAAGGAAAATTCACGACAAAAAAATCACTGCCAAGTAAAATTCATCAACAACAATTCACCATAGCAAAAAATTATCCGCATTAATATTTTTAAGAAAATCAATGTTTTTGAAATATATTTAAAAAAAAATAACGTGGTTAATTTTTCATCACAATGAATTGTTGGGGTGAATTTTACTTGACGGTGAATTTTCCATGGCGATGAATTGCTAGCGGTGAATTTTCCTTTGATGAATTGCTGACAATGAATTTTCCTAGAGCCCTCTAAGTTATGGAGAAATTTGAGAGTTTCATCAAAAAACAAGAAAATCACTTCTTCCACAAAATGAGGATTGCTTTCATCCTATAGCTTCTCTAGCTGAATATATTGCTCATCTAGAAATCCCTACAACAAGGCCCTAATAAGTTTTATTATGCTTTCCTATCAAAATAGAAAGAAAGTCTCATATATGCCAAGGAAAAGAAAGTAAAAATAATCTCTTATCGTTGATTCAAGTGAATGTTGGAGTCTTAGTGGGAATATTTGAGAGAAGTTGTGTCAAATCACAACTTGGTTGAGCCACTCTACATCACCAATGGTGCTTTGCAATTTGAAGAGTGATTGAGATCATGTTGCTTTGTTAAATATACCTATTCGGGGGTCTAGGACAACATTGAGTCCATTTCTTATTTGTAATAATAATTATAACTTTCTTTCTCCCAAGTCCATTTTGTATACAAGAAATAATATTGCAAAAAATTGACATATAAATCTTTCAATAGTGACGGATCAAGAACATATGGAATATTTTTATGAATCATTTCATGGAATATCAATTGTAATGTGTTTATTTCTTTTAGATAAAGTTGTTTAACATCAATCAATTAATATTCAAGACAAACCATGAAGAACAACAATGATCAATGCTAGGGCTAACCAATTAATAATTATACACGTGAATAATTCAAGCATGTACATGTCAATAAGGGAAGCACAAGTACTCAAAAACACGTAAGCCTAAAAAATTATACACACGAATACATAGTATACACAAATTAATACAAAGTATATGCATGAATACAAGGTATAAACATGAAAACACGTAAGCCACAAAGTATACATTTGAACACACATAAGTCACAAAGTATACATGTAAGTTGTAAAGTATACACTTGAATACACGTAGCTCATACCTATTGAACCATCAATTTAGAATGCAAATATGGACACCATCGATAAAAAGTATTTGTATTAACCAAATAGCCATGTAGGAATATATCAATAAATGTCGATATAAGTATGAAATATATGTACAAAATAGCCATATAGGTTTACAAGAATCCCATATATGCATACAATGTCAAATATGTCCAATACAAAATATGTACAAAACTACCATGTAGGCATACAATAAAGGGCTCTGGAATCAAAATTCATTGCTCTTCATGCTCTGCAAATAATTTTTTTCCCTTTTCTTTTTGAATGGATGGCGATAGGTCTTTCACTCATTTCTAATGTGCTCGAGGAGTGCTCCTGCTCCTCCTCCTAGTGTTTAGCTCATGGTGAAGTTTTAACTGTTACAATAATAAGTAAAGATATTAATACATAAAAAATACATTATAAACAATGATATATTTGAAAAAAAAATCACTTACCGCCATCTCATGATCACTCCCCATGAGGGATATATTCTCACACCCATGCTCAAGCCCTATATAAACCATACAAATAGAAATTAAACTATGTTAATCAATAATGGTTTGATTTTTCACTGACTAACATCTATAACAACAAATCTAAATTGAAATTTACTAATTTGCCTCATACCTCCCCTGTCAAATCCATCGAGGATTGTATAGAAGATGACACACCAATCTCCATTTCCCTCGTCACATTCAAAGGTTTTTCGGCTTGCAACATTTGAAAATAAAACAACAAATTATTCAACTTAATCAACAATGTGCATATAAACTACACAAATATATTAAGTACTTGATTAATTAGTTAAACTCTTATTCTATTACCTCCATGTAGGTTTGAGTAAATCCACCGCCATTGGGAAGTGCTCCATCAAAACCTCCAATATTAGTCTATTCAACATCCAAAATCGCATGTTAAATTACCATTCATAAAACAATGCTATTAACATGCAATAAGTTTATAATTGTTTACTAGTTACATACCCCGAAAATAGGTGTAATATAGAAATAAGTAGGTGGGGGTCTGGTGTATCCAGTTTCAACACTATGACCTTGCAATTTTATTAAAATCATAAAACACTTTTAGTTAATCTTGCATTTCAAAATTGAAATTTGATAGATTAAATTCAATGAACATGCATTAAATTTTACCTGACTATCAATTCCATATGCCTGATGTAAAATTTCAGCTGCCCTCTCCATCTCCATAGCTACAGATGGATCCTACATAGCAGTCTCTTGAGTGTTAGTGGGGTCATATGAACAAGTAGCCCTATAAGATTGACAAACATGTGTTGGAAGGCCACCACTTGAAGACTCCCCTGGATGGCGTCGTAGAATAGGGCTAGTATGATGGATGACACTCTGGGTCAAAGTGTTGATCGCTTGCAATGTCTCTAAGTCAACACTTTCTTTCACAACAAAAGGGGTGGCCTAGCAAGAGCTCGTCTACCTTGTCGCATAGGATCCGGCTGTGCATTGGGTCTATCTTGAGCTGACCCCCCACCTCTCCCCTAGAAATCCCTCATATCAAAATAATTTGGGACTTTGTTCAATATGAACTCACTGTATAGTTTCCTAAGGAAATATTGTGGGACCTCACATTATTGCACAATGGGTAATCAAAGACCATGTACCACCTATCATAAAACTGGTCCCTAATTTGTTGGTGGTGGCACCAATGGATAGGAAACCTCTTCGCATTGAGGGTAATATTTTGATTTGTGTGTGGGTTGGTGAATAATGAGCACAAATCACCTTTTGTAATTTTTAAATCCTTTACATCTTTGTATGATAGTTTATTTGCATAATAATCCCTAGCCACTTGCCTCCTATCTCGCCATCCAGTTATTTGTTTGCTAATTGAATCTACATTTTTAACATATCTTTCAATGAATTTTCCAGGGTCATTCTTTCTGTGGTTGAAACATTTGGATCACTCAACCTACTAATCAAATCCTCAATTTTCTTTTTTTTATTCTCAATTTCACTCATTAAATTTTGTTGAGTTCTAGGAGGGGATTGAGTGATTGGTGGAGGAGGTTGTTGTTGTGGTTGATTTTGATCTTGAGGATTCGGTTGGTCTTCCTGTTGAGGATCTTGAGGGTTTTCTGGTTGATTTTCATCTCCTAAAAATTCAAACAAATGTATATCAAATTCAACCTAAAACTAACAAATTCAAAACAAAAACCACAAAATCCTTACCTCTCACACCTCCTCATCATCGTGGTACCATCGTTGCAAAGAAATAACAATTTATGGTGAAGAAATTTGTTGAATTTCTCCTCCTAGAACGCGAGCGCAAAATATGGGGGTTTTGGCCGCGACTAGAAGAAAAAAACAATCGAAATAAGAATGACAAGTTTTCTCTTCTTTGTTTTTTTTTAACAAGTAATAATGCGAGTGTGTTATAACGTGCTCGCTTTATTGAATTTTTATTGTCGAGCCTCAAGCTCGGCACAAGAAGCCATAATGCGAGCGTGTTATAATGCGCCCACGTTATGACTTTTCAAAAGTTTTTTTGAAAGGTGTCCAAGAAATGGCTACCCATTTCCATGCACCCGGCCCCATATTAAGTATACGATTGTATAGATGTATATAGCTCAACTAACACTCATACCCACTTTATATGAGAGTCTTATTATAAAAAATAAGGTTTCATTGTCCCACCCAATTTGATACTTACAATTATTAACCTTACAACAATCAAATCCATACACAAAAATTATGCATATTAATCAATATAAGATAGGCATGGTTGTACCAAAGCATAGAAAAAAATGAAAGAGTTAATATATTGTCACAATACAAAATGTATGTAAACATGCTTTTATGTCTTCAAGTGGAGCCCTAACATAATATGATCAATGATATCACGTATCATAATCATATTATATTATTTATCTTTCTTGAGAAAGCATATCATATATCAAGAAGCACACACAAGAATCATCTAAGGTTCAAGGGACATACAATAGTAATTATAAAATTTCTTTAGACATGACTGATACTTAATTCATATGAAGATAGTGGGAAACACTATATCCATTAGATCACTATATGAAGATATATGTGCAATAATTTTACTAATAATAATATTCTTAACTTTTCAATTTTTATTTCCCTACGATGAAACCAAATTATTATATTGGTATAATTGATCATCTATATTATATTTGCACTTGGTAATTATAATAAATGTGACCTTAATGGTTAACTTGTAATGACTCCATATAACAATGATATATTTATAAATCAAAACATATAATCATATTATTACAATTGAACCTAAATCTTCATGTGCATGGTCATTTTAGAATACTATATAGGGATAAAGTTAGTGAAGTCTAGTATAAAAGGAATCCCAAGTCAATTATGCACCCTAAATACATATAATTGGTCAATTTCACCAAAATCAACCTTGACAATGGTTTAGTGAATAAGACATAATGATTGCATATTCAATACAATAAATTTGAGTGACAATATTATTTTACATGTTTAACTCATATTTGGAAACAAATCACCTACACAAGTAACTACATTAGAACTATACAATAGAATAAAAGCACAACTCACCAAATACCTAGAGTTCTTCAAAAATATTATCCCTTAATCTCAAATTCTAAAATATCTATGCATATATCAAGGATGATAGTAAGGCTATCAATTTATAGTTCAATTTCATGATCTTGATATAATATATGAATTCAAATGTTCTACTAGTTAGTCAACCAATATTCATAAATATACACATTCATTTTCTTTCATTTTGAACATTGACACTATAGTAATAGAGCACCCAAAATAAACATAAGTGGTCATTCTAATTTACAACCATACTATATTATGTGCATAGTAGTAAATACATCCCTCTAATATTTTTTTTATCCTCAAGATCAAAAGTAATATACTAACATCTCCCCATCTTAAATAAAAAATGTAATATTATTCAAATACAATCATGACAAAGATCTACTCATAATCCTAGTGAAATTCATACAACCAAATTCAATGAGTGTTAACTCATTAATACCATCCATAATATCCACAACCTAAAATATTTGTCACATAAAATATAGAGATGTCATGAACATGTAAGACATTGAAAGGAGATCTAGCCTAAAAGAATTAAACCAAATCAATTATCTTTCACCATAAACATCAGGGATCCAAAATTAACCAAGTAGTACACTATTTGACTATTGCCATCAAAGGAGAACCAAATATGTTGGTTAGGGTTTTGGTCTCTTTTTTTGTGTGTGTTGTTACTGATATGATGATTTATATTAAAATGGGTGAATTAGGATCAAATGAACCAAGTGTAACATAATTTCTAGAATTTGTAGAACGAAGTGAAAGAATTAGAAAGAGGATCTAGAGAAGAGATACAAAGAGGAACTTGACATTGAAATCTAGAGAAGAATTGGCAAGATAGGGGCATTGGGTGGCCTATTCTATAAGTGTTGAAATCTATGATTGTACGACCTACATGGGTGCACCAATTTGTGAAGCTCTCTAACAACAAAAATCATAATTCAAAGCCTAATAGAGTTCGAGTGATCAATGTGACCTAATTTGTTGATGATGAGTCCTTAAAACATGCATCGGGGTTTAGGATCCTTGAGATGTTAAATCCACTTCAGTTTGTAGCAAACCTATAAACCTACAAAATAGTTAGAGGGAGAAAGGTTGTTCCATATAGGGGCTTTCCTTGGTCAAACATCGTGTTAATGTTCCCACCTCCACAATAGCTATGATGATAGATGAAAAAGAGTGTGTTCTCTCAAGGGACTAGAGGTAAGACAAATGAAAATGGATAATGAAAACATAAAAGGGGTATATTATTATGACTCATATTTGAAGCTCTTGTTTGATTGATGTGTTTGTATAAATATCATATAGGGAGGATGAAGGAGTATCCTTAATATTTTTACACCTCGTTTTATTGTTACTGAGTCACTTTTACCTTCATAGGTAAATAGGATGATGAGCGCAGATCATGATTTTGATATATTTGTTAAATTAATGAAATATTGAAATAGGTATTAAGGTGTTATTGCTTTGAAAGAGTAATTATGTTTATATTGATGAAGTACAATGGAATAATTTGTATTGTAGTGTGAATAAGTTAATGCTTTGATGATGCATATATATGTGAAAAACTAACTACCTTTGCAAATGTGACAAGTTGGATGTAGGTGCAGGTTCACGCCTTCAAAAGGGAGGGAAAGTATTACTCAAGAGAAGAATTTTTCTCTAGAAACCCTTAATAAGCCTATACTGAGCTATCACACACACACACTCACATTCCAAATTGGTCTACTTAACTCAAATTATTCCATGAATCAAGTAAGTACTATTGATCATAGTTTTGGGAGGATTTATGGTTTTGGTTTTGATCTTGATTTCCTTTGAGATGATAGGGAGATAGGGTTATGGTGTAACACCTCTCTAACCCCAACCTAGTAAGATAGCATTTTGATTTTGATTTGATATTTTAAATGTTAAAGGTTGTTATAATGAGATTAGACATTGATGATTATATGATAAGTTATCATGATTAGTTATTATGCTGGATTACATGCTTAGTTATTATTGTTTTGAAAATATTATGGAAATGAAATGGATGATTTCATAACACTCGTATCCAAGAGGCTTATGATATCATGATCCTCTTCCTGATGATTGGTGTTGTTTTAGCTATATGATATATGTTATATGTACATGTACTTTGACGTGTAATTGGAGTGATGCAAGTATTGAGTATCGACTTCGTCTGGATTCAAAGGATTGAGCATACTCTTATTCCCCGATGGTGGTAACTGGAGGTAGTAATACATGCCAAATGTCTCCTACCATAGCCCACTGTACCTTGTTAGTGCAGTGTTTCCTTGTTGATGTCTTACCATTCGGTTACCTAACGATAATGTCTGAAGCACCTTTTAGTTGTATGGGGTTTACTAGTATGTCTTGTTGAGGTATTTTTCTATGGTATTTGTTAGTCTTATTATGTGGCTATATATTTTGGTTGTTGGCGTTATGATGTGGTTTTCATTGGCTTCTTTTCGCATTTTCAAATATGAAATTTTATGGTATTTTATTGTCTTTAAGTGTTTTAACCACGAGATTTTAAATATGTTATTTTTAAGTGATTTTTATTGATCATTCGACATAATGATTTATCCTCATTTAATAATTTTAAATGATTTTTATCAATCCTTTTTGTGAGCTCTTATAATATTATTTAAATCTTATTGGGGAACTTGTATGTATTTTAATGTTGGATTTAAAATATTATTTTTTATATGAAATAGATGTTATTACATATTTAGTGATGGTAATTAATTGAACTAGGGAGCTTTAATATCTTGTTTATTAAAATGTCTTATTTCATTGTATTGTTTTGGGGAGAAAATATAAAAGGGAAGGAAGTTTAATTTTGTGGGAATTTATTCTTTTGGGGAAGGACTTTGCTACTTTGGGAAAAGAGGAAAAAAAACCCATGATTTGGGCAGCAAAGTTGGGGAGAATCTTTGAGGAGAAATTTGTGGGAAATGGCCCCAAAGGTTCAACATAATGTCATTGCCTTGTTGTTCAAATTTGGGATCTTGTCGTGCTTTATACACATAGCTATCTTCATTTTCATTTGGGGAAGAAATGAGGTATTCTTCTGTGTTTTCCTTCAATTCTTGTTTTAGAAATTTATGTAAGAGTGTGTTTAAATGATTTGAGAGTTTTAGTTGTTGAGGTTGGATTCAACTTGCTGCTTTGTAGTTTTTTTTTTTTGTATGGTAGAATTTTGTGCATTTCCAGCTCTATTCATTGCCAATGATTGTTTTAAAAAAAATTAAAAAAAATAGATCCATTCTCTTGTCTTGAATTTTGAAAACAAAGATGGAATTCATCTTGAATCTTCCAAATCTAAATTGGGTTGAAGGAAAAATCTGACTTCTGGGCTTATTTATTTTCTTTTCGTTTGCGCAATTTGTTGAAAAACGTTTTTCTTTTTTGTTCATATTCTACTTGCTAAAAAATCAAAATAAATATGGATTTCATCTAAAATTGCCCATATCTCAAATGAGTTGTTGTTCAATTTTTAATTCGGGCACTTTCATTTTTAATGTTTTTTTGCCTAGCTTGGCTGACTGATGTTTTTGAACAATACCCTATTATTGGTCATAGATTTATAAAATAATAGTGTATTCCATTTTGAAATGCCCATATCTCAATTGGGTCTTTGTTCGATTTGAATTCTGGGCACTTTTGATTTTGCATGTATTTTCTTGCCCAATTTGTCAAAATGACGTTTTTCAGAACATCACCTCATTTTCGGTTTTGAAAAAAAAAATCAAAGGTGTATTCCAACTTGAAACACCGAGATATGAACTGGGTCAAGCTTGGAATTTTAATCCGAGCACTTTGACTTTTCATGAAAATTTATGCCTTCATTTCTTTATGGTTTTCAACTGTTCAATGACTTCTTTTACAACAATATTGGCTTGGTTGTTTAAATGGTTTTTATGATGGAGTTTGTGGATTTTCCTTGGTTTCATGTTTTTTTAGATCCCTCATTTGGTTAAACGAGATGGGCTTAAGTCAAGGTCATTAGTGTGGCCTTATAGAGTGGCCCATAAGTGGTTGTCGAGGAAACTAGTAGCTGAGTTATAGTAAGCATGTGATGATTGAATTAAATAATGGTGTAAATTTTTTATAGTTTATGAATCCTCGTGTATGGTCTTGAGCACTTGAAAAGGCTAAGGATGCACTCGAGAAGGCATATCCACTTGTAGGACGTTGAGTTATCTGTCTACGAATCGTTGATTTGGGCATGGTTGAGTCTCCTCATCCGATCTGTAATCTTGTATATTGTGTCTTAGTAGTCTTGGGTAGTACCCAAAATTTTATTGAATGAGCACCTCCTTGTTGTGACATTGAATTTATACATTATATGATGTGTTTGCTCCGTGTTTGATGTGAGTGTTAGCCATATTTTACCCTTGCCTTGCTACTTATGTTTTGGCCTTGTGACTACCTCCGAGCACGGTGGGGTGGTCTCTTTGGATTCCACATGGTAGGGAGGCATTTCCAGTGCCATTGGGGACTGGTGTACAGGTTATTGGAGCACCAGTTGGAGACATCCTCTCTCTCTTATACTTATTTTATTAGTTGATGTATCTTATTCATGGCTATGCCATTATACTCATGTATGTTCCTTTATGTATATTGTACTCTCTTGAAAAAAAAGATTTATATTATTTAATGAGAAGAAATGTGATGTCTATATTTGGCTTATGGGTTCTGGTGTTGGTATCAAACTCGCTTGTACTATGATAATCCTTATGAATTTTCTTTCTATTAATTTTCATGCAAAAATCAGAGCTTTGGTTTTTTTTTTCCCTTCTTTCTTTGGTTTGCAAAGGTTCTAGAGCATCAACACCTTCTGTCTGTTGTCTAGTGTGTTGCAGAAAAGGTTTCAGAGCATCGATGCCTTCTATTTGTTGTTATGTGTTGTTGCTGCTAGGTTCCGGAGTAGAGCAACAAGTTTCAGAGCAACGGGTTTTGGAGCAATAGGTTCTGGAGCAACAGGTTCTAGAGTAGAGCAGCAAGTTTCAAAGCAAATTTCTAGAGCTGTTCAATTTGCTCCTGTTCAAATTTTCTCTGGAGGGTGGATTCGTCCTCTTCTTTGGGATGTCCTTTAAGTCATATTTGGCCATGTTTGTTGTCATTTTATCAAATCGGTAATTACTTTGTGTATGTTATTCTTCTTGTTCAATTTTTTTTTTTATCTTGTCCTCTTTTGACTCTTAACCTTCGGGGTTGCGTAGCAAGATGTTACATATGCTTTATGATTTCCTTGTGATAGTTTTATCCATTACGATTATGATGTTTAAACCTATTTTTGATAAAGTTGTGAATAAGCTTGAGAACTTACATATATATGAGTAAGTATGTGCATATATGTGTCTAATATTATTGAATATTATATAATGTTTTACTTGTATATATGTTATTTAAATATGATTATAGTAATGGCATATATATGTATATATAGTTACATTTTCGTAAATAAATAAATATATATATACATATATATTGAGGACCATAGATAAATACATATTGATAATATATATACATTGACGAATAAATGAATTTAATATTCATGTGTATATAATTATAAATATATATTAATATACATATATATTATAAACGATGTAATATATAAATAATTATTATTAATGTTTGATGGATATACATTAGAAGTTCACATAAATAGCGTTGAAGTAAGTTTTGAATGAAATGCATTGGCTATCATAAAAGGCTACGTTCAAACTAAGAGAAACATTGATATAAGCAAATAAGGATAGCGCTATGGTATAGCACATAGGAATGAATACAAATCAAGCTAAAAGATGCACTCAATGCTATAAGAGGTAGTCAAAACTTAAAGTGTTGCATGGAAAATGAAAGAGTATGAGGAGAGTTAGAAGACTAAGTCCCACATAATATGCTATCATAGAATGATTTTAAAGACTACGTGCAAATACAGGGAAAGAATAAGTAAAAAAGACTTTGGCAAAAGTAAGGAAAATACAATTAAAACATTGAGGAAATATAGCTGTGAGTAAACCATCAATGACTTAGTCTTTAATAAGTTTAGGCAATAAAATAGGTGTGGAGATTATGTGGAACCAAGTATGAATATCTACATTAGGAACCTATTTATTAGGTTAATGTTTTATATTCCCATTATGGGATTTTATATGAGGTATTTCTATTTAACTTTACATAGTGAGTCCATAATATATGTAAACATTTAGTTCCAATTCCACAGAGCTGGTCTTTTCCTAGATGGTAGGGCCAACGGAAACAATTTGAGGCACACGCGCAACTTCATATTCCTTCAACAAGGCTAATAGAAGAGGACATCTCATAAGAATCTTCTAAAGAATAAAATCAATCTTCGACATTTTCAATGAGGCATGTGTAATAGAACACCCTCAATTACCGATAAATTAGGTCTAATTTAAATATCAGACATGTTTGTAGGTTATATCTGAGTTGAACATGTTTGTAGGTTATATGTGAGTTGAATGCCATTTATTAATTATGGGTTAACAAAATATCATTGAGCCACAAAAAGAAACAAGAAAATTTAGAGCACAAATTAACACTTACCACTAGAATTTGCACTATTATACAACAACGAACAGAAGAGGATACAAGCCTTCATGGATGTGGTTAAGAGGGATGAAGAGAAAGTTAAACACCATAATTATCTTTATGTAGTTACCACCTCAATCACTTTTCAAATCTTTCAAACTATTCAATGCTACCAACGAGTGCCATAGACAAGACTAATAAAGGTTCCTAGATATTTGTTCCTAGGTTGTTGATTGACATTTAGTTTCCCTTGATCAATAACGTCTCAGATGAGATGTTTGAGCTTAACACAATTTAGTGTCTTATGACCTTTTTTTCTATAATATTGGTGAATGTCCTTGTCATTATACCATAAGGGTTTTATTTTGGGTTTAGGATAATTTTAAAACTTAGGAAGTTCAAAGTGCTTTGACCGGATCAATTTATTTAGGACCGTTTCAATGAGCTCCCCTAAGGGAGTGAATTGTCACCGAGGAACATTATTATGTCTTGGTGGTGGTC
>CM021105.1:397496046-397581312 GCA_007115665.2 Sequoiadendron giganteum | reverse complement strand
TTATTAATTATTATTGTGCAAGCCTAGGGTTTTCCTTTTTAGGGTTTTCATCTATATATGGTTGAAAACTATTTTTTGTATCATTATTCATTTTACATTTTGAGTGAATACATTGCTCCACATTCTTGAGCATTCTCTTTGTTGCTTCTCTTTGCTTCTCCTTGTAACAAGTTATTTGCTTGCAGAGGTCACTGGGCTCCTATGAAGTTGTATCTTCTCAACTCCAACAATATGCCTACGCTACCAACAAAAATATAGAATACAATTGATCAGGCATCTATTAGATGATTACAAAAATTCAAAGAGGAGGAAAAGAGGAAGCTTTTAGTTTCTTTTATTTTGCTAACATGTTTGTTCACTGTGCCAGAACAATTTCATTATGTTCGTGATCATTTTATCGGATATGTGGAATAAAACGGGCTCCCACAAGGGTTGAGCTCGACATATCAAGGAGGACACACTCTCAAGTTACATAGAGAGTTCATTGATATTGTCAGAACAATCATTAGGAGGGTTGTTGAAACTAAGGAATATAATAATAATAAGCAGCCTTTATTTCAAAAAGATTCAAAAAGGTAGCGTGAGGAACTCATCAATTTTGAGAATACATTTAATTGTTTCAGCTTTGCTTTGCATTTTTCACACTGCATCTAAGTGAAGCATATAGCCTCTTTACATTAAAGAGAAAAAAAGTACTCATGCAATGAGGTTTTTTCATTATTTCAAAAGCATATAACAACCAAAAGGTCAGGAGGAGCAGTGAATAGGTACAACCATGTTTCTTTGGTTCAATAATATCTATGCTCTATTCCATTTATCAAGGGAATTCAAGTCCAAAGAAAGTTGTAGGAAGACTCAAAGGGTTGGGAAAAACATTTACAACTATCAATTCTAATGATATTACACTCCATCAATGCAAGTCAGTAATTTAAAATAAGCAGCTACAAGATCTTTTAGAGTACAACCATAGTATGGGAGAGCTTGTGATTCAAATCATACATGGAAATGATAATTATGAAGTAGGGCTCTTAAAGTCACAGAATTCTAGAAAATGAATATCAACATCAAAGTTGCTTTCATTTCCATCTTAAGTTGAAAGTAAACTTGTTGCCAGAAGGGTTTAAAGAATAGTTCAAGAATGATAGTCTTAAGGGAATATCTTATCACAAAAGAGCCAAGCATGTTCAAATGCTCAAAAATAGTCACTACAATAGTTATACAATGCAACAAAGTTTCAAAATCTACAATGGGAAAGACTTGGTAAGCACCTTACACTTATTTTTTCCACAGAATATAAAAAAAAAATGTAAGGTATAGTTATAGCCATAGTGAGATTTTGGAAGCAAGAGACATAAATGCTAAACTTGCAGGATTCCGGAAAATAACTTGCAGTGAACAGGGTGCAATTTGGTCGCCACAATGAAAAGTATAATAACAATGACAGTCACTGTTAGAAGGGCTTGGTTATTTCCCATTATACTGCATTGTCTTTTGTAGTCCATTTTAAGGAAATTTTCAAGCAAGTATTGATAAACTAGTGCATACAAGTTAAGCCAAAGTCATAGTAAAGGAAACAATAGTGTCAAATAGAAGCTATAGAGGGAAGGTTGTTCTAAATCCCTACCTTTTTTGTAAAGCTCATTCATAATATGATATTGCACAAATTTATTATTACAAAGAAGAATCAAAGCTTCAAAACAGAAGACCCAGATTACTATGTTTAGTCAAGAGTTTTGTCATGTCTTCACACAGACAGGAACCAAGACAAATACACCATGGAGAAAAATAGAACTCGCAGCCAAGTGAAGAAAGCACAACCAAATGAAGATTGATACAAATATTTATGCTTGGCGTAGAGAAAATAATGATACCCATATGATTAAAATAGCAGGCCATGGTTGTGGAAGCTGGAGAGAGCTTTCTTTTTGACAGAAACATAGGAAAATACAATAGCATATCAGGCGAGAGTATAGTGCAAGAATGAATATATTGGAGTGTCTATTACTCGTTCTCCTCTTTCCACCTAGTAATAAATAAATGTAATACAAATGAAAAATGCAAATCTGTGAATAAAAGTCAAATACCACAATGAGGAAAAGGCTTTCAGACACATTCAACCTGGAGAAGAATAGTGAAAATACATCATTGTTTACAAATACCCAGCTTGAGCATATATCGTGGTCATGGCTAGTAAATAGAAATATGAGAAATTTTCAAAAAAGATACAAGTTTTGCTCACCTATGAAGGACTCAAAAGCACAAGAAGGAAGGTCATGGCCAGACAAAGATACACACAGATATGTAAAGAGAAAGATGCACAAAACTTTCTTTCTTTTTTCCTTTCACAGAATGTTGAAGATTAAGAAGCCGAAACCTACACATAGTTAGGTTTTACGGTTTTGGCGAGGAAAACACAGAAGCTGCGAAGAAATACAAATGATTATCCATACAATGATGCAAGTTGAGCATAATAAAACATTAAAGAGGAAGAACACACCATATTTTTGCTTGTTGAAGACTAAGTAATGATTGTCAAGCACTCACAAAGTTACTAGATACATGGCCTGAGTTCAAACCATGGTGGCTAGAAGAGCATAGACATAGCACAGAGGAAATAGGGAACACATAAATTAGAAAATGAACTCTTGGAGGCCACGACCTTCTGGCCATTATTTTTGTTTTCAATACATAGAAGAAAGCCACAAAGGACTATAAAATTACTTACCTTTATCACAGAAGAAGCTTCAACCATTTTGGAGAAGAAGGCTAAAGAATCAAGGGCTGATGCAAGAAGTTGGGTCCACAAAAAGCTCAAAAAGTGGAAGTGTTTTTGTTGTTTTTCATAATTTGTCACACTTGGACTGAAAATTTGAGGCACTTACACAATGAATTTTTAAAAAAATTAGTAATATGAAAGTTTGAATTTTGAATCTAGTTTCTAAATATGTAAATTATTCAAATATACAAATTATAGAAATTAAATTTTGATAGGGATCTATAAAAACCACTTTTTAAAAGTCCCTGTTTTTTTACCATACCATGCACGTGTACGGACACCACTTTTTGACCCAAATAAAAGTATTTTGCTAATTCCTTTTGAGGAAAGAGAGCTAACAACATGAAGATTGATGAGGAATTTTTTGTTGAATATTTTTTTTTTTATTAAATTTTTATTGGCCTTAATTGCTGTTTTTAAAAATCAACGTGTACGGACAACATAATTTGACCTAAACTAAACATTTTTTGAAACTTTTTTTTTTCATTCTGTAAAGAATTGTCTAAAGATTGATGTCATATAATTTTTTTTACAAGAAACTTCACCAAAAAAAAGTTATTAAAAAACAAAAAAAGTCTGATATTTCATGTTTAAGGACTAGTTTGCTTTGAAATTAATTTAAAAATATCGAATATAATCCAATATTGATAAAAATTATATATTTGGAAACTAGAAATTGTGTTCTTTAATGGGTTTTAATTTTATAGATTGATTCAGAAAAAAAGTCCATCAACCATATTGTTAAAGATGGACATTCTTCTTCAATCTGCCTTAATTTTTTAGTTGCAGGTCAAAGACTAAGGCTCAGATTGCCAAGCCTTTCTCGAGCCTAAAACCAAGGCTACAAGTGGATTGGAGATTCAAGTTTTTAATAACGCGTATGTGTTTTTAAAAACGCGTACGTGTTACAAAACGCATATGCGCTCTTTATTTGTTTGATTATTTTTTAAAAAAAATGCTTTTTAGAAACGTGTACGCGTTTTGAAAAGACAAACGCGTACGCATTTCTAAAAAGTATTTTTTTTAAAATAAATTATTTGTATGCACTCAAAAACGCGTACGCGTTTTATAACGCATACGCATTTTTTTAGGCTCGGGTACCCAATGCATAACGCATACGCATTATTTAATAACGCGTACGCATTTTTTAATAACACATACGCGTTTTCTGCGAGATTTTTTTTTTTGGCCGAAACTTCCCCTCTTCGTGGACCCAACTTCTTGCACTTACCCTCAAAGCTTCAAACCAAAAACCCTATTTCAAACATGGCAACACTATTTTCTCAAGAAGAGCTTCTTCAACAAAATTGTCAAGTGCAAAATGAAGATAAGATTAGGGTTTCAACGCTTTTGTTACACTATTTCGAGTGAATAATGTTTCTAACTTTATTCTTAATGATCACCATTCGAATCTTTACCTTAATATTATTTTTAGGTCAACAAACCTAATACATGTTTAAGTCAGCCTTTCAACAATGCTTAAGTGGTGATCATTAATATATACCTTGAGATATATGCAAATATGGTAGCAAAATTTTAAAAAATGGAGCCTTAATTTATGAAATTAAATTTTTATTTGGCACCAAGTCTTAATATTTTTATTTGCTAAAATACCATGTAAAGTTGATTAATTAAATGATGAATTATAAATCATTTAATTAATTCAACTATTTTTAGAGCATAAAATATTAAGCAAAATGGAGTTTCATTTAGGCATGGGTGGATTGATACAAATGAGGTGGTTTTTGCATGCTTGGGCCCACCTTTTCAGGGATTTGTAGTTCAGTGGGAGTGTTGCATGTATCAGTAATGACTTGACAACAAGTTTGAATCTGAGTGCACTCATTTTTGCATGGTTTTGACTCCTTTTTTCAAAGATATTTGCTTATGCTCGTAAATTGCCTTGGAGTTATCATTTTCTCACTAAGGTTGACTTTCAATTCCATCTCCATGTCTTTTTGAAGGCCTTTTGTATATATTGAAAAAACTTAACTATTTTTTCCCAGTTCTTGTTTTTCTCCTTTGCATTCTACAAAGCGAATTATTTGTAACTCAACATCATTTCAGTTTAATACAATAGCAGGTTTTACAGGTCACCCTTGGTTATTGCATGGAGTTATTCCTTTTATCTTTTCAATAGTGTCAGGTTTTGCCTTCAAGATTTTAGGCATCATTCTTGTGTTTGATTTTTGATCAAATTATATTGTGTTTCAGCATTGAAACCTTTATCTTTCTGTCTCAATCATAAGTATATGTATGCATTCAAGTTTAATTCATAGGTCATACACTGAGTTGGTAATTTAAGATTATTTTCTTAATTGTGAGAACACTGTTCTTTTCCTCTGAAAGAAGATAGTTTAATGAGCCTTTGTATGGAGCATTTATATGAGCTCAAACTGTTCAAATTTTGACGTGCAAATTAGATATATTGAGAATAAATTATGAACAAACTCCCTTTTAGATCATCATTTTTAGGTGCAAGCATCACCGTAATTAAAGTTTCATAGTTCTACATTCAAGTTAATTCTTTTCTCCTTTTCACAGCAAGTTACCCAAATATTAATCAGAAAAATTCATAGGAACCAGCCTAGAATCTGGAGGTCTAATTCCTTATAGGTTACCCACAACCTGGAATTAGTTCCATTGTTTCAATAGATTGCTGAATTTCAACATTCAAGCATTCAGGTGCAATTTGTTTGACAACAAATACTTCAAAGGTAAATACTCATGACACTTGTTGAAAAAATAAATACTTCAAAGATAAATACTCATCATTACATGACACTTTTTAAGAAAGTACTTATCGTTATATGACACTTCTTAAAGAAAAATAAACAAAAAAAAATCAAAATTTTTGTTAGAAAATACTTAAAGAATCATCTTTGTCAAAAGCACTTCAAAACATAGAGGAGAATGGATCTACCCATCTCTCATTTTTTCTTGACCAAATGCATGAAATGTGATGCATAAGTTCTTAACTCTCTATGCCCCTACACTGTTCATTTCAAAATAAAAAGGAGATGTAAGTGGTTAGTAGTTGACCAGGCTAACTTTTAAATGGATAGTATGACTTCTACTTAAATTTTAGAATGGAAATGTCTTAGGCCATTAGAGAAATCCACTAAAAACTATACAGAATAATCATTGAGAGCTATTGCATGCCTTGAGCTGCTACCCTTGAGATGATGTAAATAAGAGTCCACTTTTTTTTGTAATCCATCAATTCCTTATTCCTATATTTTACCATGATATCCTTAAACCATTGCTTGTCTTCCCTAACTTTACTGAAAACACAACAAATTATTCAACTATTCAATACTTGTGATAGCCAAAAACTATTATTATTTAGAAAATAATGTGAAGAATATTAAGGAATAAATAATATAGAGTGTGGTCTCTAAGTTGGCATATGACAAATTCATCGCTCACAATTCATCGAAGGAAAATTCACGACAAAAAAATCACTGCCAAGTAAAATTCATCAACAACAATTCACCATAGCAAAAAATTATCCGCATTAATATTTTTAAGAAAATCAATGTTTTTGAAATATATTTAAAAAAAAATAACGTGGTTAATTTTTCATCACAATGAATTGTTGGGGTGAATTTTACTTGACGGTGAATTTTCCATGGCGATGAATTGCTAGCGGTGAATTTTCCTTTGATGAATTGCTGACAATGAATTTTCCTAGAGCCCTCTAAGTTATGGAGAAATTTGAGAGTTTCATCAAAAAACAAGAAAATCACTTCTTCCACAAAATGAGGATTGCTTTCATCCTATAGCTTCTCTAGCTGAATATATTGCTCATCTAGAAATCCCTACAACAAGGCCCTAATAAGTTTTATTATGCTTTCCTATCAAAATAGAAAGAAAGTCTCATATATGCCAAGGAAAAGAAAGTAAAAATAATCTCTTATCGTTGATTCAAGTGAATGTTGGAGTCTTAGTGGGAATATTTGAGAGAAGTTGTGTCAAATCACAACTTGGTTGAGCCACTCTACATCACCAATGGTGCTTTGCAATTTGAAGAGTGATTGAGATCATGTTGCTTTGTTAAATATACCTATTCGGGGGTCTAGGACAACATTGAGTCCATTTCTTATTTGTAATAATAATTATAACTTTCTTTCTCCCAAGTCCATTTTGTATACAAGAAATAATATTGCAAAAAATTGACATATAAATCTTTCAATAGTGACGGATCAAGAACATATGGAATATTTTTATGAATCATTTCATGGAATATCAATTGTAATGTGTTTATTTCTTTTAGATAAAGTTGTTTAACATCAATCAATTAATATTCAAGACAAACCATGAAGAACAACAATGATCAATGCTAGGGCTAACCAATTAATAATTATACACGTGAATAATTCAAGCATGTACATGTCAATAAGGGAAGCACAAGTACTCAAAAACACGTAAGCCTAAAAAATTATACACACGAATACATAGTATACACAAATTAATACAAAGTATATGCATGAATACAAGGTATAAACATGAAAACACGTAAGCCACAAAGTATACATTTGAACACACATAAGTCACAAAGTATACATGTAAGTTGTAAAGTATACACTTGAATACACGTAGCTCATACCTATTGAACCATCAATTTAGAATGCAAATATGGACACCATCGATAAAAAGTATTTGTATTAACCAAATAGCCATGTAGGAATATATCAATAAATGTCGATATAAGTATGAAATATATGTACAAAATAGCCATATAGGTTTACAAGAATCCCATATATGCATACAATGTCAAATATGTCCAATACAAAATATGTACAAAACTACCATGTAGGCATACAATAAAGGGCTCTGGAATCAAAATTCATTGCTCTTCATGCTCTGCAAATAATTTTTTTCCCTTTTCTTTTTGAATGGATGGCGATAGGTCTTTCACTCATTTCTAATGTGCTCGAGGAGTGCTCCTGCTCCTCCTCCTAGTGTTTAGCTCATGGTGAAGTTTTAACTGTTACAATAATAAGTAAAGATATTAATACATAAAAAATACATTATAAACAATGATATATTTGAAAAAAAAATCACTTACCGCCATCTCATGATCACTCCCCATGAGGGATATATTCTCACACCCATGCTCAAGCCCTATATAAACCATACAAATAGAAATTAAACTATGTTAATCAATAATGGTTTGATTTTTCACTGACTAACATCTATAACAACAAATCTAAATTGAAATTTACTAATTTGCCTCATACCTCCCCTGTCAAATCCATCGAGGATTGTATAGAAGATGACACACCAATCTCCATTTCCCTCGTCACATTCAAAGGTTTTTCGGCTTGCAACATTTGAAAATAAAACAACAAATTATTCAACTTAATCAACAATGTGCATATAAACTACACAAATATATTAAGTACTTGATTAATTAGTTAAACTCTTATTCTATTACCTCCATGTAGGTTTGAGTAAATCCACCGCCATTGGGAAGTGCTCCATCAAAACCTCCAATATTAGTCTATTCAACATCCAAAATCGCATGTTAAATTACCATTCATAAAACAATGCTATTAACATGCAATAAGTTTATAATTGTTTACTAGTTACATACCCCGAAAATAGGTGTAATATAGAAATAAGTAGGTGGGGGTCTGGTGTATCCAGTTTCAACACTATGACCTTGCAATTTTATTAAAATCATAAAACACTTTTAGTTAATCTTGCATTTCAAAATTGAAATTTGATAGATTAAATTCAATGAACATGCATTAAATTTTACCTGACTATCAATTCCATATGCCTGATGTAAAATTTCAGCTGCCCTCTCCATCTCCATAGCTACAGATGGATCCTACATAGCAGTCTCTTGAGTGTTAGTGGGGTCATATGAACAAGTAGCCCTATAAGATTGACAAACATGTGTTGGAAGGCCACCACTTGAAGACTCCCCTGGATGGCGTCGTAGAATAGGGCTAGTATGATGGATGACACTCTGGGTCAAAGTGTTGATCGCTTGCAATGTCTCTAAGTCAACACTTTCTTTCACAACAAAAGGGGTGGCCTAGCAAGAGCTCGTCTACCTTGTCGCATAGGATCCGGCTGTGCATTGGGTCTATCTTGAGCTGACCCCCCACCTCTCCCCTAGAAATCCCTCATATCAAAATAATTTGGGACTTTGTTCAATATGAACTCACTGTATAGTTTCCTAAGGAAATATTGTGGGACCTCACATTATTGCACAATGGGTAATCAAAGACCATGTACCACCTATCATAAAACTGGTCCCTAATTTGTTGGTGGTGGCACCAATGGATAGGAAACCTCTTCGCATTGAGGGTAATATTTTGATTTGTGTGTGGGTTGGTGAATAATGAGCACAAATCACCTTTTGTAATTTTTAAATCCTTTACATCTTTGTATGATAGTTTATTTGCATAATAATCCCTAGCCACTTGCCTCCTATCTCGCCATCCAGTTATTTGTTTGCTAATTGAATCTACATTTTTAACATATCTTTCAATGAATTTTCCAGGGTCATTCTTTCTGTGGTTGAAACATTTGGATCACTCAACCTACTAATCAAATCCTCAATTTTCTTTTTTTTATTCTCAATTTCACTCATTAAATTTTGTTGAGTTCTAGGAGGGGATTGAGTGATTGGTGGAGGAGGTTGTTGTTGTGGTTGATTTTGATCTTGAGGATTCGGTTGGTCTTCCTGTTGAGGATCTTGAGGGTTTTCTGGTTGATTTTCATCTCCTAAAAATTCAAACAAATGTATATCAAATTCAACCTAAAACTAACAAATTCAAAACAAAAACCACAAAATCCTTACCTCTCACACCTCCTCATCATCGTGGTACCATCGTTGCAAAGAAATAACAATTTATGGTGAAGAAATTTGTTGAATTTCTCCTCCTAGAACGCGAGCGCAAAATATGGGGGTTTTGGCCGCGACTAGAAGAAAAAAACAATCGAAATAAGAATGACAAGTTTTCTCTTCTTTGTTTTTTTTTAACAAGTAATAATGCGAGTGTGTTATAACGTGCTCGCTTTATTGAATTTTTATTGTCGAGCCTCAAGCTCGGCACAAGAAGCCATAATGCGAGCGTGTTATAATGCGCCCACGTTATGACTTTTCAAAAGTTTTTTTGAAAGGTGTCCAAGAAATGGCTACCCATTTCCATGCACCCGGCCCCATATTAAGTATACGATTGTATAGATGTATATAGCTCAACTAACACTCATACCCACTTTATATGAGAGTCTTATTATAAAAAATAAGGTTTCATTGTCCCACCCAATTTGATACTTACAATTATTAACCTTACAACAATCAAATCCATACACAAAAATTATGCATATTAATCAATATAAGATAGGCATGGTTGTACCAAAGCATAGAAAAAAATGAAAGAGTTAATATATTGTCACAATACAAAATGTATGTAAACATGCTTTTATGTCTTCAAGTGGAGCCCTAACATAATATGATCAATGATATCACGTATCATAATCATATTATATTATTTATCTTTCTTGAGAAAGCATATCATATATCAAGAAGCACACACAAGAATCATCTAAGGTTCAAGGGACATACAATAGTAATTATAAAATTTCTTTAGACATGACTGATACTTAATTCATATGAAGATAGTGGGAAACACTATATCCATTAGATCACTATATGAAGATATATGTGCAATAATTTTACTAATAATAATATTCTTAACTTTTCAATTTTTATTTCCCTACGATGAAACCAAATTATTATATTGGTATAATTGATCATCTATATTATATTTGCACTTGGTAATTATAATAAATGTGACCTTAATGGTTAACTTGTAATGACTCCATATAACAATGATATATTTATAAATCAAAACATATAATCATATTATTACAATTGAACCTAAATCTTCATGTGCATGGTCATTTTAGAATACTATATAGGGATAAAGTTAGTGAAGTCTAGTATAAAAGGAATCCCAAGTCAATTATGCACCCTAAATACATATAATTGGTCAATTTCACCAAAATCAACCTTGACAATGGTTTAGTGAATAAGACATAATGATTGCATATTCAATACAATAAATTTGAGTGACAATATTATTTTACATGTTTAACTCATATTTGGAAACAAATCACCTACACAAGTAACTACATTAGAACTATACAATAGAATAAAAGCACAACTCACCAAATACCTAGAGTTCTTCAAAAATATTATCCCTTAATCTCAAATTCTAAAATATCTATGCATATATCAAGGATGATAGTAAGGCTATCAATTTATAGTTCAATTTCATGATCTTGATATAATATATGAATTCAAATGTTCTACTAGTTAGTCAACCAATATTCATAAATATACACATTCATTTTCTTTCATTTTGAACATTGACACTATAGTAATAGAGCACCCAAAATAAACATAAGTGGTCATTCTAATTTACAACCATACTATATTATGTGCATAGTAGTAAATACATCCCTCTAATATTTTTTTTATCCTCAAGATCAAAAGTAATATACTAACATCTCCCCATCTTAAATAAAAAATGTAATATTATTCAAATACAATCATGACAAAGATCTACTCATAATCCTAGTGAAATTCATACAACCAAATTCAATGAGTGTTAACTCATTAATACCATCCATAATATCCACAACCTAAAATATTTGTCACATAAAATATAGAGATGTCATGAACATGTAAGACATTGAAAGGAGATCTAGCCTAAAAGAATTAAACCAAATCAATTATCTTTCACCATAAACATCAGGGATCCAAAATTAACCAAGTAGTACACTATTTGACTATTGCCATCAAAGGAGAACCAAATATGTTGGTTAGGGTTTTGGTCTCTTTTTTTGTGTGTGTTGTTACTGATATGATGATTTATATTAAAATGGGTGAATTAGGATCAAATGAACCAAGTGTAACATAATTTCTAGAATTTGTAGAACGAAGTGAAAGAATTAGAAAGAGGATCTAGAGAAGAGATACAAAGAGGAACTTGACATTGAAATCTAGAGAAGAATTGGCAAGATAGGGGCATTGGGTGGCCTATTCTATAAGTGTTGAAATCTATGATTGTACGACCTACATGGGTGCACCAATTTGTGAAGCTCTCTAACAACAAAAATCATAATTCAAAGCCTAATAGAGTTCGAGTGATCAATGTGACCTAATTTGTTGATGATGAGTCCTTAAAACATGCATCGGGGTTTAGGATCCTTGAGATGTTAAATCCACTTCAGTTTGTAGCAAACCTATAAACCTACAAAATAGTTAGAGGGAGAAAGGTTGTTCCATATAGGGGCTTTCCTTGGTCAAACATCGTGTTAATGTTCCCACCTCCACAATAGCTATGATGATAGATGAAAAAGAGTGTGTTCTCTCAAGGGACTAGAGGTAAGACAAATGAAAATGGATAATGAAAACATAAAAGGGGTATATTATTATGACTCATATTTGAAGCTCTTGTTTGATTGATGTGTTTGTATAAATATCATATAGGGAGGATGAAGGAGTATCCTTAATATTTTTACACCTCGTTTTATTGTTACTGAGTCACTTTTACCTTCATAGGTAAATAGGATGATGAGCGCAGATCATGATTTTGATATATTTGTTAAATTAATGAAATATTGAAATAGGTATTAAGGTGTTATTGCTTTGAAAGAGTAATTATGTTTATATTGATGAAGTACAATGGAATAATTTGTATTGTAGTGTGAATAAGTTAATGCTTTGATGATGCATATATATGTGAAAAACTAACTACCTTTGCAAATGTGACAAGTTGGATGTAGGTGCAGGTTCACGCCTTCAAAAGGGAGGGAAAGTATTACTCAAGAGAAGAATTTTTCTCTAGAAACCCTTAATAAGCCTATACTGAGCTATCACACACACACACTCACATTCCAAATTGGTCTACTTAACTCAAATTATTCCATGAATCAAGTAAGTACTATTGATCATAGTTTTGGGAGGATTTATGGTTTTGGTTTTGATCTTGATTTCCTTTGAGATGATAGGGAGATAGGGTTATGGTGTAACACCTCTCTAACCCCAACCTAGTAAGATAGCATTTTGATTTTGATTTGATATTTTAAATGTTAAAGGTTGTTATAATGAGATTAGACATTGATGATTATATGATAAGTTATCATGATTAGTTATTATGCTGGATTACATGCTTAGTTATTATTGTTTTGAAAATATTATGGAAATGAAATGGATGATTTCATAACACTCGTATCCAAGAGGCTTATGATATCATGATCCTCTTCCTGATGATTGGTGTTGTTTTAGCTATATGATATATGTTATATGTACATGTACTTTGACGTGTAATTGGAGTGATGCAAGTATTGAGTATCGACTTCGTCTGGATTCAAAGGATTGAGCATACTCTTATTCCCCGATGGTGGTAACTGGAGGTAGTAATACATGCCAAATGTCTCCTACCATAGCCCACTGTACCTTGTTAGTGCAGTGTTTCCTTGTTGATGTCTTACCATTCGGTTACCTAACGATAATGTCTGAAGCACCTTTTAGTTGTATGGGGTTTACTAGTATGTCTTGTTGAGGTATTTTTCTATGGTATTTGTTAGTCTTATTATGTGGCTATATATTTTGGTTGTTGGCGTTATGATGTGGTTTTCATTGGCTTCTTTTCGCATTTTCAAATATGAAATTTTATGGTATTTTATTGTCTTTAAGTGTTTTAACCACGAGATTTTAAATATGTTATTTTTAAGTGATTTTTATTGATCATTCGACATAATGATTTATCCTCATTTAATAATTTTAAATGATTTTTATCAATCCTTTTTGTGAGCTCTTATAATATTATTTAAATCTTATTGGGGAACTTGTATGTATTTTAATGTTGGATTTAAAATATTATTTTTTATATGAAATAGATGTTATTACATATTTAGTGATGGTAATTAATTGAACTAGGGAGCTTTAATATCTTGTTTATTAAAATGTCTTATTTCATTGTATTGTTTTGGGGAGAAAATATAAAAGGGAAGGAAGTTTAATTTTGTGGGAATTTATTCTTTTGGGGAAGGACTTTGCTACTTTGGGAAAAGAGGAAAAAAAACCCATGATTTGGGCAGCAAAGTTGGGGAGAATCTTTGAGGAGAAATTTGTGGGAAATGGCCCCAAAGGTTCAACATAATGTCATTGCCTTGTTGTTCAAATTTGGGATCTTGTCGTGCTTTATACACATAGCTATCTTCATTTTCATTTGGGGAAGAAATGAGGTATTCTTCTGTGTTTTCCTTCAATTCTTGTTTTAGAAATTTATGTAAGAGTGTGTTTAAATGATTTGAGAGTTTTAGTTGTTGAGGTTGGATTCAACTTGCTGCTTTGTAGTTTTTTTTTTTTGTATGGTAGAATTTTGTGCATTTCCAGCTCTATTCATTGCCAATGATTGTTTTAAAAAAAATTAAAAAAAATAGATCCATTCTCTTGTCTTGAATTTTGAAAACAAAGATGGAATTCATCTTGAATCTTCCAAATCTAAATTGGGTTGAAGGAAAAATCTGACTTCTGGGCTTATTTATTTTCTTTTCGTTTGCGCAATTTGTTGAAAAACGTTTTTCTTTTTTGTTCATATTCTACTTGCTAAAAAATCAAAATAAATATGGATTTCATCTAAAATTGCCCATATCTCAAATGAGTTGTTGTTCAATTTTTAATTCGGGCACTTTCATTTTTAATGTTTTTTTGCCTAGCTTGGCTGACTGATGTTTTTGAACAATACCCTATTATTGGTCATAGATTTATAAAATAATAGTGTATTCCATTTTGAAATGCCCATATCTCAATTGGGTCTTTGTTCGATTTGAATTCTGGGCACTTTTGATTTTGCATGTATTTTCTTGCCCAATTTGTCAAAATGACGTTTTTCAGAACATCACCTCATTTTCGGTTTTGAAAAAAAAAATCAAAGGTGTATTCCAACTTGAAACACCGAGATATGAACTGGGTCAAGCTTGGAATTTTAATCCGAGCACTTTGACTTTTCATGAAAATTTATGCCTTCATTTCTTTATGGTTTTCAACTGTTCAATGACTTCTTTTACAACAATATTGGCTTGGTTGTTTAAATGGTTTTTATGATGGAGTTTGTGGATTTTCCTTGGTTTCATGTTTTTTTAGATCCCTCATTTGGTTAAACGAGATGGGCTTAAGTCAAGGTCATTAGTGTGGCCTTATAGAGTGGCCCATAAGTGGTTGTCGAGGAAACTAGTAGCTGAGTTATAGTAAGCATGTGATGATTGAATTAAATAATGGTGTAAATTTTTTATAGTTTATGAATCCTCGTGTATGGTCTTGAGCACTTGAAAAGGCTAAGGATGCACTCGAGAAGGCATATCCACTTGTAGGACGTTGAGTTATCTGTCTACGAATCGTTGATTTGGGCATGGTTGAGTCTCCTCATCCGATCTGTAATCTTGTATATTGTGTCTTAGTAGTCTTGGGTAGTACCCAAAATTTTATTGAATGAGCACCTCCTTGTTGTGACATTGAATTTATACATTATATGATGTGTTTGCTCCGTGTTTGATGTGAGTGTTAGCCATATTTTACCCTTGCCTTGCTACTTATGTTTTGGCCTTGTGACTACCTCCGAGCACGGTGGGGTGGTCTCTTTGGATTCCACATGGTAGGGAGGCATTTCCAGTGCCATTGGGGACTGGTGTACAGGTTATTGGAGCACCAGTTGGAGACATCCTCTCTCTCTTATACTTATTTTATTAGTTGATGTATCTTATTCATGGCTATGCCATTATACTCATGTATGTTCCTTTATGTATATTGTACTCTCTTGAAAAAAAAGATTTATATTATTTAATGAGAAGAAATGTGATGTCTATATTTGGCTTATGGGTTCTGGTGTTGGTATCAAACTCGCTTGTACTATGATAATCCTTATGAATTTTCTTTCTATTAATTTTCATGCAAAAATCAGAGCTTTGGTTTTTTTTTTCCCTTCTTTCTTTGGTTTGCAAAGGTTCTAGAGCATCAACACCTTCTGTCTGTTGTCTAGTGTGTTGCAGAAAAGGTTTCAGAGCATCGATGCCTTCTATTTGTTGTTATGTGTTGTTGCTGCTAGGTTCCGGAGTAGAGCAACAAGTTTCAGAGCAACGGGTTTTGGAGCAATAGGTTCTGGAGCAACAGGTTCTAGAGTAGAGCAGCAAGTTTCAAAGCAAATTTCTAGAGCTGTTCAATTTGCTCCTGTTCAAATTTTCTCTGGAGGGTGGATTCGTCCTCTTCTTTGGGATGTCCTTTAAGTCATATTTGGCCATGTTTGTTGTCATTTTATCAAATCGGTAATTACTTTGTGTATGTTATTCTTCTTGTTCAATTTTTTTTTTTATCTTGTCCTCTTTTGACTCTTAACCTTCGGGGTTGCGTAGCAAGATGTTACATATGCTTTATGATTTCCTTGTGATAGTTTTATCCATTACGATTATGATGTTTAAACCTATTTTTGATAAAGTTGTGAATAAGCTTGAGAACTTACATATATATGAGTAAGTATGTGCATATATGTGTCTAATATTATTGAATATTATATAATGTTTTACTTGTATATATGTTATTTAAATATGATTATAGTAATGGCATATATATGTATATATAGTTACATTTTCGTAAATAAATAAATATATATATAGATATTTGGATAAATATTTATACATATATATTGAGGACCATAGATAAATACATATTGATAATATATATACATTGACGAATAAATGAATTTAATATTCATGTGTATATAATTATAAATATATATTAATATACATATATATTATAAACGATGTAATATATAAATAATTATTATTAATGTTTGATGGATATACATTAGAAGTTCACATAAATAGCGTTGAAGTAAGTTTTGAATGAAATGCATTGGCTATCATAAAAGGCTACGTTCAAACTAAGAGAAACATTGATATAAGCAAATAAGGATAGCGCTATGGTATAGCACATAGGAATGAATACAAATCAAGCTAAAAGATGCACTCAATGCTATAAGAGGTAGTCAAAACTTAAAGTGTTGCATGGAAAATGAAAGAGTATGAGGAGAGTTAGAAGACTAAGTCCCACATAATATGCTATCATAGAATGATTTTAAAGACTACGTGCAAATACAGGGAAAGAATAAGTAAAAAAGACTTTGGCAAAAGTAAGGAAAATACAATTAAAACATTGAGGAAATATAGCTGTGAGTAAACCATCAATGACTTAGTCTTTAATAAGTTTAGGCAATAAAATAGGTGTGGAGATTATGTGGAACCAAGTATGAATATCTACATTAGGAACCTATTTATTAGGTTAATGTTTTATATTCCCATTATGGGATTTTATATGAGGTATTTCTATTTAACTTTACATAGTGAGTCCATAATATATGTAAACATTTAGTTCCAATTCCACAGAGCTGGTCTTTTCCTAGATGGTAGGGCCAACGGAAACAATTTGAGGCACACGCGCAACTTCATATTCCTTCAACAAGGCTAATAGAAGAGGACATCTCATAAGAATCTTCTAAAGAATAAAATCAATCTTCGACATTTTCAATGAGGCATGTGTAATAGAACACCCTCAATTACCGATAAATTAGGTCTAATTTAAATATCAGACATGTTTGTAGGTTATATCTGAGTTGAACATGTTTGTAGGTTATATGTGAGTTGAATGCCATTTATTAATTATGGGTTAACAAAATATCATTGAGCCACAAAAAGAAACAAGAAAATTTAGAGCACAAATTAACACTTACCACTAGAATTTGCACTATTATACAACAACGAACAGAAGAGGATACAAGCCTTCATGGATGTGGTTAAGAGGGATGAAGAGAAAGTTAAACACCATAATTATCTTTATGTAGTTACCACCTCAATCACTTTTCAAATCTTTCAAACTATTCAATGCTACCAACGAGTGCCATAGACAAGACTAATAAAGGTTCCTAGATATTTGTTCCTAGGTTGTTGATTGACATTTAGTTTCCCTTGATCAATAACGTCTCAGATGAGATGTTTGAGCTTAACACAATTTAGTGTCTTATGACCTTTTTTTCTATAATATTGGTGAATGTCCTTGTCATTATACCATAAGGGTTTTATTTTGGGTTTAGGATAATTTTAAAACTTAGGAAGTTCAAAGTGCTTTGACCGGATCAATTTATTTAGGACCGTTTCAATGAGCTCCCCTAAGGGAGTGAATTGTCACCGAGGAACATTATTATGTCTTGGTGGTGGTCCTCATGAAGGATTAGCATTTTGGACATTATTTTGGCTATTATGTTGTGTGTGTGAGTTATATGGTGCTTTATAACAACTTTTGCATCTACCACACCATCATTAGTTATGTTATTATTTTTGGTCCATATAGGAGGTTTGTCACTAGAACTAGATGGTTGGTTATAAATTTGTACCATCCCTTGGAAATGAGTGCTCTTTCAATATTTAGACCTTTGGATATAAGTTCTTTGAAAGTTGATACACACTTCATTCATAATTGGAAGGCAAGATTTATGTTTAGATTTCCTACCACAATCTATACTTGTTGTTTTTCAGGTATTAACCATTTACACTTGCTCACCTTGTGTCTCCATCTTTGTAGGAAAGAGGCAAAGTCTTCTCCTTTATTTTATTTAAGAGTGTATAATTACTCCAAGGTGATTTAAAAATCAATATTGTAGGAGAAATGAGCTACAAATTGATCTATGATTTCTTGTAATTGTTTAATGTCGGGTGGTAAATGTGAGAATCATTCTATAGCTTGCCCACCCAAACTGCATGGAAAGAGTCACTTTAAATAGGAATTGTTATATGAAACTTCCAAGCAGGATACATAGAATTCCCTTATGTTCTCTTTAATTTTATGGAAACACAATTTTAACCTAGTAGAGGAGTCATAGATTACTTAGAGTATATAGGTTATTCTTGGGGTTGTAGATTATCCACTGAAGGGAATTGCATATGCATATAATATAATTGTTCTTGAAAAATCGAGTTAGAATGGTGGATGAGAGTGTGATGTCCATTCCAAAATAGGGGTGATGAATACTTTGGAAAAAGTGGTGTAATTCTCCATTGTTAACACTATCAGCTCATTGTGTTACCTTACTCATTCATGCTAGTCTGAGATTTTCATACACGTAGAGCATAAATGTGTTGTGTGATAAAGTTCTAGTTATGTAGGACACAACACCAACTAATATTGGGCTAGTATTTTGTGGTTTCCAGACCAAATCTCTTCATCTAAGGGTAGGGCCATCTTCCCATATGTGGTAGATGTGTGGGGGCCATAGTTAGTCTGTGGATGGCAAAAAAGTGTTTGATTAATGCTTCTCCCCCCCAATTGGCAAGCCAAGATTTGAAAGGGGATTTCCTAGATCAATTGTATTTCTAGTGCCAATGGAACTCAGATGAGCTATGTATGTAACTTGTTTTTATTTCTTTGAAATATGGAAAATGTATTTTGTATTTGGATTATGAAATCATTTCTTTGGAAATATTGCACAATTTGTTGAAATGAAATGAGAAAGATATTTTGTTGTTTGTTTTAAAAAAAAAAATTATCGCTATGTGTTTAGCCATTAGATTAAATTCATGTGGTTAAAAATTTGAAATTCTAATTAGAACAATGGGCATGTTACAAATATCCTACAATTGTTAGTCCATATGATAATGATGATAAATAAAAAGTATATTACAATACTTGAACATGAATTTTTATTTAGGTTGCATACTATAGTTTACTATAATTATGTTTATTATCTTATTCTCTTCTTGCTAAATTGTTGTTGCATTAATTACTTTAGATTTTCTAGAGAGATATTAAGATTGATTAGAACTGATTAGGGGTTAAAAAGGAGGGACAAACTTATATATATGAATATAAATATATTTCAAATTATTCAATTTGATAGGAAAACAAAAGAATTTGAATTATTAAACATGTTGAGTCTAACAATAAAATTTGAATATTTGGGCATGAATAGATTAAATAGGGGTGTTCGTCACCTAGGTCTAGAAAAAAATTTCTCTTCAAAAGAATGACAATTAAGGATGTACTTAAGTTTCTCAAAACGTTAGAAAAATAGGTACATCACAAACACAATTAGATACATGCACTAAAGAGGGCACCAAACCTAGTGTAAAATTGTAAGGGGTGACCATTTATGACACTAGATTTAGCCTCCACTTTAGTGAGGGGATGAAATTGCATTCATACTCACACTAAAGTATGGAGAAGATAGATATATTTATCAAAATGCGAAAGAGGTGGGATTACTCCAAGCTAGGAGATGTGATAGTCCTGAGATATAGGATCCAATAAAACTATAATGTCAAGATAAAAGGTCACACACGAGATGGGGGAAAATTCAAACATATATGACATATACATTGAGAAAAAAATAGAGTGCACATAAATTATACATAAATAGTACATGCATCATACCCAAAGCATAGATGAATTATACATAAAACATATATAAAGCATAAATAGAGAGAAATAATAATACAACACCAATGTCAGTACATAAGTCTCAAGCAAAAATTTTGATTCAACAAGGTAAGGAGACCTCAGTATGAAAGGTTGTCTCAAAACCAAGCATTGTCCCCCAAATACAAAAAACATTGAGGAATTCTAAAGAGAAAAGAAGCATGTAGCAATTCAATTGATTGCTTCAAAGGAATAATGCATTAAAATAGTTAGGGAGAAATAAATATAAATAAAGAAGAGTACATGACTCTAGAAATATCTTACTTTTTCACAAGGAGTCATGCACATTACAAATCTCCCATGGATCATTGGCTAGAATTTTTTTCTATGCTAGGTGACCATGGATGAAGAAGGGTAGATGAATCGGGCACCGACTTGCTCTATCACTAGGGGTCATACACATGTAACAAATCCCCCATGGATTATAGGCTAGTAAGTTGTGTTATGCTAAGTGACCATGGATGTGACAAATCAAATCCTATAAAGCACATAGGATATCAAGTTGTGTTATGCTAGGTGGCTTATAGATTATAAGGATTAACAAGCTAGCAAGCTGTGTTATTATGATATTTCTATCAAAATTCAACCGTGTATTTTTTGAGTCAAACTCATTGACCCATGTTTCGAGAAAATATCTCCTAATTATTAAGTTGTGTTATGCTAGGTAATCATATATTTTTAATGCCTCAATGAGCATATAAATCAACTTCATAGGGGTTGAATAAAAAATCATGCTTCAAGGAGTGCACAAATGAACAATGTTGCAAGGGAAAAATTGATAATCACACATCAAATAGTGCACAAATGAACAATGTCAAGTAGGGGAGGAACTAATAGTCATGCCTTAGGGAGAACATAAATGAACATCTCAATGGATGAATTAGTAATCATGCCTCAAGGAGTACAAAAATGAGCAATTTCTTAGGGCATGAATTAATAATCATGCCTTGGGGAGAACACAAATGAACAATGTCTTAAGGGGTAAATTAATAATCACACCTTAGGGAGTGTATAAATAAACAACATCATAAGGGATGATTTGATAACCACACATTTAGGGGCGTAGTAAAAAACACCACCACAGATGGGGCATATCAATAAGCCACAAATCAAGAAGCTTGAATTGATAAGGATGCATAAATGGATAGGTGATATGCCCCCTTAAAATAATAACATATTTACTATGTTGATATTTTAAGGTAAAGAAGGGGTGAAAGAAAAAGGGGATACTCAAGAAGCATTCACACTTCCAAAACCAATTATCCTTGCCCTCCAGTATATAGGTGAGGACAACCATGCTAGATACCATTGTGTTTCTATAATAAATAAATTATGGTTTCAATAATGATTATACCACCATGAATGGCAATGAGAAAACACTTGGAGCTATGAATTCCACATAGTGAGAAGCAATACATAAGAAAAAAGTTTATCATTTAAAGAAGGAACCAGATAAGGGTAAGACCCAATGTGACGTGACAAGCCAATAATTGTACATAACAAAATGGAAGAGTGATAGTACCAAAATCGAGATTTTTTTGTATTTTATTGTCCAAGGCATGGTATTCACTATTGGAATAACCAAGCACTTAATGATATGCACAACAAGAAGGATTTTTTTTATCGTTTTTATTAAATTTTTTACATGTTGAAGGAGGACAAGAAATCAAGTGAGATTTTGAGAAGCCTCAATTAAATATATTTTTCTTAGATAGAGGATGAAAAGCAAGAAGCAATCCTTTCTCTTGTGAAGAAAGGTTTGACAGCTTACAATAGGAATATTTAGGTACATAAAACAATGGAGGAGTGGATGTAGAAAAAGGAGAAGGCAAGTAACCTAAACCCTCTTTATAAAAGTGTAGTGTAAGTTTCATACCTGAGCTTTAACTCCTTGTTAAATCATTAGAATTGTATCCAAGTCTAGTAATAATATTGAAATCCAAGCCCATAATGTGTCTCCAAAATGAAAAAATGAGAGGCCACATTTATAGTTGTCTACATGAGAAGTATGATCTTATTTTGAAGAAGATGTGATAGAATTGACATGAGAGGAATCAATTATGTTGTAAGAATGTAGATCCTTGTTGAGTGATCATATGTTAGGATGGAGAGGATCAATATTATATTCAACTGGTCCATGAGGGGTAAAAGCTAAAGATCCCCCATCATCATTGAGACCTGTGTTAGAAGAAGGAACATTATTGTGGAATCATGGTGTTATAGGTTTTCTAGGTTCTTTATTGGAATCATAAGTATAACTTGTATTGATTGGATTTTGATTAACATCTGTCCTTGGGGAATTCTATGTGAATTTGTACTCTTCATCTATGCATACCATGTTGTGAAGAGAAAGATAAATTGAATGACGCGTGAGTAGAGTGATATTAAGAAAGGTATTATTGTATCCTCTTGTACCAAAATTTCCTCCTGAGTAGCACATATCTTGGGATAGGGGCAAGTGTTAGCTTCATCATCACTTGAATAAGGGATACCAAAGGTTAAAAAAGAAACATCTATCAATGATGTAAGAAAAGAAGAGAATATTTTTAAGAAGGTAATGACAAGATGAATATGTTGATGTAATGTTAGAAGAATAGAAGGTGTTTTAGGTTTTAATTTTTTGTAATAACGTAAGAGAACAAGAATTGCAATGATTTTCTAAAATACAATGCTTGTAATAGTAAATAAGATATTCAAACAATATAATACATTAATCATGTAAATCATATTTGATAATATATGTGATAAAAAAATTAAAAATATGCAAATATAAGTGAAATGAAGGGAAATAGGTCAGGGGCATCAAAATAGGGGTATGTTAAACTTATCTTCCTGATTTCATTAGGAAATAAAATCCATACACAGAATTGACTTACAACCCTAAGGTGAGTCAACTCAAGGTGTGAATCTGTAGATTTCCATATGACTAAAGGATAGTGGTCAAGGTCAAATGACACTTTGGGGAGAAAAATTAAAAATAGTAAACTAACACCAAGATGCAATTTAACACTTGAAACAACAAGATTAAGCTCAATACTAACATAACCTACAATCAAATTACAAATCAAAGAAGGGTAGATCTGAGTGTACCTTTCACCAAAATTGAGTTTTCAAAGGCTGACTAGGACTCATTTGCCCATGGTCGAGTGTGTCCACTATCAGGGTTTTTTACAACTTTTGAGAGCCTCTGATAAAAATTTGAATCTTCCAACTTGTCCAAGTGGCAATGTTAGAATGTCGGAAATAAATTTTGTAGATGATTTTTCGTGAGATAACAAATTTTGCAACTTTTTCAACTACTTCAAATTTTCACTTCAAGAGATCTTCAAGCTTTCTTCCACCTAGATCTGCAAATACAACATGAAAGGGAAAATTTGTTTGTTTTTGGTGAATGGGAGTTTGCCTTGGTCAAACCCCATTTTGGTAATTAAACCTCAAAATAAATAAAAAACATGGAAGAGGGAACGAAGAATGAACAATTTTATGTTACCACTCAAAAATCTCTCGATTAAACCTTGGAATGAAAGTTTGTTACTTGCATGAAATGGGTTCAATGGATGTGGATCTTAACACTTGAATCTTGATTGAAATAGTGCTTTGAGTGCTTGAATGGATCATGAAACCTGCATCACAATGTTAGCTACAAAAACATGCATGATGCAAGAAGACTTTGACATGACAATTGGATTTTGAATGCTACAATAAAATTCTAATAAATATTCTCTTGAATTCCTTTGATAAAAAATTTAGCTCTTGTAATTGAACACTTGAAAATATAGGTGAAACATAGTTAAATAACCTTATATTTATAGATATGTATCCTCAATTTCCTGAAATTAAAATATCACAAGCCGAAATTGAATCACGGATTTGAATATGTTAAAATACTTCCAAAACATAATTTAAATTTAGGTCCTAAGGTCTAGGGAGGACCCATTCACCTTTGGGTGAATGGCTCCAAGGTACATAAACTAAGACACACATTGCTCAATTAGAAGTGTTATGTTTAGGCATTAATAAATTTTGAGTTTCCTCTTCAAAAATGTAATTAAATAGGCTTGGTAAATCAGTTAAGGGGCCAATTAAAGTAAAATTAAGCTCAATTAATTAGGGGATCCCTAAATAAGTGTGTTTCAAGTGTAAAGGGATACACCTTGCAACACTAAATTAAGCCACAATTAAGTACAATTTAACTAGGAGGGCCCAAAAAAGTGAGAAAATGTAAAGGGATACATTTTCCATCACTACATTTAGCCCCCACTTTAGTGAGAGGATGAAATTATTCACACTAAAGTAGACATTCAAAACATATGTATGAAACAACAATAAGATAATCAATCATACAACATCAAATAATTAAAGAAAAGGTAAAAACAAAAAGGGTGGATCAAACCTCAATTGTCCAACGCAATGTGGAACATGCCTCGATTGTTTGTCCAAAAAATTTCAAAGCGTAACTTTGGCTGTCCACTATGAAAACAACATGCACACTCACATGGGATAATGGAACTCTAGTTGTCCACTAGGTGAGCCCCCAAGGGTGGAAAATGAGAGAATCTTATTAGGCTCCCATACCATACCAAATCTATCCCTTCGATAACTTCAATAAGGCACAAAAAAATAAGACAAAACATAAAAGGAGTGGAAAATGAGAGAATCTTATTAGGCTCCCATACCATACCAGAGATATATCTTTGATAAATTCAGTAAGGAACCACAAAATAAAATAAAAATTTGAGCTTCATAAGACCTAGCAAGTTGCACTATGTTAAGAACCTATGATGTTCAAAAAAGGAAAGGCTCCATTGGCAAGCAAAGTGTGTTATGCTTAGTGGCCTTGAAAATGGTTCGATCTTCACAAGGTTAGAAAGTTAAGTTATGCTAAGTACTTATAAACTAAAATGCAAGTAAACATGTTCAAAGGGATTTTTCTTAGTTCATGTAAGGTATCCTCTTAGGGAACATCGTGCCTAATGTCTCCAAGAGAGGAAAAGTCTAGGATAAAATATTCACAACTTAGGGAATGCGACACGTAGCATCACCACTAAAAGGAAAGTTGTATGCCAAGAAAGGTCACACTGCTAGAGGACATCGAACCCAATGACACCACCAATAAAAAGATGTATCATAAGAAGTAAGAAGATCGCACAATGAAACATAAGAAATGTCAAAAATTTCAAAAATAATATGCCAATGTACGCCCCCACTTTAAAGAAATTGCTAACACCATTGTTGTGAGAAATTACTTTAAATTAGAAAATAACCAATGCTAACAATAAAGAAGACATGAGAGCTTATTTAAAAAGACCTATGTTGTCATATATTTCCTATTATATCATAGAATTGCACCCTAGCTAAGTTGTAGAACTGATCATTCTAGAGGAACATGGGAGCATTCTCAAGTTTGTGGGTCACCTATCATGACAATGAACCTCCGGAGAAGGTCGGCTTCCTAACTATTAGCACCTAAAAAATACTTCTTTTGCAGAGTATAGGGTAAGAAAGGAACATGAATATGAAATCTACTCCCAAGGGTGATGCACCAGAACATTAGCTTGACTTGCAAACAAATTAAACACCCAAGTTCAAACCAAGGCAAAGTTTAACATACACAACTCAGTCTTATATTTTTCTTGCATAAATATTTTATAAGAAGGTTTTAATGCCTATAACTAGAAGGAAAGATATTTTCAAAACTAGAATCACATGCAATTTTACACAACTTATAAATTGCAACATACATAATCTTCTACAAAAGATGCTATTATTGAGACAAAACCACAAGGAAAAAGATAATCTCACCAGTAGCTTGATCAATCCAACAAGTGCAAAAAATAGAGCAGGACAAATGAGAAGGTAAAGCACTTAACTTCATTGATTTCTAAGGTATCCGCTGTCATACATTCCAAAATGAGTTACAAAGTTTTCCAATCTGATAAAGGATTGCAAAATCACTAACTCTTAAAACTACAAAGTAAGAACTAACTCTCAAAATGAGTCAAATGAGAATATAACATCATTCTCCAACTAGGATCCACCAAACTAGGAGTTAGAAGCTTTCTGGATCAGATACACCAATAAATCCTAAAAAATAGTAACTGGATCCTCTCCAAAAGAGCTCCAAAAGGTTGAAAAAGTCAAATTTGACTTAATCAAACCATAAAGCACATTAAAATGGGCCTAAACACCTCCAACTTTCCAAAAAAGTGATGAATAAGCCCTATATCCTTGGCACATGTTTGCAAACTGATTCCAACCTCTTTAATATGCTTGCAAATTATAACTCCAAGCATATCTCCTCAATGCATTATACAAGGCACACTCTTTACTTTTGCATTTAAAATAGCATTTCTAATTAAGTGATTTATAACTTATCACTTAATTAAAAAAAAATTACAACTGCAATTTATGCAAAATGAAAGTCATATTTTGACCAAACATAGGTCAAGGCAAATACAATCCATACTCCTTTTATGAATACATAGGGAAAAAAACACAAGGCATACCCACAAGATACATTAGTTTGTGTTGAAATTTTAAAAGAAAGGTGAAAAACACCTTTGTGGTTGTCAGCCAAAGGATAGGGTAATTGAAAACCCAAAACATACACGCACAACCACATTTCACATTTCACATTTTCATATTTATTTTGCCCTATTGTTATGAAGGCACCGCCATCATGCTTCTGAAGAACTTATGAGGGTTTTTGGAATCATCACAAAGATAATATGCAGATCGAGGCTTGGTTGGGTAAGCTTTCTTCATTAATAGTAACAACACTGCTTTGAGCTCTATACTTATAATGGAAACACCAAAAAATTCAGGTCATGTTAATAATTTATAGTATATTCTCCCTTCATGTTGTATGTAATGTTAGCTCAAGCTCGTTTTATGCATTTTAGTGTGATATTTCTTTACTTTGCAAATAAAGAGAATATCTACTCTCTTCTTGGCTACGGGTTTTGTCCATTTTTTGTTGATCTTTGTTGTATAATTTTGCTTACCATTCACTATACCACATTTTTTTTGTTGTTTCTGTCATTTTTCTCAACATTCAAAAGTCTTACTACCTCATCTGAGGGCTTTGTGACTTTCCATGGCTCGATTTATGCTTATTTCTATGAGATTCTTCACTATTCTAAAGATTCATCTCTATGGGTGTCTTTTTTTTGTTTTAATGCTCTTGCTCTATGATTGACCCCTCAAATTTCATTTGTTCTCGACATTTGCATTGGCATATACTCTTCATATTAGCTGGTAGATACTACAGGGACAAGAAAAATATTTTCATAATAGGTTTTATCATTACTGTCATTTGTCCCTTTCTTGAAATGACTACAACATCATGCATGTTTCTTGTAGCTTACACAAAAGGGGTTCTCCTTTTCTATAAATCCATATTCTTCCTTCATGAAATATGGTTGTCTTTTTCCTCGAGGGTTAGTTACTTTATGCAAACTTCAAATATTTTGGTCCCAAAACAAGTAGTGGCTTCTATTTACTGTGCTTAGATATTGCTTCATCTCCTTGTACAATCCATTGAGGGAACTGATGAGTATATTATGGATGTCTCTGTATGAATTTTCCTTAATTTGGAACCGTGAAAAATGCTCATGGTTAATATTGCACCGTGATTGTCTTGTACTTTTTTATACCATTGTCATTGTATTTTGGTTATTGTGCCTTCATGACTTCCCTATTGTCAAACATGTACCACTACCTCTTTTTATAGTGACAATACTTTGTTCATACATGTAAATTCCCTTTGTCATGATAGTACTATCACTTCTTTTAAAAAGTTATCACGTCTTCATGAAAATCTCAATCATCACTATTTTTCTTTATAACTGTCCATGCATGTATTTGTCACAGTCAAGAAGACTTGTTCTTGGTGCATGAAGCCTTCCATCTTTGCTCATTGTAATTATAGTCTTCAATACCTTTATGTGTTTTCACCAACAATCTTGGCTATCCCTGAACATTCATCTTCATGGAAACTATCATTCATGCTTGTCATAAACTCTACCATAAACCTTGTAAACTTTTTCATCATACTCATAGTCTTCAAAATTAAATGCTATTGTCCTCAAATTTGGCAACCACTCTCTCTATAATAAAAATATGAATTATGCCTGTAACCTTTTGATATTGACAACTAGGGCATATAGGCACAAACTCTATCCTCTGTCCACTTGACAACAACATCTAGGGCCATGAATTTCTTGTCTTTTATCTCACTTTAAACCACTTTTACATCTCATTGCCACTGCTTATTCATTTTCTATGAAACTCCTCTCTTTAGATGATCATTAGATAGTTTTTTTAATGCAAAAATGCATGGTTGTCCTCTAGACATGGCTATCATGATTATTTAGACTACCTTTTAGCATTTTTGACAATCATGCTCATCTAGAGCAACACTACAAAGACTAAATTGTGATACTCATTCTCCACAACAAGCTAAGTATTGACTGTCCTCATGCCATTTTGGTGCTTTAATCAAAACCAACATATGAACCTATCCATTGTGATTGTTCAATGCACCTCAATACACCACCTTTGACATAGTAAAATGTGATTGATATTCTCGCCTTACATGGAAGTTATGGTTGTGTTAGTCTTAAACCGCACTAGCATTTAGATCACCTTGGCATTCACCTCTCTCAAAACTATCATTAAGCCCACTTTGCTCTATTTATTAGAAAGTTATTATTTCCTTGATTTATTCCACTTAGCCAAAATTTAAAACCTTTTATTTCAAAGATTGTCATTAACACAATTTTTCCCTTAAATGGTTGTCTTATATAATTTCTTATATAATTCTCAATGCTCATGATATATTCTAAGGGTTTTGGATAACAAACCTTAGACAAATGGATTTGTGCTTGTTGTCCTTTAGACTCAGTAATTGTGTATTCAGGACTGCCTCTATTAAAAATTGTCAATGAATAAATCAAACAGGTATATGTCATTTATGATAGTGACCTATAGTTCACTATCATGAGTGATGTGTATTAGTTCAATTGATGTCAAATGAGATGAACCATCACTCTCAATCCTCTTGTTAACATGATGGCAGCATGTTGGGCTCAACCCTTGTGGGAGCCACATTTTAACCCACATGCTAATATTAAATAAATCAAAACATTAACATTGCTTTGCCTATACCTACACATGAAGCAAACAAGTAAGAAAAAACATGTGTATATGGTAGATATGCTTGATTTTCTTGTTGTTTTTCTGAACACTTGTCATGATGCTAGTTGTTTTAATGCACCTAAGTATTATATTATATGTTTATAGAGGTATGTGCATATGAGGATTAAAGATCTTTCATTGCTCTAACAAAACCTTCTCTCTTAGATGCAGGCAATCAGGAGTGTCAAGGAAATGACAACTGGATGCAGAACAAGTGGAAGATAGGAATGATGCCAGAAAACTCAACAAGCACCAGTCATTCAGGCAATGATTGGTCTTCCTTCCTTCTATGTTCATTCCTTTTCATTAATATCGACAAATGTATAATGTTTTACTTCTTTTGTTTAAAAATAGTTAGTCTCACGGCTTGTGTGAGACCTTTATACATTTACATTGGTAATAAAGATTACTTTGAAAGGATTTGTGCAATCTTTCTTTATGTTAAACATGCATCTGCATGAATGCAATCTGCAGTTTGATAAATTAATCTTTCTGATGTTGTTTATGCACTTGGAACACAATATAGCAAAAGTAATGTGTCAGTGTTCATCTTGTAAAACAAACATAACTTGACCTATTTTTGAGCTAGAAGAAAAAAATAGGTTACATTTCCAAATGAAGCTACATCGTGAAAAAGAGAGAGAAGGGGTTTCCCCTAAAATTAAATCCTAAAACTCACATAAGGGATCTCAAATTTGGGGTTATTATGTCTTTGCTACAATTATATTACAAAGCTCAAAAATTTCATCATTCCCAAAATAACTTGTATAATAGGAAGAATGACACATAGAGAATGAAAACACAGAAAAATATTTTGGGTCAACATGGAAGAGACCTAAATGTCTTGATGCCCTGTGTCATCCCCAAAAAAAAAACACAAGATAAAAGATAAAGATAAAGGTTTATGACATATAGAAGAATTTAGATACAAATAGAGGAACACACATGAAGAGATGCATTAAATTGAACAATATGGGGGATCACATTATGCACATGCAATCACACATAGAAAATGAAAAAGAAGACAAAGACAAGACTAGTAAGGTACATGTGATTCAACCTATAGAAAGTCATCCACATCCCAATATTTTTCAGTATATGTGAAAGGTGAACAACTAGCCAAAGGGACAATGTCAAGTGCCAAACTAGGACTAGCACCAAGTTCAACCTCTATTTAGGAGGCTCATCATTTAAGATAATGGAAGAAAAAACAACGAGTTTATCTCTTTATGCACTTGTTCATCAATCTTAGTAGTTTCATTATCATCATCCAAGTTAATCAGAATAGGATGTCTAATAATAATATCCATAGAAGATAGTTGTTATTTTTGTTGTGGAAAAGGTGGAGAGGCATCATGCATTGCTTGAGACAAGTTTGGATTTTGATTTTCTATGTTGTTATTATCTTCTTTTATTTCAACAAACGAGCAATAACAAAATGTCTATGCCTATGATCTCTAGCATTTCGATATGAATTTAGGAGGCACAACAGGACTTATTTGATTATCTTGTGGTCTCTTATATGAAATAGGTGGAGGATTTTTCATAGGCTGGTTTTGGTTACTTGGAAGCGATTTTTGTTCAATCATGGTCTCATCAAGGATAGGAGGCTTAATCATGGATCGAGGCATATCAGTAAGGAATAACTCTGCTATGTGCTTTGCCTTAAAATTTTGGTATGATTTGAAAAATAAGTCTTCATAGGGTCTAATAGGCTCTATGGTCTAATAGGCTCTATAGGCTTGGCCCAAAAACAAATCTAATGAGAAGTTCCCACGAGAAGGCACTAGATTAAAGCCACTATAATTCACAATAAAGATCTCATTGCCAAATGGAAACTTTAAAAATTTGTACACAACTGACAGGATTCCATTCATGGAGCAAATCCATGTATAGCCTAACTTCACACAAAATTGGTTTGAATTCGAGACGATGGTGAATGATACATTTAGTTGTTTTGGTCCAAATTTTAAAGGGAGATTTATCAAACCTGTCGTAGGGCAAGCAAAACCATTATACATTTTGATCCATACTTTCAGTTTTTCATGTGTATCTTGATAAAGCTCATACACAAATAGAAATTATTTAGTGATCACATTCTCTACACAGACAGGATCAATTAATATCTCATTAGTATTTTTTTCATTGATTCTTCCGGCTATGTAAAGAGGACCATTAGATGCATGTTTAATTATGTCATTTTGTGAGAAAGAAATGTCAAGGGGAATATTATTTTGGTCCTTAATGTTTTTAACATCAATAAATATAACCATAGATTTCATAAATTGTTCCTCATTATCATTTGTGTTATTATCATCTATGTCAACATTCATCATGTCATTCTTTTTTTCACTAGCTTTAATGAAGGAAATGTTATGATTTGGCATAGGATTAGTAAAGATTTGCAAATTTTGATTAGGAGGGGCTACATAATTATTAACTTGATCATTAACACAACCAATTAGGATATTATTAGAATCAATGAGGTCTTGCACAAGATGTTTAAGACACTTGAAATATTTTGTATCATGTCCATTTTGTTGATGAAAATGGAAATAGGAATTTGGTCTATAGTTTGAAGTTAAAGGTTTAGTAGGATTAGGAGCTCTAAAGTTCTTATTTAAGAGATGCAACATAGTATTATGAAGGGTATTAGGTAGGGGTGTAAATTGTCAATTTCTATCCCCAAAGGCATATGGTTTTGTCATATTTATAGCAGCCACTTGGTTATCAACATATTGAGTTGTTTGAGGGGGATTAAGTTGTAAAAAGACTATTTTGTTTCTTGAATGGTTGATAATTGTTATGAGGTGTGGATTCAAATTTTTTAGGACTACTAGAGGGAGTTTTCACTTCACAACTACTAAGAAAATTTTGGTAATCTTGAAGGTATGTACACAAATTGGTAAATGATGGGAATTTCAGCATCCCAATTTTGGCTTGGATTTTATTTTGCAAATTGGCAATAAAAATTCTTTGAAGGTCAGCATCATGAATCTTAATGTTTATTTGTGAGTAAAGCATTTGGTATTGCACTATGAAATCAATGAATTTTTCATCATCCTTTTGTTTACATGTCATTAAATCAACTAGGGTCATCTTAGGACCCATATGAATTTGAAAGTGGTTGTAAAAGGAATCAATAAGTTCATTGAATGAATGTAATTATTATTTGGTAAAGAGAAAAACCACTCTAAAGCAATATCTTTCATGGATCTAGGGAAGATTTTAGCCAAGAGTTTATCTTCAAAAATGAAGTCACTACATAAGGCTATGTAAGAGGAAACATGGCTAACAAGATCTCCTTTCCCACCATATTTCTCAAATCTAGGAACCTCTATACCTTGTGATATTTGTGTTCTCAATATCTCCAAGGATAATGGGTTGGTTTTGATGTATTGTGAAAGTTGGACATTGTATTTTTTATTTAGTGTAGCAATTTGTTGTTTTAGCGATGATTTTTTTTGTAAAAGTGTGTTAAGGATTGAATCATTATTGGTGTTGTGAGATGGAGGTGAATAAGGTGGATTTGTGTATGTATGTGGAGGACAATTGAATTGTAAATTTGTGAGGGGGGATGGATAAAGATATATGAGATTTGAATGCACAAAGCTAGAGGGATTCCCAGTGGAAATACCTAAGGAAGTGTTGACATTTTTATTAGGTTGGATGGTTGTAGTAACATGAGTACTAGTGGTAGGAATAGAGGTAAGGGTTGTGGAAGGAGGAATTGAATTTCCACCTTGACTTTGACTATACCCTAAAGCTTGAGCACAACTAGTCAATGTAGGAGCATTTTTGTCAACAATATGAGCTAGAATTCACACAATCTATATTCCATGTTCATTTTCAAGCATTTTACTCATATTATCTAAAGCAAGAATGACACTACTAGAATTTTTTTTGAAAGTCACAAAGTTTTGATTTTTTTCCATTTCTTCATCTATCCTTCTTACGTTCACTTGTGGGACATTAGAAACCATTTTTTCGACATCATGCACATTATTTGTGGGTAAGGAAGTCATGGGAAATGAAGTGTTAAGGTTATGATCCATAGTGGGTTGACTAGTGTCAACACTATGAGTGAAAGAGTTAGAAAACCCAAGATTCATGATGAATGGTGTATTGCAGGATGAGAGTCTCGATCTACGTCTCATGATAGTATTGTAAATAGGACACCAAGTTGTGAAGCTCATACAGGTTTCACAAAGTCGATATGTACCCAAAATGGATAAGAGGTAAAATGCAATTAAATAGCCTAAAATGTAAAGTGCGATGCAAATATGTAAAAACAATTTTAAGATTTCAAACAAGATAATTTTTTGATTATGCTATGCAAAAACCTAAAAATGATATCTTTTAAATTAAATTTTGAATTCACAGAATGCACTAAATTTATCAAATGAAGCTGAATATGATCAATTTGAGATAACAAAAATTCTACAAACTAAAATAGAAAATTAAAAACAACAAAGCAGAATATAGAAATAGAGATTTTAATACCCATAAATGTAGGAAAAATCCCTAATCATGGATTCATTCACCCATGGGAAAATGGGTCCTGGCTAAGGGTTTTGAAAAATGAATTTATAGATTTTTGAGTGAATTCATATGGTTTTCAGATTTTGGACTGAGACGTGTGATTGGAGTTTGAATTTTTTTGTAAATTTAAGCCTAAATGCAAATGCAAAATAATGATAAATGACAAACTATGAAACCTAATTTGATGTGCAATTTTGATTCAATTTCAAAAGTAAATGAATAATGATGCAATGTTATGTAAATGCTTTGCAAAATGACTAATTTTTTGTATTTTCCAAATTTTAAAGAATGCAAAAATGCAATCCTAAACCCTAAATGAGATGCAAACTAATACAAGTTAAGAAAACCTAAATGAGATTCAATTCAATGCAAATGAATGCAAAATATAGATCTAGGTCTGAAATAGACTCCAAAATAAAAAAAGAAACAATGCTCTATAGTTGGGTTCACCCAAATAAAATGAAGGGAAATATTGTCAAAATTGGGGTATGATAAACCTATCTTCTTTATTTCATTAGGAAATGAGATCCGCACAAAGAATTGCCTTACAACCCTAAGGTGAGTCAACTTAAGGTGTGAATCTATAGATTTCCTTATAACTAAAGGACAGGGGTCAAGGTCAAACAACACTTTGGGGAGAAAAACTAAAAATAGTAAATTAACACCAAAATGAAATTTGACACTTGAAACAAAAAAATTAAGCTCAATAATGATAGAACCTAGAATCAAATTGCAGATCAAAGAAGGGAAGATTTGAGTGTACCTTTCACCAAAAGTGAGTTTTCAAAGGTTGACTCAGACTCATTTTCCTAGGGGCGAATGGGTCCACTGTCAAGGTTTTTCTACAAATTTTGGGAGCCTCTAATACAAATCTAAATCTTCCAATTTTCCCAAGTGGCAGTGTCAGAATGCCAAAAATAAATTATGTAGATGAGTTTCCATGAGATGGCAAGTTTTATGAAATTTTTTGCAACTTTGTCAACTTCTCCAAATTTACTCTTCAAGAGAATTTGAAGGTTTCTTCCACCTAGATCTGCAAACATAACATGAAAGGGAAAATTTGTTTATTTTTGGCGAATGGGGGTTTTCCTTGGTCAAACCCCATTTTGGTAGTTAAACCTTGAAATGAATAAAAACATGAAAGAGGGAATGAACAATGAACAATCCTATGTTACCACTCAAAAGAACCTTGAATAAACCTTGGAATGAAATTATGCAACTTGCATGAAATGGATTAAATGGATGTGGATCTTGACACTTGAATCTTGCTTGAAATAGTGCTTTGAGTGCTTGAATGGATCATGAAACCTACATCACAATGTTAGCTTCAAAAATGCGAATGATGCAAGTAGCTTTTCACATGACAATTGGATCTTGAATGCTACAATAAAACTTGATAAATCTTCTCTTGAATGAATTTGATCACAACTTTATCTCTTGTAATTGAACACTTGAAAATCTAGGTGAAACATAGTAAAATAACCTTATATTTATAGATATGTATCCTCAATTTCTTGAAATTCAAATATCAAAAGATGACATTGAATCACAAATTCGAATATGTTAAAATACTACTAAAAATATAATTTTAATTTAGGTCCTAAGCAGTTGGGAGCACATATTAGTTGGGAGAAAATTTCAATTCCTTTTACAGGTGCTTAGTAGAATCTTTGTAAAGAAAATATTGATAGATCTAAAGTTCATTGGAAGTCCCCTGATTTTTCATAAAATTAATTTTGAAGATGCTTTGAGGGAAAATCTAGGTTTATGATGTGCATGCATATGTATTCATGATTGCAAAGGTTCATTTTTAGAAATAAAAGAAATGAATTTATCAAATGATACAAACAATGTAGCAGGGGCAAAGGCACTTCTACAAGGTGTTGGTAAAATAACGATAGACAACTGAGAGGGGGGGTGAATCGGTTGTTACCAAAATCAAACTTATTCAACGTTAATCAACCTTTCATATCATATATAATAATTAACAGTGAAAGCATAAATCAATAACACATCAGAGACACATGAACACCAAGATTTTATATGTGGAAACCTTTTTAGGAGAAAAACCACAGTGGATGTTAGTCCACAAGATTATACCCTATTAAAAGTATAATGAATAATGAATAAATAATGCACTTGCATTCAGGCGCACTGCCTAGAGATCACTGATCAGAGGGAAGGCTGACTACCTTACATAAGACAATTAGATTAAATCCATCTGATGAACATGAAATGAGAAATTAGCTTCTTCATAAGCTTGATTACAGTTTTGGTTAGGCACAAATACACTTCGCTCAACCTTCTTCACACTCTACTATGCATTCTGATGATCTAATCTTTATTCAAACATACACACACTCATACACTAATCATACTTTGAGCATACACACATGCATTTACAATGAAGATACAATCGCTCTTATATATCTGATACACAAATTTACATCAACAACTTTGTCGGCCACTGAATAAATGAATTACAACTTTTCGGCCTCAATACATGAACAAATATTAATGCGCACCAACCTAAGTTAGTCACAACATAGTAAGGACCTAAATCAACATCCTCGAGCACACTAAACAATAAAATATTAATCCATACAGATCTACAACACACTATCACCATCATGTCGGCCAAGAACATGAAAAAATTGAACACACAAGGAAAAATATTCAATCACAAACATGTCGATCAATGCAGATGTACTAAACTAATATAGAATGATCTAAAAACATCACTGAATATCTCAGAAACATACGTAACAACCAAATTCACCAGAATTCCAATCTCTTCTTTCAGAAACACTTGTTGCAGTATCTAAATAACTGTAGGAACACATATCTTCATAAATTTCTCAATTCTTGATGTGTACCATTGAAAATTTTAGACAAAATACTTGGTAAGCTCAACAATAAACCCTTTAGTGCATTCCACTTGATCATCAAATACAATAACTGTCCATCACTATGAACTTCTTAGCTTCACTTACTGCTTGCAATATATTTATTACAATTTTCTCAATCTCCTCAACATATGCAGCCTTCAGAATCACCAATTCTAATAGTTTTGACATCAATGACAACCACATATCAGCAACACAATCAAAAAATCCAACAATATCCCTCTTTTGCATTGATGGAAACACATGATGTGAAAAATAGTACCATCAACACAACTAGTTGTTCTTTCCCTTTCTTTAATCTTCTCCCCTTCTTCAAGTGTTTTTCACATTATTCTTCTCCCCCTTTGACATCAATGGCAAAGGTACACATGATATGATCACATATCATCTAAATCATTTGACTACTCCCCCTAAGTAGTAGCCACCATAAAATCAATCCAAAACAAGATTTGACTATGAGTCCATGGATTGATGCAAAGACTTGCATCTTAGTTCAGATTAGGAGGGGAAATTAAACCTAACTTGCCTCTGAGATACTCAAATGTATCCTTAGGAAATGTTTTGGTGAAGATATCTACAATTTGTTCCTTTGTAGGCACATACTCCAATCTGACCTCTTTCTCACTCACTTTGTCTCTCAAAAAGTGATACTTGATAGATATATGTTTGTCTTAGAGTGTAGCACCAGATTCTTGGAAATGTTTATGGCACTTGAGTTGTCATAGAATATAGAAATAGGCTCATCGTATTCAATTCTAATATCCCTCAACATCTGCTTCATCCACAAAACTTGGGTATAGTTATTTGCTGCAACAATATATTATGTGTCAGAAGTAGATAAGGAAATGGAATTCTACTTTTTACTTAGCCAAGACACCAACTTCTTCTCTAAGAAGAATGCACCACCACTTGTAATTTTCCTATCATTAACATCACCTGCCCAATCTGCATCTATAAAAGCATTCAGAGTAAGATCATCATCCTTTGGATACCATAACCCAAAGTCAATTGTTCCTTTAAAGTACCTGAATATTCTCTTTATTGCAGTCACATGTTGTTCCTTTGGATTTTCTTGATATCTAGCAACCATGCACACAACATTCATAATGTATGGTCTTTTCTGAGTTAAATATAGAAATCCACCAATCATTGACCTATATCTTGTTTGATTAGCCTTTAGATAATAATCATTTTGTGTTAGCTTAAATCCGGTTACCATGGGAGTACCAACTGGCTTAGTCTTCCATGCCAAAAAACTTTAGTAACTCTTTCACATACTTGGACTAAGATATAAAAATTCCATCATGTAACTGAGTAATTTTCAATCCTAAAAATAATTTCAGCTCTCCTATCATTGACATCTCAAATTCAATTTTCATTTCATCAGCAAATTTCATGCATAATTCATCATCACATTCAAAACTAATGTCATCACCAAATACTTCAATGATCAAATTTTTATCCTAATCTAATTTGAAATACAGATTGTTGTCAATAGTACCTTTATTGAATCCAAGATTCAACAAGTATTTATCCAATCTAGCATACCAAGCTCTAGGGGCTTGTTTGAGTCCATATAATGTTTTCTTCAACTGACACACCATGTATTTTTCATCATTCAATTGAAATCCATTTGGTTGCTCAACTTAAACTTCTTCTAGTTCACCATTCAGTTATTTTGACTTCACATCCATTTGATAGACTTTATAATTCTTGAATGTAGCATAAGGAAGAAATAACCTTACAACTTCAATTCTAGCAACAAGGGGAAAGGTTTCTTCAAAATCAATACCTTCCATCTGTGAGTATCCTTTACATACCAATCTTGCCTTGTTCTTGATCACTTCACCTTGTTCATTCAACTTATTCTGAAAGACCCATTTGGTTCCAATCACATTTTCATCTATAGGTCTAGGAACAAGAATCTATGTTTCATTATTTTTTATCTACATTAGTTCTTCCTTCATTTCTTCCATCCAATGTTCATCTTTGCATGCTTCACTAATATTTCTAGGCTTAGTCTTGGATATCAGACAATATTCTTTTGCAATCCTTCTTCTAGTCTATACACCTTTGTTCTTGTCTCCTATGATCTGACTTTCAGAATGACTTCTCTTTACATATTTTTGAGTTTTGAGTTCTTCTATTTTTATTTCTACATTTCCACTGTCTTCTTATTCTTGATTCTCTTGATTCACCAGAACAATTTGAAATTGATTTTGTTTTTGTGCATCCTTTCCACTTTTACTATTATCTTGTTGGTCATCTGAATCATATCCATAATACTTGGATGTTTTTCAATATCCTCATCAACTTTGACATTTTCACTTTCAACCATCTTCTTCAGTCTTTTATTGTAGCACTAGTAGGCTTTACTCTTACTAGAGTAACTCAAGAAGATTCCTTCATCACTTCTAGCTTCAAACTTGCCAATATCTTCATCTCTCTTAATATAACATCTATTTCCAAGGATTTTGAAATAATTAACAGTAGGCTTATAACCAAAACATATCTCAAAAGGAGTTACCAAAATTACCATTAAAATTCACCCAGTTGATAGTGTATATTGTAGTTCTTACAGCTTCTCTCCAGTAGGAATAAGGAACATTACCTTCCAAAATCATAGTTCTAGAATCATCTAAAATTGTTTTGTTCTTTGTCTCAACAACTTTGTTCTATTGTGGGGTCCATGGAGCATATAACTGTCTTTTTATTCCATGCTCTTCACAAAATGAATTGAACTCTCGAGAAGTGAATTCACTACCTCTATATGATCTCAAACATTTGATGTTCAAACCTATCTCAGTTTTTGCCATAGCATTAAAGCTTTTGAATTTCTCAAATGCCTCATGTTTTTCTCTTAAGAAATCAACCCAAACCATTCTAGAATAATCATCAATAAGCAACATAAATTACCTTTCTCCTTGTAGAATTTTGATTATGGATGGACCACATAAATCAATATGTCCCAAATCCAATACTCCATTTGAATGATATTATTTTCTCTGAAATGAGATTCTTGTTTGTTTTCCCATCTGACATTCCTTGCATATAATGTTAGTAGGCTTTACTAACTTAGGTAGATCTCTAACTGCTTGTGTGGAGCTTATTTTGACAATGTTATTAAATTTTACATGACACAACCTTCTATGCCACAACCAACTTACAACAACTTGAGAAATCAAACAACTTTCACTAGCAACATTCAAGTGAAAAATATTACCTCTTGTCTTTGTTCCTAAAGAAATCACATTTCTTGAGCCTCGTAAAATCCTACACTTACCATCCTTGAACTGAATATTTTAACCTTTGTCAACCATTTTTCCAACACTCAACAAATTGTGCTTCAAACCTTCAACATATATAATATCATCAGTATTGCATTTACCTGCAAGAAAAATAGTGCCTCTGCCACAAATCACACCAGCATTGTTATCTCCAAATCTTACAACACCACCATCATATTTTTCCAAGCTTAGAATTTTTCTTTTATCACCATTCATATGATGTGAGCATCTTTTTTCAATCACCCACTCATCCTTCTTATCAATCTTGGTTGCAAGAGATTTCTCAAAATTTTGATTACTAGCTAATTCAGTGGACACCAGACTATTTTCCTTGATAGAAATGAATACTCATTCATCTTCATTTCTAGTTTCTTTATCAGATTCATCATCACTAACACCTTCTTCAACATAATAGCATTTCTTTTGAAATCTAGTCTTTTTAGGTTTATACTTAGAGACTCTTTCAAGACACCTTGATGCAAAACGACCTATCTTACTACAAGAGAAACAATTAATAGGTAGATTTCCTTTGTACTTGCCTTTTCCTCTCGCTTCTCTTTTCACAATTAGTGCTTCTAGTTCTTGTAGCTCTCTTTCTTCATCTTCAATTAATTTAATTTCTTCTTCATACTTGAATGTCTTCTTGGAACTCTCTCCCAGATTATATCTTTGTTGGATTTTTCTAGATACACTATATAGCTTTGAATGCAGACTCTGTCTTAAGTGAAGATTCACCAAATTCACTCAACTCAAAGGCAACAAGTTTTCCAATCACCATGTCTCTTGTCACATTTGTTACTATCCTAAGCTCTTCAATAGCATGAGCTTTTGTTTTGTAAGAAGTAGGCACAAATCTAAGTAGCTTAGCCACAATCTCATCTTCATCCAAAGTTCCATTGGCACATCTAATGTCCATCACTAATTCATTTACCTTTAGCGAGAAAGAAAATATGTTTTCATCTTCACTCATCTTCATGTTCTCCCACTTCCCTTTCAAACTTTGTAGCTTAGCACTTTTCACTAGTGCATCTCCTTCATACAATGTTTCCACTTTGTCCAGACCTCATGTGCGGTCTTTAAACCTATCACATTTTTCATCTCTGAATATGTCAAAGCACTTAGCAATGCTTCTATATCTCTGGTATTTTTTTATGCTTCTTTGATCTCATCAGCAATGGAGGGACCATTTTGAGGAATAGTATATGCTCTCTTTGTAATCTTCCAGAAGGGCTCACCAATGCACTTCAAATGACACTCCATTCTGACTTTCCACAAAGAGTATTTTATACCATCAAATCTATGACTATCCTTCTTGTATGATGCCATCTTGAATCACCTCAAGATATTAGAATTCTACAGAGGAACTACCTCCGATACCAATTTTTGGCAAAACAAGAATAGATAATTGAGAGGGGGGGTAAATCAGTTGTTACCAAAATCAAACTTCTTCAACATTAATCAGCCTTTGATCTTAGATCTGATAATCATCAGTGCAATCATAAATCAATAACACATGAACACCAATATTTTATACGTGGAAACAATGGTAGGGGAGAAACCATGGTGGATGTTATTCCACAAGATTATACCCTATTAAAAGTATAATGAAGAATGAATAAAGAATGCACTTGCATTCAGGCACATTGCCTAGATCTCACTGATCAAAGGGAGGCTCACTTCCTTACATAAGACAATCAAATTAAATCCATTTGATGAACATGAACTCAGAAATTAGATTCTTCATAAGCCTGATTATAGTTATGATTAGGCACAAATACACTTCGTTCAACCTTCTTCACACTTTTCTCTACATTTCGATGATCTGATCTTTATTCACACATACACCCACTCATACATTGAGCATACTTTGAGCACACACACTACATGAATTTACAATGAAGAGACAATCTCTCTTATATATCCACTACATGGATTTACATCAATAACTGTATCAGCCACAAAATAAATAAATAAATGAATTACAACTTGTCGGCCTCAATACATGAAAAAATATTAATGCACACCAACCTAAGTCGGTCACAACATAGTAAGGACCTAAATCAACATCCTCGAGCATGCTAAAAAATAAAATATCATTCCATAAAGATCTGCAACACGTTATCACCATCATGTCGGCCAAAAACATGAAAAATTTGAACACACAAGGAAAAGTATTCAATCACGAACACACCGATCAATGCGGATATATTGAACTAATAAAGCATGATCTAGAAACATCACTAAACATCTCAGAAACATACACAACAACCAAATTCACCAGAATTGCAATATTTTCTTTTAGAAAAACTTGCTACAATAACTGAATAACTGTAGGAACACAGATCTTCATAACATTCTCAATTCTTGATGTGTACCACTAAAAATTTTGTACAACATACTAGATAATCTCAGCAACAAACCCTTTAGTGTGTGCCACCTGATCATCAATGAACAAAACTTTACATCATTCTGACCTTCTTAGCTTCACTAGCTGCCTCCAATATATTTATTACAATTTTCCCAATCTCCTTGACATATATAGCCTTCAGAATCACCAATGCTAATAGTGTTGACATCAATGACAACCACATATCAGCAGCACAGTCACAAAATCCAACACAGGGTCTATAATTGTAAAAAAGAGCTTGGTTTAAATAATTTGTATATTGAATGGGATTCTTTGCTTATTATCAATGCTTGCAAAGAAAAATAGATTCATAATTGCAGGCTTGGCTACATTCTTAGGAGGGTTTGGTTTTTAATGGACTCATTTAAGGAAATTAAAATATCACATTTATATCAAGAAGGTAACAAGATAGCAAACAAGCTTGCAAGTATGGGTTGTGAGAGTCAAGAGTTTAAATTTTTGAGCATTTGTGATATTGCAAAAGAATATCCTCTATTAAAAAATTTAATTGAATCAGAGCAAGCTTCTATGAGTATCATTCACTTATAATTTCTTATATAAATCAGCTATAAGAGGTGGGAGTATGATATCCTATTTCAAATCATTAAAATGACTTGGCATTATGAGGTGGATATGGTTATCATGAGCCTATGATGCAAGCTTCTATGCAGGAGTCTTCTTGTGTTGATGATGCAAGCCTCCGCAAAGGATAAGGTCACTTCATGGCTACCGATTTTATTACTAATGTAGCTTTTTTTGTAGGTACTCAGTTTCTTAATGATAAGGGGTGTGTTTAGGTTAAATCAAATAAATTGATGTGCCTACTTCACATGAATTTAGTTAGTTTTAAAGTGTGTAAATCTTTGGGCAAGGGATTTTTTGGATGGCTTAATCATTATTTTATCATCCCTTGTAAACATTTTAATCACCTTTGATGGTTATTTTTTCATTTAAACATTTCATTTGGGAAAGTTTCAATGTCCTTCTCTTTGTTTTACTTGGGAACTCATGACACTTTGTGGCTTTGGGAAGGCTTAGCATTTGTTGCATGCTTGTCATGGATGGTAGGAGAGGAGGACTGGTGGCAATTTTCTAGAGGTGGTGTGTATTAAGACACATTTTTTCTTGGAAAATGGGTTACCAACCCTTGAGTCTCTGCATTTGCATGAGGGTTCAGGCCTAGGAGAATCCCTTCAAGGGATTCCTGTCACATAAAGATCTTGGCATCTTGTTCAAGCTAGAATGCCCGTGGATGGAAGATTGCATTCAAACAGTGATTGTCATTGAGGTAATTAGTCCAAAAGCGAGGAGGATCTTGCTACCATATCAAGTTCTTTCTATTTTCTTGTTGAATTTGAAGGATTTTTTTTCAATCCTTAAGGGATTTGGAAGACATTGCTGGAAAAAATATTAGTGGTCAATTTATACAAGATAATTCTTTGCTAATGGTGATTCAAGGGTACAATTCGTTAAGGGAAAAGGGCTCATAGGTGGTTTGTTTTCATGAAAACTGCTCAAACAATGCCAGGGTTATCAAGAGATATATGATGCAATAAAAATGGCTTATCAACACAATAATGATAGAATTTTTTTTAAGGCTTTGAGGAAGATATGCAGGTGTTTTTGTGCTAGTTTGGAAATTGAAATAAAAGAGAAATATTTTACAATTTTTTTCTTGCAGTCTCATGTTTGCTTGCTCTCTAATAATTACCCTCAATTGGAACAATCACAAGAGGCTATCAAGGCATACATTGCTTCAGGTGCACATCCTCTACCAGAAAGTGTTGTGGATTAAGATGTGAGGGCTCCTGTGCATAAAATATTTTGATTTCAACTTATATTTGACATGGAAGAAGGTTAAGATGAAAATTTTCCAATGTATATGGAAGAATGAATGCAACAATGTGTTAATTTTGGATTTTTTTACAAAACATGATATCCAACATCAAATGTTTTCTTAATTCTATTGGGTATTAGCTATTTTGCATTGGGTTTAAAATTTTAATGTAATTAGTCTTAAGTTTGATAAATCCTTTCTCTTACATGACTCTCTTTAGGGGGTGGGGTGATACAAGCTTGTAATTTTCTACAGGGAATATGTGTTGTGCATGTTTTTTGTAGTATAGTTATGTTTTGGGATTCAATAGATTTAGAATACATAGACTTCAGAAATATTTCAATTTTTAACTGGAAAATCTAAAACATACTTTTGTATACATATTTTATAAATATATATATAAAATGGGGCTTAGGACCATAAACCTAGGACACACATTACTCAATGAGAAGTTTTATTATTAGGCATTAATTAATGTCAGGTTTCCTCTTCGAAAAATGTAATTAAATAGGATTGGTAAATGAATTAAGGGGCCCATCAAGGAAAAATTGAGCTCAATTAATTAAGGAAGCCCTAAATAAGTGTGAAAGTGTAAAGACATACACCTTACAACACTAAATTAATGCACAACTAAGTTCAATTTAACTAGGAGGCCCAAACAAGTGAGAAAATGTAAAGGGATACATTTTTCATCACTATAGTAAGTTTAGTCAAGTTCACCAAAATGTAAGATGGTGAAAGGAGATATAGCCTAAATGACTTAAACTGGATCAGTTCTCTTTCCTCATAAATATTAGGGAGACAAAATTAACCAAGAGGTTTGTTATCATCAAAGGAGATCCAAACAGGTTGGTTAGGGTTTTGGTCCCATTTATTATTTGTATGTGTTGTGATTGATATGATGAGTTGTATTGAACTAGGTGAATTAGGGTAAAATAGACTAAGTGTAAAAAAATCTTAACTATTTATATTTACCACCTCATTTAGGGAAGAGGCATGATAGGTTCTACAATAGGGATGCTTACCATTGTGTAGATCGGCAACCCACAAATTTTAGGGCCTTGGTTGGGAAGATGATGCTTGTAATCACTCCATGTGTTAGCCCTATTAGTGATGAGGTTGTTATTGCTTCCTAATAGGAATCAATTGATAGTATTGTTGATATTGTAGTCCCAGATCAATGGATATCTATAGATCATGTGGGTCAATACTTTATGAGATATCCATGTAGCTCACCTATTAATTTAGATGAATATTCCATGACAAGAATCCCATCTCCAAATGATATAGACCACATTGCATATGATGTCTAGATTATGAGGGATACAAGTTATATTATCTAATGACCTAATGAGAGCTTACCATGTGATCTCATGACAGTTGAGGATCCCCTTAGTAGATGTTCATTCATTTGTGGGTCAGTGTTATGTCAATGTATAGACTCTTGTAGTTAAATCCCAACATTCTAATATCAATCCTACATCTAGATCATTTGGTGGGGCACATGAGATACATACCAATCATTCTAGTTCTTTGACATAGGTGCATCCACCTACTGATGATTATGTTGCTACAAGTTCCCACTTATTTTCTCCTCTAAGTGCTTTGAGTTCTCCTACTGCAAGTGCTCAGATATCTATTGATACACTCAAGTAGACTATGAGAGGTCTAGGTTCTATGGAGATTCTCTCTTTAGGGTCGATTTCCTCCCACTTGCATAGTCTGCTACACACATCATTTTTATTGAAAGAAAGAAAAATTGGGGGTTCACCAAAACGAAGGTATGATGAACCTATTTTTCTATATTTCATTCAATATGTGTGCTATAATATGAAAATGAGTAACATGAATTGAATCTAACCCAACTAATAGTCAAAATGCAGATCTAGAAAGGGTCAAATGTTGTGTACCTATTGTAAAAAGTTATTTTTCAAACCTCGTTGAGGACTCATTCACCCTATGGTGAATGGGTTCTAGCTAGGGATCCTGAAAATCTATTTTTGAGATTTTTTCTTCTATGTTTGCACTCCCAAATTCTATTTTGATCACAATCGAAAAGATGGAAATAAAACATATAGCTCAGTTTATGTGATTTGACAAATTTTCTTGCAACTTTGCAACTTCCTTCAATTTTTCTCTCCAAATGATCTTCAACCTAAATCCCGCAATCACACATCAAAGAGAAGAATGTTGATTGTTAGGGAATAGGGGTTTGCCTTGATCAAACCTAGTTTTGGTAATTAAACCTTGAAATGAAATAATGCTTAAAGGAATGATTAATGAAAAACTGCAATGTCACAACTCACCACACCTTAATTGAACCCTTGGATAATAAATCTACAATCTAACATGAAGTGGCATCAATGAATGTAGATCTTGATCATGGAACTTGGTGTGAAACAATGTCTTTGAAATTCTTGATTTGATCTTGAACACTACATTAACACATTATCTCAACAACATGCATGATACAATCCATCTTTGACATGAAAAATGAATCTTGATTGCTGCAATAATCTTCTACAAATTTTCTCTTGAATTCCTAAAAAATTCTCTTGAAGTGCTCTTGTGAAAATTGCTTGATCTCATGAAATTATTAGATGAAAACATAGTGACATAACCTTATATTTATACATATCTTATCATTAATTCCCGAAATTCAAATATCACAAGCTGACATTGAATTATGGATTTCAAATCATTAAAATACCACCAAAAACATATTTCGAGGAGGGGTCCTAGGTCTAAGTGAGGACCCATTATCCATAGGGCGAATGGGTCCTAGGTCACTCACCTAGGACACACTTCAGGCAGTGTGAAATTTCATGTAAACATAAGGTCATAGGACTTAGTGACGACCCATTCGCCATGTGGTGAATGGGTCCTAGGTCACCTACCGAGGACATGCACTTTCCAAAATTAAGTGTTGTGTAATGGAATTTATGAATGACGAGTTTTATCCCTCGGAATTTACATTTAATTAGGCTTGAATTTGAATCAAAGGGGCCAATTAAGGAAAATTTGTGGGAGTAAATGGCAGGGATAACTTTAAGAAACCCCCCCTTAGCAAAGGTGTAAAATCCTGGCGAATCTTTTCTTTTATTTGAAAAAATTATTAATTTTTCCTAGTGAATCTTATGCACATTATTCAAAAATTTGTAAAATCTTGGTGAATCTTAATGAATAATTGCAAAAAACACACGATTTAATCCTAGTGAATACTCACTAAAATGATTAATTACAATGGCGAATCTCTCCTTTGAAAATTTGCATAGTTGGTTGGCGCAGTTCCCCCATATTTTTTTTGTCTTTTTTAATATTGAAGTAGGGGCCCGAGGGCAGTAGCCACCGGCGGGGTCAAGGGGGTAGAGCCCCCTTGTGGGGGTCGAGGGGGCAACACCCCCTCACAGGGTATGGGGTCTGGGTCCGAGGAGCACACACAGATGAAGCATTTTAAAAAAATCTCGCTTGAAAAGTAAGACTAAATGAAACTTTTAAATCAGATGATTGCAAGTTCATTTTGTGAGTGAATATCGGCATGAGTGAACATCATCGGTGGGACACTTAGGGATGTCCTGCTGATACAACAATTTTATATGCACTTAGTGAATTTCGTGACTTAGTGAATTCCGTGACTTTATATGCACGTGCCTTTTAAAAAGGTTGTTGAGTCCCGAAATTTGTTTTGGTCCATATGGTCAAATCTAATCGTGTGGCCCAAAACAAATTTCGGGCCTCAACAACCTTTCTAAAAGGCACGTGCAAATAAAGTCATGGAATTCACTTGCAGCCATTCGATTAAAAAGATAATCGATGGCAATAAATAATAAACATATTCAAGGCTAAAATATCCCTAGAATGAAATGGTAAACTATTATTAGTGGCAATATTTCCCAAAAAATAATTGTAAGAATATAAAATTACTGGTGAATATAAGTAATATTTTTATTTACTGTATAAACTACTGGTGAATTAGTTCCAATGACGCGTCATTTAAAAAATAATGCATTGGCAAATTAGTCGAGACAAATTTATTTTTTTGTAAAATCCTGGCGATTTGGCATCCTTTCTAGCTTGTATTATTCGCCATTTTTGGAGGTCCCGATTTCAAATATTCACCAATTGGCGAAGATTTGCCACTAATTTTTTCCCTGGTAAATGGTGACTCCCCAACACCCACAAGAATAGTTGCTAGACCAAAATATCTTCCACAAGAGACAAAATGGAAAGAAATCTCTCTTCAACAGTGCAATATTGAATATTGGTTGAATATGCTTGAATGAAAATGTATATGAGATTCCTTTCTTATAAAGGAAAGGTTGATAGATAAGATTAGACAAGATCATGACACGTGTCTTAATCCTATAACATGAGACAACTAACAAACTAACAACCTAGGAATCAAGCATTACAAGCTAGATAAGATAAGTTCTAGAAAATTCAACTAATACTTCTAGAAATGATCTTATATCCTAAGTAAACTTAACATGTGAATATGTCCCCTAATTACTTAGTGAGATAATTAGCTAGTTACAAGACATTTATTCACACCAAAACCTCCCTTAAGTGCAACTTAGGGAGAAGATTATTATGCAAAGATGAAGATGAGGATGGGTCTCGACTACTAGGCCATGTTAGGTACCCATTTATAATGCAAATGAAAATGCAATCAATCTCTCACAAATAGAGAAAAGGAGAAAACCCAATGGGACAAAACTCCTCTCCAAAAGAGATAAAAAAAACATGATTTATGGAGGACTCAATGATACCCTTGTTGATTGATGTTTTCTGCACAACAACTCAGACAAAATATGATATCCTATCTCTCTAAAGGTAAATCTCTATGGGAAAAGAGATAACCCCAAGGTCTCTAATGTCAAGTCTTGACAATGCAATAAAACAACTCAGTGATAAATGTGAAAATGCTGGTAATCACAAAGGGACCTTACTATGAGAAAATGCTGGACTTTGAATTTATCATATCTAAATAATGAATTGATACTTGAAATCCTCAACTGAACCCAGATAATAAAATAAATAACAAAAGATAAAAATTTCAGAGATAACTCTAATACTAATTCTAACCCTAAGACTGACAATACCAAAGATGATATGCTCAAAATGGACCGATCTCTCATAAACTACTTTCTATTTGACCCAGATAAGTCTGCAATCTCACAGAAATAGTGCAATCTTCCGAGGTATTTAAATATTTTCAAATCATAAACATTTCTTCAAAACAATACCATTGGATATGAACAAACATTTATAATTGAACTAAGCACAATTTAAAGCTTGGGCTAACTTTGCAAAGTAGCTAACAGTCAGCTAACTGCAAAAAGTATGGACTAGAGATCATTGCAAACATTCCAAACATGAAACCCTAAGCATCACCAAACTATTTAATTATGAACTTAAGAAATTTTAAAGATAGAACAACAAGAACTATGCCAAATAAAACTTGACACAAGAAAGATACCAAATCACAATATCCCTTCTTATATTAGGTCATCCAAAATGGCAACAATTCTAGCCTTATGTTATAATACTTGCTTGAAGATAAGCCCTAATTTGCTCAAATATGAAATCTCTATTCTATCTCTCTACACCTACTATGTATCACCTATATCTTGAAATGAGGCAACATGCCCAATTTATAGAGAATCCCTAAGATAGGTTGGCCCAAAAATAAGAACTTACAATAAAACACGCCGCACAAGAGGCCAACCTCAAAAGATATTCGAATATCATATGAAATGTGCAATTTGCACCAATTTCATCCAAGTCGGCCTAGGGTCACAAAAAGGTCGGCCCAATGTATGTGGATAATGGGAAGCACAAAATTTGATGTAACTCCATATAATTACTTCCCATCCTTTTCTTTAGCTCGATCTTCTTCAACATGGATGGCCAGTAACACTCTGTCCAACTCAGCAATAGGTGGTACAGGCAAAACTCTAACTCTTCTCTCAAGAGACTTAATGTCATCTCTTGCCTACCTTACTGTACCATCCCAATCGGCCCTATTAGTTAAATATCTATCAATAACTACAATGTAAGTTGTAGCATCATCTAGCTGATGTTCAGTGACTGGACCTTCACTAATTGGAGAATAAACATTTCTCCACCATTTCCTACGTTGCTCCAGATTGAGATGCTTTGGAGCAAACTTCTTCCTTCCTGTCATAATTTCAAAGAAGGAGATACACTTCTCATGAATACCCATCAAAGTGTCCTCAATCTGCCTCCCTTGTTTATGAATCTTCTTCAAGGCCTTTTGCCTCATCTACAAGATCTTGAACCATTCCCAAGGATCAGAAACCCTTGGGAAAGGAAGAATCCCACTCTTTACCAGTTTATCTTCGGTGAACTCCATGATTGTCTTTGTTTTCTATAGTAGGAGATCAGTATCCTATTTGTCTTGAGCAAGCACACTTTTAAACCAGTCTATTGACCTCATGGCATCTCCTCTAGTCAACAAGATATCTTTGATGGTGCCATCTCCTTTGGTTTGAACCCCCTGCAACCAGGCAACTATGGCATGTGTAGTGTCTTTCATCTTCTCAAGATCAGAGATTATTACCTAAGGGAAGAAACCTGTAGTAGAGGAGGAAGAGCAGCCAATAGACTACAAGGGATTCATTAACTCCTACAAATACTTCTTCAATTTCTCATTCTCTCTTTCCAGCTCATGCCTGGTTTGTACAACCCTCTTCAATCTACCCACAATTATAGCACTAGAGCCTTCATACTCCTCAATGTCCCGTTCCATAGAAGCATGCCCTAATTCAATAGTTTGCACATGATAATCTTCTAAAGTTACATTATCTCTATCTTCATCTAGAGCAGGAGTAGCAATGTGAGCCACTTTGTTGCCTGACCCATCTCTCTCAATCTGGGACACCACCCTAACCTTCTTCTTAGTCTTTCCCTTTTCAACATTGGCCATTAATTCATCCCGATTAGGAGGAGCATATTCTACTATTACCAATTTACTCTTCAATTCTTTATCGAACCAACTTGGAATAGTGGACTATGTTGGCACTGTATCTTGCCTATCCTACTCCTGTTGGACACTTGGTGGATCCTTCTCAACACTTGGCATTCTAGGGATCTCCTTGACTAGATCCTCCTTGTTTAAAAACTGCTCATCTATAGTAACCTATGTTGGTGAAGGGATCTTGGATGGTATCTCCTCCTATTGAGGAGATTTGTTCAATTGCTCCTTTGCAGGTGAATCTGCATAAGCCACCAAAGGAGACCGGATCACCTTGTAAACCTCTGCCTCTGCATTGTAGAAATCTCCTTCTTGAAATTTCTCCTCACCCAAGTCCTTAGGACTTTCATCCTTCCTTAGTTCTTCTTGTACACTGTCAGTATCCTTAGGAAGGGAAATGCTTTCTTGTTTAATAATAGGAGCAGTCACAGGAACATCCTCCTTTGTTACAACTTCCTTCGAGGAAGGAGTCCTTGACCTCCTCATGTACACATGTGTTCTTTCCCCTGAACCTTCTACCTCTACCATAGGTGGCTCAACTTCTTTATCAGTTTTAGGAGCCTCCTCCTATTTCTATGACAGTCTCACAAGATTTCTTCTCTTTTTCAATGGAGGAGTAACATCTACCCTCTCCTTTTCTTCTTTATCCTTTTCAGTTTCTCTCCTTGAAACATGCCTCCTCTTTTTGGCAATAGGTTTTCTTTGTTTACCTACTTCTGCTACCTTCTCAGTTTGAACATCTCTAACTTGAATCTTGAAGGGAGTATCTACTTTTTTTTTACCCTTACGATCTTGTTCATGTGATTCCTCTGAGGTAGAATGAGACTCCAAGTCTCCCATCAAATCATAAGTTTATTGGACACGCTCACTTTCTAACTCCAAAATTTTATGCTTCAGCCACATTTTGGTGTACTTAACCACAAGAGTCATGATTTGGTCCAATTCTGTTTTCTCTTCTTCCAACCACTCAACCTCTCCAGCTGGTTTTTCTTTCACAGCCTCAAAGATATGACCCTGAATCAAATTTCCATCTTCTTCCACTTGGTCAGGGATGGACTTTATGTTGTATAATCTTACCAAATCCACTAGCAGCCTGGAGAATTTCTTCTTCCTCACATCAAATTCATCACCAAGGTTAGCCCAATAATCTTCAATATTGCCCTTGTGATTGTATTCCTTACTAGCCTTCTTTTGTGCCTCACCAGTAATATAAAACCTTGCTCTCTTAGAATGAAAAGAGAGGCCAAAAGTACTCATTTCCTATTCAAAAGCATGAGCTGAATGGATGGAAGGACAAACCTTGTTTTTTCCTATCTTCAAGAGGAAATCATTCCCAAAGCCTGTTTTGTGCTTGTCTCCCTTCACAATTATGTCAAAGTCACAAATCTACCTAGTGACCTCCAATATTATGATGTGATCAGTTGGATACTTTGGGAGTCTGTAAGGATCCCTTTGACAACCATCAATCCTAATGTAGGAGAAAGTAGGGAACTAGATAAACCATGCCCAATACCTCCTTATCAATTCCTTGGCCCTGTCATAAATCCTTACATGCTTTGCACCTTGTAGCAACCTGGTAATATACATTGTGAAAGCATAATTTTCTCTTCTATAGCTTCCTCCTGCCAAGTGTAGCTGTGGATACACCTCATATATTGCATCTTGTCCAAATGTACCCCTAGTGCTTAAACTATTATATGGGTGAAATCTTGCCAATGCATACACCAGGTAGGAGGTAATGGTGAAAGTCTTGCTTTGCAAGACATTACACAACTGCTCATGGATCACCGCACTTATGGCGTATGCCCAGTGGTAATCTATACCTTGCTCCACCTTAGCAATAACATTAAACATCCAACTCTCAAACACTCTTGCACTCTTCAGCCATATCAACCTACTCAGGAGAGTGATGACATTGTAGTACTCCCTTTGAATTTGAGTCTGAATAGTTGCTTTGGAAATTTGGAGAAATGAGACTTGGACTTCTCCAGCCAAGAATTGATCACCTGTTGGGACTTAACTATGTTTTTCTCATAGTATTTCCTTCTTGTGTCCATATCAAAAGTCACCACATGTGACCTATTAGGTATATCAAAAGTCCTAGAAATGGACACAAGACTAAAGCCTACCACAATCCTTCCCTAACGACCAATTATCCTTTGTGTCCCTCTATAATAGTTCTTGGCACACTCAAGCACCAATTCATAGCACTGCACAGTGGAAGGGAAACCTCCTACATGTGCCAATCCGGACTCTAGAGTTCTTTTAGCTAGCAAAGGGAGGTTCGGTGCTGCCATCTCAGCCTTGAACTCCTCATAATCCCACATACCCCACATTGGTATCGGTGATCCTTGAATAAACAAAAATCAGATTTCTCTCAACAATCTTGCTCCTTATATCCATTTTTACCTTTTCTAAATCAGAGATAGCAAAAATTTATGCACTTGGATCGGTTGCCTTTCACTTGCCACACCCAACAACAACCTGTCTTGATCCTACCAGCAAACAAGTAAAGACAACCAAAATGAGATCCCAGAGAAACCACAAATGCAAGTAATCCATATCCCAAAGTTTGATACTTAGCCTTCTTCACGGAATCTAGACTAGAGGGGAATTCCAGACCAGGCGGAATCCAACGAAGCAAGTATACAAACTCCTTAATATCATTTCAGTCAATCAATGTAAACAATAAATAACCTTAAACCACTTAGCATAAGCTCATTTGATCATCCACATGCATTATCAACAAATGAATTCCTCATATAATCATCAGGTTCTTCATTTCCATAATACTTTGGAAGAATCTGCTAGAGACGGAAATCCCTGAAAATAACAACAGTTTTAATCAATCTGGGAAAATGAAGAAAGCATGGAACATCCGAGAAAATCCAAACGACATGGATTTCAACGAGGCAGACAAATCTACAATGGAGGCATGAATTCGGCAGAATGACCCAACCATGGACACTGAGAAAATCCAGAGGAAGTGGATTTCAGCAAGGCAGACAAAAGTTCGATTTAAATAGAAAAATATGAAGAAAAAAGGAAAGACAAGGAAACCCAGGGGAATCCGCCCGAGGTGGAATTCCGTGAAGGAAACGAAAACCCGAACACCAATGGCTTCCTCGTCTTCACCCAAAATGGACACGGACTATGAGCCTTCCGCCTGACAACGTTTAAACCTAGACCTCCAACGGATCAATTATGAACTTAGAACCCACCTCTCAATAATTCGGGAGGGATTGGTTATGCCCTAGGTTGAGAACCCTAAAACCTCCACCATGGGAGCACAGAAAGCCCAGTCATGACTTACTTACAAACAAAGATGGGAATTTGGGACAAATGTAAGCAATCCCCAAAAAATAACACGAAAAGACCTTCCCAATAAATATTCAAAGCATACACCCAAATGGAGCAGCAGGACACAAAAAACCCCAAACGCCCAGACATAGCATGCACACGCAAGCAAGAACAAAGAAATGAATGACACGAAAGCACATGAAGCAAAGAGATTGAATACCAACATAGGAAGGGAGAATATTTACATACCATGAGAGTAGAAAGAACTGAAACCGGTGATGCCAACAAATAACCTTCAAATACGAGAAAAATACGAAATGCTGATAAAATTCAAATGCAGCACTCGAAATCACTCTGAAATGCATAATCTAGCAACACACCTCAAGCTCCAGTATTCTAGACTCAAAGGAAAAGAAAATAAATAAACCCAAATGGCTAATCACTTCCCCAAAATTCAATATATCACCGCCCCAAAATTCATGCAATCACCATTAATGTGATCAACAAGACAACCAAGATCAAAATCCGATTGAGCCATGGACTTCGGAAAAATCCAGACATTATGGATTTCCCCAGATTTGAGCAGAAAGGTAACCACCTCCGGACTCCGAAGGAAAACCAGGAAAATCCGACCATGGTGGATTTTCCCGAAAACAGTGAAAAGCCCATACTGTACCCAAAACTTAAGGTTTTCAATAAAATTCATGAATGGGCCACTCCAATCAAAAGAATGAACCCCAAAAGAAGGGCCAAGACACCAAAAAGCAGAAAAAAAGGTCACTACTTTTAGTGGAGCGTGTGTGCAAAAACTGCACAACAAATGGCAACTCTGCTGGGAAATGCTCCAGAGCATTTCAAGGACAAACTAGAATCAAGAACCTAGAATCTTTGGTTTCAATCCTTTCATCAAGACACCTGTGAAAAAAGTATTAGAAACCACAAGCAAGAAGACCTTTTCCTATACTAGGGTCCAAGTGTGTGTATTTTGCATTTATTTCCTATTCCTTAGGTGTAGTGGGAACCTGAGCAAATCTGACTAGGCTACGTAAAATTTCTAACCACAAAAGCAACCTGGATAGAGTCTTGCTGCCAGTCAGACATCCATAGCCCCGATGAGGTTATCGCTATGACCTTCCCAAGTATAGCTCTACTACCAACCATGTGTCTATAGCCCTAGTGGAGATACTAGGATACCCCTGATAAGGTGAAAGTTATTTTGATTTTCAATATTTCCCTTTTTTCTCTTCTTTTTGTTTTTTTTAACATTTAACAGAGCCTTTATTTCACCTTATAAGTAACAAAACTCACACTCAGGGATGAGGAACACAGTGGCACTGAAGTAGAATATAAGATTTTTCACTAGGTCAAATTACCCAAGAACCCCATGCAACTCTAGAATTTTAAATTTTAGTGTTAAAGGTGTGAGACCTAAATATATTTCAAAGTTTATCCAAACAAGTGACTCTAATTCTAAGTACAAGGGACATCAGATACATAATTCCACCACCCGACTCTGAAAAGATTATGAGAGTTTGTAAAAGAAATTTCTAGAATAATCCCAAGCAAATAGCCTGTTATACAGATGCAATAACCCCAAGAAAGCCAAAAACCAAAAGAAAAAACAAAATGAAAGAAAAACAAACCAAAAAAAACCTACACTAACCAAAGCAAACAAGCAAATCAAAGAAAAAAGAAAACCTACACTAAGCTATGTACAGGATGAGCTGCAAATAGCTCAAGGCTGAAAATAATGCTTTAGATATTGCCCATTGATAGGCAACGGGATATCCCCACCAGTGAGGGTTTTCAAGTAGAAAGCATTATCTCCAAGAATTTTTGAAATCTGGTAAGGACCAAGCCAAAGTTTATCAAATTTACCATTTTCTCCCTTACGGTTTTGGGCTTTATCCCAGTAGAGAACTAAGTCAGAAATTCTAAAGGCTTTCACCGTAGCTCTCCTATCAAACCATCTTCTTACTACACCCTAAATTTTAGCAAATTTTTCTAGGGATTCATCTCTTTTCTCTTCTAGGTGCAACAACTCAGCCAAACGGGCTTCACGTTTATCTTCCTCATTGTAGTATTCTTTGATAAATTGCAGGGTAGGGATCTTCAATTGGATAGGAAACACGGGTTCCAAACCATACACCAAGTGATAGGGAGAGGTTCCTATGGATTCCTTCTGTCTAGTACAGTCAGCCTAGAGAGAAAATTGAAGTTGGGTGTGCCAATCCTTAGGATTTTGTTCTAGCAACTTACGGATAATTGTTAGCAGGTTCTTATTGGAAGACTTGGCTAGACCATTACCCTGAGGGTAGTAATTGGATGAAAATTTAATAACAATCCCATGACCAAAAGCCCAATTAGAAAAATTCAGTGATGCAAATGCTGGGCCATTGTCACAAACTAAAGATAGTGGATACCCAAAACGATTAATAATCTCAGACTCGAGAAAATTGATTACCACATCTAAAGTACATTATTTACAAGCAAGAGCTTATGTCCATCTAGTAAAATAATTAGTTATTGGTAACAATATCCTTGTGACCTGCAGAGGATGGAGGGTTAATTGGACCTATGAAGTCCATAGCCCACTAAGCAAACGGTTTTACCTCTATGATAGGCTAAAGTGGAAGAGTTGCATGTTTTTCCTTACTTGTTGTAGTCTGACATATGTGGCAAGTCCTTAAATGTTGGTGTGCATCTTTGAACAAAGTAGGCCAATAGTAACCTACCCTCAAAATCTGATTTGTAGTGGATGATGCAGATCCATGGTCTGTGCCATATTTCTCATGAAATTCAATCATCACTCTGGTGGCCTCTTCCTTACCCAAACATCTCAGGTTTACACCCTCATGATTTTTCTTATACAGGATAGCTCCCTTCATCATAAAACTTCCACTCTTCAGGTGCAAAGCTCGCCTCTGAATTGTACTAAGGTGATCAAAACATCGTTGCTTTAGAAAATAAAAGATAATTTCATCATACCAATCCCCTGGAGATACCTCCTAAAGATGATAGTGTTGAGCTATGAGATCAGGACCTGTCTCAGCCATTGTCTTTGTGAGTCCCTGTCCTCTCACTAATTTCATGGGTTGAATCTCCATATCATATTCTTGCAACATAGTTACCCATTTGGATTTTTTTTCACCCAATTCATTATGTATTAACAACTTTACTACAGGATCAAGTACTATGGCAAAAACCTTATTCCTCAAAATATAGTGTATGAAATTTTTCGCTACTCTAACCAAAGCATAAGCCTACTTTTCGACATTGTGGTATCTTAATTTTGCATCCTTTAGAGGGGTACTCATGAAGGCTATATGATGTTCATCACCTTGATCAAACTTTTGGGTTAGCATTCCAACACAAGAGTGATCAGAATCGAATGAATATATGTAAAAAGGCTTAGCATAATCTGGACTCACCAATACTGGGGTCTCAGCGATAGCTTTCTTGATTTTTGTAAATGCCTCCTTAGCTGTTGCATTCCACTCTACTTTCGCTTCTTGTTTCAAAGCATTCAATGGTTTCACTATTTCTGCAAATCTAGTGATAAATTTTCTAACAAAGTTAATCTTACCAAAGAATGACTTCATCTCTTTCTTACTTGCAAGAGGTTGTATCTTCAAGATAGCCTGTATTCGTTCAGGGTCAATTGCAATACCCTGTTATGATATGATATGTCCTAACAATTTTCCCTCTATGACTCCAAAAATGCACTTTCTTGGATTAAGTGAGATCCCAAACTCTCTGTACCTTTGGAATACTTTGCATAAATATATTATATGATCACCTCGTTTCTTTGAAAAAAAATTCAAGTCATCCATATAAATAATGATTCACTTACCAATTATATCTTTAAAGGCAATGTCCATAGCTCTCTGGAATGTAGCTCCGACATTGATCAACCTGAATGGCATCCTTCTGTAAGAAAAAGTTACCCATTTTGTAGTGAAGGCGGTCTTGTGCCTATCCTCATACTGCACCATAACTTGGTTGTATCCAAAATATCCATCCAAGAGAGACATCATTTGAGATCCATTAACTATCTGAAGTACTTCGTCCAATGACGGAACTGGATAACTGTCCTTTTCTGATATTTAGATTCCAAAAATCCACACACAGTCTGATTTCATCATTATTTTTCCTTACTAGAACCAGATTTGCAACCCAAGTTAAATGTCTTACTGGAAATATAATTCGTGCTGATAACAAATTTTGCACTTCCTTCTAAATAATGGGTTCTAACAGAGCATTGATTGGCCTCTGTCTTTGTCTAAATGGTTTAACATTTGTCTTCAAAGGAATGGTATGTGTAATAATTGAAGTGTCGTATATTTTCAAATCTTCATAACTCCAAGCTATCACATCAGGGTATGTGCACAATGCATAAATAATCCTTTTCCTTTCCTCAGGAGTACACACCTTACCAATAAAAACATTCCTCACGTCATCTGATGCCCCCATATTATATGTTTCACACTGGCTACTGAGATATTCTCTTTTAACTTGTTGTTCCTGATCTCTTATCCTATCCAAATCAAAGATTCATTTGAGTTGCACTATACCTCTTGGAATAGTGTTGGTTTTCAGGTTAATGATTCCTCCCAAGTCTATCTCTACTTCTTGGGGTTCCATCTCATCAATGACTTGAGAAGCAAACACATCATAGCTCATGAGAAAATCCAAAATATGTTTATCATCTTCAAATACCTGGAAATTAGTAATATTATCAGGCACTGAAGGTACTGGAGTGAGTTCAATTGTAAACCTCTTCAATCTTGAGAGTGATAAAGGCTGCAAGGTGCTAGCAGCCTGTGCTAGAGAGTCAACAACCTGATTCTTGTGATGAGGAATCAACTGGATATTGAAAGCATCAAATTCTTCAATGACATCCTACACTCTATGCCTATAATTGGTCATTCTCCTGTCGCGGCATGAATATTGTTTCCTTACCTGTTTGACTACTAATTTAGAGTCCCCAAAGATCTATAATATCTTAACTTTCTTCCTTGATGCCATCAACAAGCCATGGATTAAAGCTTCATATCCAATAAAATTATTAGTACATTGAAATTGGAGTCTGTGAGCAGCAAAATAATTCCTACCTTTAGGACCGATCAACTCAAATCCTACTCCAGCACCCTGCTTAGATTTAGATCCATCAAATCTCAATGTCCAAAAGCCATCCAGTTCCCGTGGTCTTAATTTATCTTGCTCTTTGCTACAAATGGGGGGGTCCTTAGGGAGCATTGGGTTCTTACCCCTATCATCATCTAACCCCCTTTGTATACACACCTCAAACTTTGAAATGCATGATCTAGCAACACACCTCAAGCTCCAGTATTCTAGACTCAAATGACAAGAAAATAAACAAATTAAAATGGCCAATCACTTCCCCAAAATTCAATATATCACTGCCCTAAAAGTTGTGCAATCGCCATTAATGGGATCAACAAGACAACCAAGATCAAAATCCAAAAATCTGACTGAGCCACAAACTTTATAAAAATAGGGACACTATGGATTTCCCCAGATTCGAGCAAAAAGGTAACCACCTCCCGAATCCGAAGGAAAACTGGGAAAATTCGACCATGGTGGATTTTCCCCAAAATAGTGAAAAGCCCGAACTGTATCCAGAACTTAAGGTTTTCAATAAAATTCACAAATGGGCCACTCCAACTGGTAGGATTAACATCAAAGCATGTCGCCCAAGCAAGAAAAAACCCCAAAAGAAGGGCCAAGACACCAAAAAACGAAAAAAAAGAGGGTCCCTACTTTCAATGGGGCATGTGTGCAAAAACTGCACAACAACCCCCAAGGACTACATCCATCATGTATATACAACTCATGACCCCCCATAAGAGGGAAAAAGAGAGATAAGATATCCCCCCATAATGTTTGATCAACTGCAAGAATGGTTAATGTCTAAAGACAAAACATAATCCAATGCCTACAAACAATGTTTCTCCCCTTGGGAAGAAGATACACCACGTACAAACACAATAATGCTTCCCATGCTAGATAAGAATTAAGAGGAAGATGAATCCATATGTATGTAGATTGTGTCTCTGAAATTTTCTCATGTGTTGTCAAGTTCTTGGATAATGAAGATGATGCCACAATTCAATCAGGTACATACCCAATCACTACAAACTCTGAAAAACCAAGAACAAATGGGAACTAATCTTGAAAAAACTCCATAGACAAACATGAAGTGGCAATAGTTGATCCATAACTATAATCAAATAGGAGAGATAGACCCTCAAATTTGTCCTCCAAATCTGAAATGTGAGACTCCACAAACAAAGAAGCAATATTTGTCAAATAGGAATCCCAATTAGGAATACTATCAGATACATGTTACAATGAATGACTTGAAGTAATCAATGACTCATCTAAAAAAGATGAATATGTGATCTCAATTGGAGAAGTAGGATCTGCAATAGTAGTCTCTAGATCATCAAGACACTCAAATTTTGCATCTTATTCAAAATCCTCTAAGGCATCATCATCATAGGCTATTCTATCAAAATCATCAAGTGGAATGAGGAAATCTGAAGTAGGATCATCTAGAAATGGAGCCTTGTGTGGATCTCCAAATATCTCCCAAACTTTGGTCCAAACTATGTGTGTGCTTGAGATGTCTAAGAATATCTTATGATAGCTCTCATTGAATATTCTTACACTAAAATTCAAACCAATCAATCCTATGATATGATCATTCTTATTACCCCAATTTGATTTCCTATATGTTGTTTTTGGTTGAGGAATGAGTCCATAAAGATGTGGAAAAAAAATTAGCCACTTACAATGTGTTATGATGCCTTTTTCCTACGACTCATAATTATCCTTGGTTAGAACTAATATAGAAGGATGAGATTCATAACCCATTATTACAATGATAATACACTTCTCAACTGATACAATATGAGATCAATGTATACAATACAACTAAAATGAAGTACAATAATCAAAACACTTTCCCAAGTGCCAAAATATTCAATTACCCTTCACTAGACCCACTGGGAAAAATCTGAATTCACAATATACCTAGGACAAAAATGGAAAAACTGAATGGATTTCTAGATAAAGCTCCTCAATACCTTTCCAATGCCACAAGAATCGTGAAAATTAGAGATTGTGGAAAGAAGTTACGAGTTCAAGAGACAAAAATTATGATCTGACTTCAATTAGAAAACACGCAGTAAACTGAAAAATTTCTAAAAAATAACTTCACCACTGAAAAATTGACCTTCTCAACTTTTCGACAATATTTCGTTTCAAAATTTCTGCCTTCGTATGTGAAATTTGTTGAAAAATGAAAAAAAATAGCTAGTGTGGGTGTTAGAATCAAGCATGCTCTGATACCGTGTTAGAATTGGCTATGGATGCCAAGATCTATGGACCAAATGGAAAGAACAAAGAAGAGATAAAAAGATGTGGCAGGAATAAACTGTATTCAATTTCAATGATATGATATGAGATGCTTGTACAATGAGATACCCCTTGGTTATATAGCCAAGGTGAGAACATAGGAGTGCATAAGATTATGATAAGTTTCATAATCTTATGACATGAGACAACAATGAAAAGTTATCACTCCACCTAAAGTGGAAAGGTGATAATGTGATAACCACCACAAATAGTGGATCTCCCACAAAAGGTGGAAACCTAATCACATGATATGTCCATGAAAGGTGGAGGTGATAAAGTAATAAGAAGATAAGTCCACTAAAGGTGGAAATTCTCCAACAACTCCTATGTGGCCCCTAAGTAAACTTAACTAAGGTGTAATGATGACCTAGGACAAGGTACAACACATTTAATTACACCAACACCCCCCCTTAAGTGCAACTTAGGGAGAATTTATACAAAAGCAAACAATGCAAGATGGGTCTCGACAACTAGGCCATGTTAGGTACCCATGTACAAATGCAATGCAATCTCTCGCAAATGAAGAAAAGGAGAAAACCCAGTGGGACAAAACTCCTCCCCAAAAAAGAGATGAAATACAAAATAGAAATGCTCTCAATGATGCATGAGAAGGTAAAAACCCCATGTGAGGAGAAATACCCCCCATAAGAGAGAAGTAGAAGAGAGACAAGGTAGACCCCCTCAATGTTGAGTCTCCTGCAATGATGGTAGAAGCTCGACATTGAATGTTGAAGATGATCCAATCTCACCGAACAACCTTCCTCTCCTTAGGAAGAAACAAAACCAAGGATGTATGTAGGATGTATGATGTCTCTAAAGCATACTCAAGTGTCTCCATGTTGATGCTAAAAGCTGACACACTCCAAACAAGCGTTCTAGGCTAGACTGTTGAAGAGTACAATCCAACATCTAGTAGAGAAGAATGTAGAACATAATCCAAAGAGAAAGATATCCCCTCTAAAGAAAAAGAAGCCTCCTCCAAATTCTATCCAAAAGTATCCACACTCACGTCAAACTGCAAGGAATGATCATGTAGAAAATGAACAAGAGGGTCAGAGTGTTCCCTCACAGCAACTGAAGAAGGAGCATCTTCATCAAAGAGAAGATGAATGTCATCAATGATGTACCCCAAATCTGCAAGATGGGACTCCACAAAAAAAGTCTGAAATACTTGTCAAGAAGCCATCCAAAGTAGCCATATCTGGAAGACAATGTATGTCCTGCTACAATGAATCACAAGGAACCAAAATTGTGGAATCACAAGTATCATCAACTGCAACAGTCGATGTAGGAGATGAAATGCATGGCTCAAGTACTAGATCTGATGTAAGAACTCCCAATTTTAAGTAGCCAAATGTCTCCTCTGAATCATGGTTCACACGAGAAGTCTGATCAACAGCCGAATGAACAATGTCACCATCAGAAGCAAAATCTGCAAAGGTATACAACCGAGATGAATGATCAACCACCATAGTAGCAATGATCTCTCTACTCTCCAAGTCTCGAATGATGACTGAATCAGGTGTGAACTCCACAATTCTCCCATCTCCACCATGTGTAATCTGATATATGGAAAGAAGATTGTTTGTCAAATGAGGAAAACACAAAACATCCTGAAAAGTGTTGTCCCCAAAACTAATATATCCATTCCCAATTACACTCATGTATGTATTGTTTCCCATCAAGATAGGAGACATAGAACAAGGCTGAAATGAAGAGAATGTAGACTGCGAAGATGCCATATGATGTGATCCTCCTGAATCTAGAATCCATCTCCCTAATCCTAAACCTGAAGAAGCACAAAGAACTTGTCCTTTATATCCTGATGTAGATGAAAAATCAGCAAGACCTTTTCCCTTAGACTGTTTTGAAGAAGAAGGAGAAGAGGATTCAAACATTCTAGAAGGAAAATCAATTTGATTTCTTTTGAGAATATTTTTCAACTCATCAATATCATTCTTATAAAAATAATGTTCTTCATGTCCATCCTTCTTGCAATATGCACAAAATGACCTCTCCTTCTTAGATGATTTCTCTTTTGAAGATGAATCTTTATGTTCTTCTGTGGATTGTGTGTTCTTTTTAGGCTTGTTCTTTTTCTTTTCTTTGCCACTTGAAGACTTCTCATCTTTTGCAACCAAGGCATGTGATTTTGAAGACTTCAAATTACCCATTTGAATAATCTTATTTTTCTCTTGAATCAAAAGATATATGAGAGCCTCAAAAGATGGTGATGTGAAGTTGCTAATTATCAATTGTTGAGTCTGAAAACTTGAAAAAAAGGTTGCATACTCAGCTGGAAGCTTGTCCAACAAGGTAAAGACCAATTGATCATCCTCTTTCTCAATACCACAATCTTTTAGTTGTGCTCTTAGCTCATTTTCGTTAGTGACATAATCTTGAATAGTGTCAAAATTCTTAGGATCAAGGCTTAGGAGATCATTTTCAAGTTTGTATCCCTTAACCTTATCAACCTTGCCATACAAAGTGCAAGATTATCCCAAGCTTCATTGGTTGTAGTACATTTATCAACATGAAAAATGAGATCATCTGAAATAAACTTTCTAAGTGTACCCAATGCCATAGAAGTTTTTGTGAGCCAATCCATATATGCAACTAGATCTGCCTTAGGATCCACAGGTGCAGTTATGGTTCCATCAATGTACTAAATTAAACCTTTTTCCATTAGTTTACTCCATGAACATACTTTCCATGTAGCATAATTATGTGCAGTTAAGAGTGGAACTTTAGATGAACCCATGATGGAATGCAGGAGCACAAAATAAGCACAATCACACAAAAGACACCCCCCCACCCCCAAAATCACTCAATCAAGAGACCCCCCAAGCAATATCTGATTTGGCAATTTATACTTAGTGCATATACAATTGCCACTGCCAAAAATAGCAAAGTGGACTTTGATTTTGGTACATACAAATTGCCAAAATAGGCCATAGATTCAAGTAAAATTTTTGGTATAAAATGAGATCAATCTGATCATACCACTAAGAAGTACACAAAAAATTATGCACTTTCAAAAAAAAGGGCACTCAAAAATGTTACCATAGGAGCAAGTTATGAGCTCCCAAAGTTCCCAAAATGAGGATGAAGCAACAACACCTATGAGAATCTGAAATTTTTGAAAAAAATAGAAGCCAAAACCAAAAATTGACTGCACCACTGCGAAGAGCACGAAAAATTAGCCCAAATAAAAAACAATTGATTGAGAAAAGGAGCCAAAATGACCAAGTTATGAGCCTTCAAAGTCAGACTGCAAAATCAAAATGCTCAATGGTGAAGGGGCAAAAATTTCAAATGAGTGCTGATGCAATGCTGACATCAGAAAAATTCTATGTTAAATTTGACAGTCGTCTGGCCGTCAAAGCCGTCGTTGCACCTCCCTACCGGAAAAAGTTTGAAAATGCCAGAATATGCTTTGTGAACGAAATATTCTTCAGAATCTGACCATAATATTCTAGCCGCCGCTGGTGGATGAATATTCGCTTGATTTTATGTGTGCACCTACTGGAGGTTGGAAGTTGTCAGCCGCCTGCTAGGATATTGATCGTCAGTTGGCTGGAAATGGTCGTCGGATATTTTTTCGATCGGTGTTGGACTACAGACGGTGTCGGTTGGGGGACCGCGAGGGGAATGGCGGTACACCATGTGGCCTCTGTCGATATGGGTGGTACCTCTATAGTACAGGTCCTGTACAGGTCTGCGGCCCTGTACTATGGTATTTTTTTATTTTATTTTTTGAAAACTTTTCCAAATATCAAAATTTCCAAACTTTTCCAAAACAATAAAAAACTATGAAATATTTTAAACATATTTCGCAGAAAATAATATATATATTTTTTTTAAATAAAATCGTACCGACTGCTAATGATGGCGACCTGGGGGTCATATGGCTCTCCGAACAAAATTTTTTTGCCTCACCGGATGACTTGCTCCAATTTGGACGATTGGACAGTCGATCTTAGGGTTTTTGGCCCTTCTGGACGCGATGGTAGGGTCGGATTTGACCCAAAATTCTCCAAAAATGCATCTACATTTTGGATCTAGAAACCACAATGTAGCTTCAAACCCTTTGTACCAGAAAGCTCTGATATAGACCTGCAATAAAGATCCAAAAATGGAACATCCCCAAATCTGGTATCTCTCCTCAGAAAAAGACTCTCCAATGGCACCCAACCTGCTCTGATACCATGTTAGAATCAAACATGCTCTAATACCATGTTAGAATTGGCTATGGATGCCAAGATCTATGGACCAAATGGAAAGCACAAAGAAGAGAGAAAATGATGTGACAAGAATAAATTTTATTCAATGTCAATGATATGATATGAGATGCTTGTACAATGAGAGACCCCTTGGTTATATAGCCAAGGTGAGAACATAGGAGTACATAAGATTATGACAATCTTATGACATGGGAAAATAATGAAAAGTTATCACTCCACCTAAAGTGGAAAGTTGATAATGTGATAACCACCACAAATAGTGGATCTCCCACAAAAGGTGGAAACCTAATCACATGATATGTCCATGAAAGGTGGAGGTGATAAATTAATAAGAAGATAAGTCCACCAAAGGTGGAAATTCTCCAACAAATCCTATGTGGTCCCTAAGTAAAATTAACTAAGGTGTAATTATGACCTAGGACATGGTACAACACATTTAATTACACCAATAGTGGGCACTTAGGGGGCAAATAAAATGTACTAACAAGGCTATCTAGGCTCAAATTTTGGCTACAAACAATTTGGTCAACCTTTTGCAATTGAGAATAAAGTACATAAAAAGCTTTTCCAAAATGGCTGACAATATTAGTAAATGGTTTTTAATATAAAACAAGGTTTATAAGATATAAAAAGCAAATATCGATGAAATAAAGGTTTATATTAAAACCATGCCAACCATAAACCTTGCGAACAAGACATGTGCTAAAAAAATTACCTACCATCAACTATTTTTAAATAAGGTTTATATATATAAAAACTAGCGATTATAAAATTCACTCGTACCATTCATGAATAAAGTGACAGGATGATGCTAGTCGGAGGTACCAAGTCACTGATGGAGAAGGAATATTTCACCCAAAAACACGGTGATTTGACCTGTGATTGTGACCCTTTGACAACCAACGAATCGTATGACACTGACGCCTACAGAGGTATATGCCGAAAAAATATTATGCCGACTATATGAAAAAAAATTGCTCCAAATTTTTATAGAACCCCAACAATATATTTCTTTAGCCCGAAATATTGTAAATTTGCCCCAAATTTTTAATAAATACACGCAAAAGTATTTTTTCAAAATATTTTTTGCAACAAATATGTCAACCTAGGGGGTTGTATGACCTTCCCAAGTAATTTTTTTTCCTTGTAAACAAATTTTATCAAAATTGGACAAATTTATAGTTAAAATTCATCTGCACGACCTTCTAAACACGATGACGGTGTAGATTTGGGTCCAAAGTGCTTTTAAAAATCAATGTCCTCCTAGATCAACTACTCTTCACACTTTTCCAAACCCTTCATAGATCAACCAAAACATAACCAAATTTGATGAAACAAAAGGAAAAACTAGCTTTTTTCAACACCCTAGATTCAACCGTGACATCCTTGAAACCCCAAAATGTACCTAGAAAAATCTTCAAGCCAACATGAAACCCTCATATCTAGACCAAAATATCTTCCGCAAGAGAGAAAATGGCAAGAAATCGTACTTCAACAATGCAAAATTGAATATTGGTTGAATATGCTTGAATGTAAATGTACATGAGATGCCTTGCTTATAAAGGAAAGGTTGTGAGATAGGATTAGACAATATCATGACAAGTGTCTTAATCCTATAACATGAGACAACTAATAAACTAACGACCTATAAATCAATTATTACTAGCTAGATAAGATAAGTTCTAGAAAAGCCAGCTAATACTTATAGAAAGAATCTTATATCCTAAGTAAACTTAACATTTGAATATTTCCCCTAATTACGTAGTGAGTGAATTAGCTAGGTACAAGACATTTATTCACACCAACAAAATTAACCTCAATTAAATAATAAAGCCCTAGATTTGAGTGAAAGTGTTAAGATACACTTTACAAAACCCTAAATAAGGCACAATTAAGTCTATTTTATTAGAAAGGGTTTTAAACTTAGTGTGAATGTGTAAAACACATTACAACAATAAATCAATGCATCATTAGGCTCATTTTAACATTAATTATTTCCAAATTAAGTGTGGAAAAAGGGATATTTTTTCTGACGCTATAGTTAGATCTAGTCACAAGTAGTACTATAGAGGAGTTGGGGGATTCTATGATTGCAAAAGGCAATGTTCAATATGTAGAGGTGATTTAGGTATATGTATATAATTTTAAAGTTTTTAAGTTCTAAATAAATATATATGTACTTGTAACTTCATTGGAACTATAAAATACATTTATATAAATTATATAATTCAAATTTATTTTTTTATGTATTCATGCATATGTGTCTAGGTGGAGGTAGCATGTGCTACTCCTAGTTTGAGGGTAGAGGGTGTATGCATGCGTTCTTCACCTAACCATGTCAATGGATAGGTGAACATTATTTTTCATTTAAGTTAATGTGTATATGTTGTAGTGTAGAAAAATGTACTCCTTTACATTTTCACACTTTGTCTAAGTCCCCTCAATTAAATTGGACTTAAGTATGCCTTAATAAGCCCTATTTTACATCTACAAGCCTAATAAATTATATTTTTCCAAAGGGGAAACCCAACAACAATTAATGCCAACACATAATACTTTAACTTGAGCAATGTGCATTCCAGGAATAGGGACTAGGGACCCGGTCGCTTATGGGTGAATGGGTCCTCCCTGGGCCTTTGAACCTAAAATTAAAATATGTTTTTGGTGGTATTTTAATATCGGCTTGTAATGTTTAATTTTTAGGAATTAAGGATACATACCTATCAATACAAGGTTATTTCATTAATTCAAATCCTAAGAAGTCTAAGTTGCATAATTCAAGTTTACAAGAGGAAATATTCTGATCAAGGGCGTTCAAGATTATATTTATCAGTGATTTATTGTAGCAATCAAGATCTCAAGCATCGTGTCAAAGTATTTTACAATCATGCATTTTTTTGCTAACATCGTGATGTAGGTTTCAAATATCCAAGTCAACCATTCAAATAAAAATTCTTGAGTATCAAGATCCACATCCATTGAAGCCATTTCATGCAAGTTCAATCTCAATATTTCAGACTTCCAAAGGTTTATTCAAGGTTTTGGTGAGTTGCAACCTAGCAATGTTCATTCATCATCCCTTTCATGTTTCATTATTTCAATTCAAGTTTTAATTACCCAAACAAATTTTGACCAAGGAAAACCCCCATTCACCAAAAACAAACATTTTTTCCCTCTTGTGTTTGTGTTGCAGATCTTACGTTGAAGAAGCATTGAAGATCTCTTGGAGAGAAATTGGAAAATTTGTCAAAGTTGTTGTCAATCCACAAAAACTCACCTACAAAATTTATTTCTGACTTGTCGACACTGTAACCTAGATCAAACAAAAGCTACAAATTGACATCAATGGCTCTCAAAAGCTTGTTGAAACTATTGATGGTGTTTTTATGCACTTCTCAACACAGGTAATGCATAGGTGCACTACCTCTCTTGAAAGACGATCTTCCACAATCAAATTGCAAAACACTATCCCAAGGTCTCTCGGATGTCAGGTCTTGACAATGCTTAGGATAAATCAGTTGTTTGATGTGATTTTGTTGGAATCACAAAGCAGTCTTACGTGGTTAGACTTGTAGGAGAATTGGGTCGATGAATGGAGTTTGTGGATATGGAATTATTGTACCTTGCTACAGGTTCAGGAAGCAATCCTGGACTCCATTGTTTCGTCAGATTTGGCTTTACAATGTGGAATGAACCTTAGCACAAGTTGTTTCTAAAAAAAAGGGCGAGGAAGAAGGATGGTTCCTAGACCTGCAACTACCAATTAACAGTGATCATGGAGGTCTCTACTATGGACAGTTTCCTTAAACAGAATTTTAGTTAATCTGAATTCTCACAATATCATGAAATCTATGCTATCTTCTAAGGAATGCAGATATTCATCATTCATTCACCATAGAAATGTGAATAAAGATAAAGTTTAATGAGCAGCAATGAAATTAAAGTCCAGGCTAACTTTACATAGTCATCTACCCACAGAAAATGACCAAAAGTATGGACAACGAAAGCATACACACAGCAGCAATCTTCACAACCAAAGACACCATATCAAATCTACCAAAGCTAACTAAGGAAACTAAAGCAGCAAAGTAACTTGAAGAAAAGTTTAACTAAAGGGAGAAGAATCATGAAACATGTGGAGAAACCCAGAAATACACCTTAAAATGACTGTATTTTCTATTATAATTTTTGCAGCATGCCTTTACAACAACTCAACTCTCTTAAAATAAAAGGAGGAGAGCCCTATTTATAGTTTTCAAAAAGCAAAATGGGTGGCCAAGATTTGATTCTATTGTGTGGCCAAGATTCACTTTACATTAGGGTTTCACCTACCCCCAAATACATTTCATTTATAAGACATATTCTTGTCTTTTCCCTATTTCATCATCTAGTGACAACACTATAGCAATTTCATCCTTTAGCAATTTGCCCTCTGTTGTAGCTATTCTTTAAGGAATTCTTCATCGGTGATTGGATTGCCTTCGCACTTCTTCAACGTTGCATACTCCATAAAATTCAAGATTAGCGGCTAGAACTTGTCAGGCTCCATGATGTCAAACTGCAAAATCTGATAACTCCATTCCTGGGAATTGCTATCGAGCTTTTTCCAGTCATCATCATATTTAGTATCATTATCTCTAAAGAGTTTCGACTGTGCGAAGGCTCGGGTAGCGAAGCTCATGAATTCAGTGGTGACCTCGATTGACATCCCTTCTTCCATGATCTTCAAAAAGTGGGGCTTTATGTTCTCAGGATTGATCTTGACCATGGGCGGCTCGTACCCCATCATCAGTTTGAGGTACCGAGAGCACTCGTCCCGGGTCTCCCTGGCCCAGTTGATATCCAGAACTATACGCTCTAGGATCTGCTCTAGCCTCCTCTTCCGATGATCGAAATCTCGCCTCCATGTACCCACTAGCCAGTGATCATCATCTTTGAAGGCAAGGTCCCTCTCCCAAACCTTGCTCAGCAACGTGAGTATGGCTTCAATCTTTGGGTAGGCTGCACTGTATTTCCTTGGGAACTCCTCACAGATCTACCTTGTGTCCTCAAGGGTTCTTTGTACCTCCAAGAACTTATTCATTGTTTGAACATCCAAGTTGATACCTGTGTTCCCCATGTCCAAGACCTACCAGAACCATTTTTCCGTAGTCCTGTCTAGGTTCCTTCTTTTCTCCAATTTTTTGATCTTCTCATGGGACAAGAGTTGAGGCGGGGCTGATGACGTGGCGGGTTGCTCATCCAGGGATGACCACTGCTAAATATAGGCTGTTAGATCAGACACTTGTGCTTTGAGTTCTTCCTTGGAGACCTTATCCTGCTGGATAAGGTGCACCACCATAGCGATGAACTCCTGGAGGTGATCAACCTTCTGCTCCCTTGTGGCCACTCCCAAGTCAATGGTGGAGACGTTAAAAGTTATCCCCTGCTCTTCAACCATCGGCATCGCTATTTGTACTGCCCTAGATCCTGAGGCATCCATGGTTACCTTTGATTTGAACTTTGGTTTCTTCTCTTTCCTAGTGCTTACTTGGGCTCTAGCCAAAATGGCTTCCAGACTGGCCTTAGGATCTTTCAAGGTGGGAGTCTTCTGTTTCAACTTCCTTTCTAGACAATCGGGCATTTGAGGCTTTTCCCGGGGTGGTTCACCTTGACTTTTGTTGTCCTCCTTCTCAAGTTCAATGGCTCGGACAACAAGAGCCTTCTTTTCAGTTTTTGTATCTTCCTTCTTCTCATCGGATTCTTGCTCAAGTGATATATACTTAGGGGGAGACTCGGTGTGTAGTTGTTTGTTAGAGGGATCTTTCCTATCAGTATCCCTTTCCTTTTCATCCTGGCCCTATTCATGTTCCTCGGGTTTCCCTTCCTGCTCAGCTCCATGGAGGGATTCCTCCTCATCCTTCTCTAGGGTCTGACCATGCCCCTCGGTTGGAGATTTGTTGCCCCCAGTCTCTGGGGCAGCAGTCTCTTCTTCATGCGCAAGCCTATCCTCGGCCTCCTTATCTTCAATCTCTTTGAGTTTTTTTCTCCACTCTTCATTGAGTTTAGGATCATTTGTTTCTTTTATCAGTTCAGCGTCCAACTCCTCACTACTCTCACTGGAGGACTAATAGGCTACCTTGTCAATCTCTCGGTGTTCAAACAAAGGGTGTTTGTGGTACTCAAATTCCTCGTCCTCCAGCCTCATTGCAGCCTCTAGCTATTGTCGCTCAAGTTCGTTAGATATTTGCATTGTTGCCTCCATTCTTGGTGGGTTGGAAGGTGGAGGGAGAGTAGGAGCGTGGGCCATAGCCTGAGCTATTGGAATTTGCACCACGGGATTAGTGAGCATCCCCGAAAGCTCAGACGAGACATTCTGCATGTATTTTACAAAAGACTCTGGAAGGCTGAGGGCAGGCATTGTAGCAGTGGAAACAGAGGGAAGGGAAGGAGACATAAAGGACGAGGAGATTGGCAAAGTCATGGCAGAGGAAGAATCCACAGGAATTATTTGCATGATCGAAGAGGTGGAAGCAAGGTGAACAGAGATGTCAACTACAAGCGGGGAAGAAGCGGAGATGGCAAGAAAAGCATGTGAGACGGGGACAGCGACAGTAATCGTAGTAGATGGGGACCCTGATGAGTCAGCCTCTTCTTCCCTACTCTCGAGGGGTGGATTTTCAGCTATGACTGGCATCTTGACAACTCCGGTCACTTTCCTTTTCTTTTGGAAAGGTTCGCCCTCCAATGCCTTGCGGGCATAAACCTTTGGTTTGGGTAACTGCTTGGTAGCCTCCTTTCTATTCTTGGTTCTGACAGATGGTGGGGATTTGGAGGTTTCCCTAGTTGTTGCAGCAATCATACCACCACTAGAGCAACCAGGCTCACTCTCGAGTCCCTTAAATGTTAAGGTGACTCCCTATTGTTTTAATCGGGCCACCTGTTGTTTGATCCATGCTCGTGTTCTGATTTTGACGGGTCTAGTGAGCACGTCGATGTCATCAAGTTCTTGCTCATCCCAATCAATTGCAAGCAGCAATAGGTTGGCGATGGCATCATATCCCGGATCTATTGTTGTGTCCTCATCCTCCTCAAGCTGGTCGGGAACCGGGTATAGATTTATCCTTCACACGTACATGGCAGTCATGCACATGTAGTGCCACACCCGCACCTCAAGGTCATCCTTGCAGTTGGCCCAGAAATCCTTGATATTGTGGAGGTGGGCATACTCACATCCCAATGCCTTTCTAATATGACTGTAGGGGTCCATTCTTGGTCGAGCTGTGTATTGTTTGAAGTGGTATTCAGCCAGCTCCTTCTCTAAGTAACCTACGCATTGGGATGTGTGGATCTTGTGCATTCCCTGACCAAGGCCAATAGGATAAGGTGTCCCTACCAAGTGCTTGTCACTCAGGATATTGTGAATATGTCGCAACTACTGTGTCAACTCCAATAGTAAGATTTGGTCATTGGGGTACCGGGGCAGCTTGTTCGGCCTCTTCGTGAATCCTTGAGCGCGCATGTAAGTAAACTTAGGGAATTGTATGTACAAAAAGGAATAATGGTTGAGGAGGGCCCTAGTGATGTGGGATACTCTTTTATGAAAATCCCCTCCAAGTAGCCAGATGATGTAGGCGATGAAGGTATCATTTACCCTACAATAGTCCTTCTTAAATTTTTGGCATTGTAGCTGGGGGTATCGATCATAGGGCTTGAGTTCCCTTCCTGGCGCTACATTGGGTATCATGCTCAATCCATGGTAATTTCACCGATTAGCAAGCAAGTATACCAAGTAGGACATCATATAAAATTGTGATGTCTTCCTCACATTGATAAATTGCTCATGGAAGCAATTGTTGATTATTTCTCCCCAATCGAAGGCAGCGTTGCCATGGAGGATCTACTCTATGAAGTAAAACATCCATTCTTGTAAGAAAGATGTAGCAGGAAGACCCATTACTCTGCTCAACAAGGTCATGAGGTCATGGTAATCCTTGAAGAAATCACTGCGAAATAGCTCCTGTGGGACCTTTCCAGCACTGGCTCGCTTATCCTTCAACCAGTACTGATTGATCAGTTTCTTGCATCCTATCGGATTGTGTTCCCACAACGCCTTGCACTCCTCTATGGTTGGTGTTTCCATGGTCTCGAAGGTGGGGATGTGGAAGGTTGTAGCTATCCCATGAGGGGACATGTCTGCAAGAATATTTCCATCTCTATCCACTATGGTTCTGGTTTCAGCTTGATATGCCTCTTGGCACGCCAATACCAATTCGGAGGCCACCAATGCCGATGGGAAGCCTACAGCCTTAGCGAGTCTGTTGCCTTTGATAAATTTTGCATTCCCTGTCTTTGGGTCCACCTTCACCTGCTGAGTAAACTCATCAATGTCAACCTGCTCGATGTTTGTATCGGTGATGTCCCTCCAAAGATTGGTGATCCTTGATTGCATTGGTACCCCCTAGAATTGGAACTTCATCTGATCTTTATCCTCCCTTCCTCGAGGTATCTTGTTGATTCCCTTCCCCTTCCCCTTGGAAGCACCAGAAGCTTCTACATCGGATTCCATAAATCTTGCACAAAAGACATGAATTAGTAATTTTAAACATGATAAAACGTTCCCAGATGAGTTCCTGCACATTGAAGTTAGCTCTGCAATCATTACTCATACCCAATAGTCACATAATCATTGGATAAAACATTATTAGAGAGCAAGGCAGGTGATCCGGGTTCCTAGGGCCAGAGTTCCCTTGGAAAAATGCCGCTTGGAAGGGAAAATTAGGCATGGAACTCCTAGAGGTGTTTCCCATTGTTGGATTTGCTCAATGAGGGTTGGTGTAAAGGAAGACCTAATTTTAGCAAGTGGGTCGAAATCCATTTTTGATTTGGAGGTCGTTTAATTTTTCATTTGGGAGTTCGAGAATCACCTATGAGACTGCCATTGGAAACGGCACAGAGGACACAAAATTCTGGATGACAGAATTTGGAGCCCGGAATGCCATCGCCGAGAAGTTGTTTCGAGTCAGGCGTTGGAAACAGAAAAATGGAAGCAGCAACCCGAGTGCGGAATTCTGTAGGGCAATCCCTAGGAGCAAAATTCTTAGTTCCAGGAGCGTTTCGACGAATAGGTGGTCAGGTTCCGGAGGTCGAGAAGCTTTCCCAAATTTGCTGTGTAAAGCGGCGCCAACAGAACGAAATTCCAGAAGCAAAAATCCAAGGTTCGGGGTCCGAACACACCTTGGACGATTTGTTTTTGTCATTCAAACTTCTGACAAGGTGACACAGGACCGAGGTTCGGGACTCGGAAAGACATCCCGAAAAGGCCGTGTGTAACAACAAAAGCGAAATGGAAACCCGAGGGAGGAATTCTAGAGGTTAAAGTCCAAAGGTCCCTAGGGTGCTAGATGATTCTGGCAAGTTTGAAACGGAGAATGTATACCCGGGGCCTGGGAGTCAGGAGGATGTCGATCCATTATCGTTTACAACGGCGAAGCCACAACGGAATCCCGAAGATGAATTCCCGGATACTGGGGTCTGGGGGTCGGGAAGATCAGTTTCTTCCTTATGAAGTTGGGCGGACCTTCTACACCCGAGGTCTGAGGGTCGAAAAGACACTCGAGGAAAGCCATTTGAAACAGCGGGGGCACAACGAAAACTTGCAAACGGAAGTCCAAAGGCCGGGACTCGGGGCGATCTTAGCCAATGTTAGCTCTTTTAGCTCAAAGTTTGATTTTACATTCAATGGTCACGGACAAGTCTAGGCTCGAGGAAGGTGCTAGCCTATTTGGAAGAACAGTGACGGGGGGATCCAACCTCGGCTTGAATTTTGAGGCCCCGAATGATCGGTTTTTCATACTTCAAATTATGGGTTTTTAGGGGAGGGTTTTTTCCTACCATACTTCATACTTGTTTTTGCATTTTACATCGCTTAAGGCTAGGAACTTCAAAAAAAAAGAGAACAAGATGCGCGGGTGGCGGGCATACCTCAAGATCCCGAAGATGAATGCTACTGCCTACACGGAGGACATCAAGAAAATAGCTTGAAATTTGGGGCCGAAAATGTCGAATGCCTCAAAGCTCTCCAATTTCCTAAAACTTCAGTTGGTCAGGTGAAAATGACAGCCGGAAAATCCGAATTTATAGCCCCATTTTCTATTAACACAACATTTAATGCCCTCATACGGTGATAGGGAAGTTGGTGGGTTCAAATTCACATACGACAGCAAGAGGACCGGAGTCTGACGGCCTGAAAGATGTCCAGCCACGGCCATATAAAATGGCAAAGCGCAAGCGGATTTTCGGAAAGGGAAACCCAGGGTTCGAGGTCCGAGTCTTGGAAAGACATCGGGCATCGGACGCCAGCAACAACAAACCTGCAACGAAAACCCAGAGTAGAAAACCCGAGGGTCCGGACCCGGGAGGGGCCGCAGACGTTAGAAAGGGCATTCTAACAAGGGAAACCCAAACTGACATTAGACTTAGCATTTTTCAAAGGGCGTCAAGTTCGGCCAAACCCAATATGTGAATTTGAAGGGTGAGTTGACCAATTAGGGCACAAAAATCAGCATGCAAAATGAGGTAACACAAAAAAAAAGGGCTCGACGATCAAAAGAGAGAAGAGAGGGGCCCCGTTCCGAATGGGGTGAGTGTGCAATAGGCACAACAAAAACCTATGCACAAATACCCATTCACCCATGGGAGAATGACTCCCAGTTAGCCTCTTGAAACTAATTTTTGGTGATTGGTACACAATGTTTAACCCTTCTCAAATCTGCAAAAAGTTTTTTATTTCTATTTGTATTTAGCTTTAAATTGGTGTTCCAAGTTTGAATTGGCATAATTGAGTTGATTTACTATTTTTAGTTTTTCTCCCAAAAGTGTTGTTCAAGCTAATACCCCTATCCTCAATCATAAGGAAATTAGTAGATTCCCTCATTGAGTTCACTCACCTAAGGGTTGTAAGTCAATTCTTTGTATGGATCTCATTTCCTAATGAAATAAAGGAAAATAGGTCCATCCATATCATTTTCATGAACCCCCTACCTTTTCACTCAACCTTTTTTTTATTGTTTCATTGTGGTGAACCTGACATTCTTGCATTGTAAAATTGTTGAATTTGGATTCCATTTAAACCCTAGATCTAGGATTTGCATTACTTTGCATTGCATTGCATTGATTTTCATTTCATTTAGAGTTGTTTACTTGCATTATTTTGCATCTCATTTAGGGTTTTATATTTTCATTTTGCATTCTTTAAAATCTAAAAATTCAAAAATTTCATTAATTTTGCATAGTGCTTACATAACATTGCATAATCAGTCACTTAAATTGGAAGATTGAATCAAAATTACATCTCAAATTATGTATTTGTGTTATTCATTTAGCACTATTTTGTACTTGCATTTAGATTTGATTTGCTAGAAATCTGAAACTGTAACTACCTGTTTGCAACCAAAATTTGAAAACATAAACATTAACTCGGAAAATTGTAAATTAATTTTTCAAAACCCTGATAGAACACCCATTCTCTCATGGGTGAATGAGTCCCTAATTAAACCTATTTCTAAATTTTTGGCACTCTAAACTTTCTATTTGCATTTTTTGTTTTTGCATCCAACTTTCTATTTCAGTTTCTAGAATTTATATTTTCCACAATCATCCTTGGCATTAAGTTTAATTGTTTAAATTGAGTGTATTATTTAAAAATCAAAATTGGAATTACAAGACATCATTTTTAGGTTTTTGCATAACATAATAAATAAAAAATTGTTTAAAATCTAAAAATTGCAAAATCAATTCAAATACTTGCATTGAACTTCATACTTTTGGGTGTTGATTGCATTTTTTTAGTGCCTATTTTACATTTTGGGTGCACCTTAGGTTTGGTGAAACTTTTATGGGCTTCACAAAAAAATTTCCTATTTTCAATACTCTAGTGATACGTAGCTCTAGACTCATGACATCTTGTGCTAGTACATCCACTGTGGATCTTGAGTTTTATAGCTCTTTCACTCATAGTGTTGACATTAGTCAACCCATCATGGATCATACCCTTAACACCTCATTTCATATGACCTCCTTACCAACAACCAATGTTACTAATGTTGAATCAATGGTTTCTAATGTCCCTCAAGAACTAGGAAAAATGGATGAAGATTTAAAGAAATTGCAAAACTTTTTGATTCTTGAATACATTGTTGGTATTGTGATTCCTTTCGTAGATAAAATGAGGAGAACAATTGAGAATGAATTAGTAATAGAATTTTTGTGTAGCCTATCTCATATCATTAGTAAAAATTTCCCTACAATTACTATTTATGCTCAAACTTTGGGGTATACTCAAATCCAAGGTGGAAATCCAATTCCTCCTTCCACAACCATGACCTCTATTCTGGAATACACTAATCCAACTGTTACTACAACCATACAACCCACTAGAAATTCCAATTCTACCTTAGTTGTTTCTACTAGGAATCTTTTTAGCTTTGTGCATTCAAATCTCATATCTCCTAACCCATCTCCCCCAAAAACTTACAATTCACTTGTCCTCAAAACACATATGCACCTCCACCTTATTCACCTCCATCTCACAACACAAATGATGATCTCGTCCTTAACCAACTCTTTCAAAGTGTTTCATCCCTCCAACAAAAAACTGCTACATTGAACCAAAATCAAAATGGCCAACCTTCACAATATGTCAAAACAAACCCATTATCCTTGGAGATATTGAGAATACAAATGCCACAAGGCATAGAGATTCCTATATTTAAAAAATATGGTGGGAAAGGAGATCTTGTTAGCCATGTTTCTACATACACAACCTTGTGTAGTGCCTTCATTTTTGAAGATAAACTCTTCCCTAGATTCTTGAAAGGCGTTGCCTTTGAATGGTTTTGTTCCTTACAAAATAATTCAATAGATTCATTCAATGAACTTGTTGATGCCTTCCTTAATCATTTCCAAGTACACATGGGTCCTAAGATGACCTTAGTAGACTTAATTAAATGTAAGAAAAAGGATGATGAAAAGTTCATTCACTTTATCGCCTATTATCAATTTATTTACTCACAAATAAAAATTAGGATTCTCGATCCTGATCTTCAAAAAATGTTCATTGATAATTTTCAAAATAAGCTACAAGATAAGATCAAGATGATGAAATTTCCCTCCTTCACACAATTGTGTACAACCCTTCATGATTACCAAAATTTGGTTAGCAATAATGAAGTGGAAACTCCCTCTAATTGTCATGAAAAATATGACTCCATGCCTCAAACCAACTACCAATCATTTAAGAAACCAAATAAGGGCTTTATACAACTCAATGCTCCTCAACCAACTCAAAATGTTGACTCACAAATGGTTGATATAAATACAACAAATCCATATACATTTGGGGAGAGGAGTAGAAAATTTACCTCTCTACCTAATACCCTTCATTCCATCATGTTGTAGCTCTTAAATAAGAACTTAATTTCCTTAACTCGTATTAGACCTCATGGTCCTACTAAGCCTTTACCTGCAAACTATAAACAAAATACCTTTTTCCATTATCACCAACAAAATGGACATGATACAAAACATTGCAAGCATGTTAAAAATATTGTGCAAGACCTCATTGTTTCTAATCACATCCATATTGGTGTTGTTAATGATCAAGGAAATCAGTTTTTCACCCCTCCCAACCAAAATTTACAAACCTTTACCAATCCCATGCCAAATAATAACATCTCGTTTGTCAAATCTAGTGAAAATAAGAATGATTCAATGAATGTTGACATGAATAATGACAACTTGAATGGTAATGAGGAAAATCCTATGGATACTATGATTGGAATCATTGAGTTTCAACCTCGTAGGGGTCAAAAGCAATATGTCCCTTGACATTTCCTTCTCACAAAATGAAAATTAAGAATGCACCTGATGGTCCTCTTTGCATTGCTAGAAGAATCAATGACAAGCCTATTAATGGGATATTAATTGATCTCGTCTATGTATAGAATGTGATAATTGAAGAATTCTCATTTGTGTATGAACTTTACCAAGATACTTATGAACAACCAAAATCATGGATCAAAACACGTAATGGTTTTGCTTACCCTATGATAGGTTCGATAACTCTTCCTTTACAAGTTGGACTAAAACAATTGAATGTCTCATTCTCAATCATCCTAACGTCAAATCAATTTCATGTGAAATTAGGCTACCCATGGCTTTGCTCCATGAAAGCCATCACATCAATCATTCACAAATTCTTGAAGTTACCCTTTAACAATCAAATATTTACTATGCATCATAGAGGCTTTAATCTTGTGTCTTCCCATGGGAATTTCTCACTGGATTTCTTTTGGCACAAACCTATGGAACCTATTAGGCCTCATGAGGACTTCTTTTTTAAATCTTATCAAAATTTTAAGGCAAAGCACATAGTAGAATCATACCTTAGCGATATACCTCAACCCATGATTGAGCCTCCTATAATTGATGAAGCCATGATTGAACCAAAAACCATTTCAAGTAACCAAGACCAAACCATAGCAAATCCTTCATCTATTTCTTATAAGAGACCAAGAGGTAACCAAATAAGTCTTGGTGTGCCTCCTAAAATCAAAAAATTTTATAAATTTAAAGAGAAAGTGGTTGAACAACCTCCCATTGTTCCTTTCATTCCTCCCTTATGGTAAGAAAAGAAACCTATGGGTGTGTGCACCAATATATGACATAAAAATAGCTCTTAAGATGCCACTTTTTTCTAAAATCAGAAAATTTTGATGTTAATGAGAAAATTAAGATAGTTACGCTCAAAATTTGAAGATGCAACAAGAACAAGAGTTTAAAAGCTTCGACTCTACTTTCTAAGATACTATTTTTTTTAAATAGTGAAGATTAAGGGCTCCAAAAAGGGGGTACCAGCAAAAGTGGTCCTATTTTTATCAAAAAAATAACATAGCATTTGTTGTGGCCTCCCTTTTTCATTAAATTTTTTTTAGAATATCAAAAATATGAATAGCAAGAAATTATCTAACAAAATGTATTTTATCCCAATTCTTTTGGCTAATTTTTAATAAATATATAATATTTTATAATTTTTCAATGTGGATGCATCCTAAAAAGATGAAATTTGAGTGTGCTCCCCCCTAATTTTTTTGAAAACTAGTCAAAATTTATTATTTTTTGTTACATGTAGAATGGAGTCTAGTTTATAAAAATGTAATTTGTTTCAAAATTAGATGAATGAGTAAAAATTTATTCCAAAACTAGAAAATGTTGGTTTTTGATAATAAAAAAATGAAGGCACTAACAAGAGAAGTTATAGATGAAAACCTTAACATAATAAAAAATTATATATATATATATATATATATATATATATATATATAGATAGATAGATAGATAGCTAAGAGAGAACCTAACGTCATCACATTTTTTTTATAAACTTACATTGAAATATGTGCAAAATTGACGGTTAGCACAACCAAAAATATGTGAAATTTTTTTACCCTTTCAAAAAATCATATCCTTGGCATGAAATGGTCATCCAACCCTTTGGGTTGGATTCCCAAGGAAAAATCCAAACCTTAGGCTTGGTATTTCCCAATGCAGGTAGTTTGGCAAGTTTCAAATTCGGAGAGCACCAAATTCGGTGCTTGCAAAATGCAAAGCAACATTTGGCAAGCACCAAATTTGGCGAGCACCAAATGGTGATGTATTGACAAAAACACAAACTTTGTTTCTTTCTATTTGTCTCTCACTACCCTGCTTTGATAAGGCTAAAAGTTTACAGTTTATGATCGATGATGGATAATCAAGGTTTTACCTTTCAATCCCACTTTGTCTCCTTCCCTCTTAACCATACTTACCCTATTCTCTCTCAACCCTCTCTAGGTCTCTCCCACCCTTTATACCTTGCCTTCTTTCATCAACCCCATCTCCATCCTTTCCTCCATACCTCTCTCTTCTTCTATCTTCCTTTGTTATTGTTTCTGAGCCATTTCTCTCTTTTTTCTTGATCTCTACATCTCCCTCCCAACCTCTCTCTCACCCCATATCCAAGTCTCTCTCTCCTTATCTCATAACCCACCTCTCTCCCCCCTTTATCTCACATCTCTTTCTTCTCTTTCTCTCCCCATCTTCGAGTCTCTCCAACCTTGTCTAATTACCAACCTCTCTCCCCCCTCCATATCTCATATTTTTCTTCTTTCTCTCATCCTCCCTCTCCCCCCCCTTTCTAGGTGATCACCTCTTTATCTCCTCCTCCCTATGTCTCTCACTCCCTCCATGTGTACCTCTCCTCCAACGCTTGTTACTTATACTAATACTTCCCTTTGTTCTCTCTTGCCTCTCTAGGTCTCTCCCAATATCTTTCCCTATCTCCCTCTCTATTTCTTCCATCCTTATCCTTACCTCCCTACTTCTCTCTTCTTCTCTATCCCTCTATTATTGTTTATTTCTCATATATATCTTTTATCTCGATCACTGCCTCTTCCTCCCTCCCTCTCTCTCCCTATCTCCATGAAAATACCTCCTCCCCTCTTTACCTCTCCCTACTTGTCTCATCACCCACCCCTCTCCCACCCTAGAAACCTTGCCTTCCCTCCTTAGGGTTTAAGGTTTTATGGAGAGAGAGAGAGAGGGAGAGAGAGGAGAAGATAGTGATAAAAATAGGGGGAGGGAGAGGGGGGGGAGAGAGAGAGAGAGGTGAGATAGAGAGTTATAGAGGGAAGGGGAGAGAGGTGATAGAGAGATAAGTTGAGAGGGAAGAAGTAAGGTGGAGAGATTAAGAGAGGTAAGAAGGGATGGAGGGAGAGATAAAGACATATAGAGGGATATTTAGATAGAGATAATTAGAGAGGGAAGGTGGGTGGCAGGGAGGAAGAGAGAGACAAAGAGAGACAAGTAAAATGAGGGAGAAGAGAGATTGAGAGTAGAGAGGGAAGGGGGTAGTGAGGGAGACAAAGGTGAGATACAAAGTGATGGAGGGAGAGGGGAGATAAAGATAGATAGAGAGGGAATGATGCATAGAGAGAGGAGATATAGAAAGAAGTAGAGAGGGGAGGGAGGGAGAGGTATGGAGGAGATAGAGGTGAGATAGAGAGAGAGGAGAGATTGAGAGAAAAGATGGGAGAGAGAATGAGATTACAAATGGAAGGTGGAGAGAGAGATAGAGAGTATAGAGGGAAGGAGAGAGTAAGAGAGAAAGAGGGGGGAGGGAGAGAGATAGAGGTAGAGGTAGGTGGAGAGAGATATAGAGAGTATAGAGGGAAGGAGAGAGTAAGAGAGAAAGAGGGGGGAGGGAGAGAGATATAGGTAGAGGTAGGTGGAGAGAGGGAAGGAGAGAGGGAGAGAGGGATGGAGACTAATATGGAGAGAGAATGGTGAGATAGAGATAAGTAGAGAGATAAGGAGATAATGAGAAATATAGAGTGAGAGAAAGGGAGGTTGGAGGGAGGGACAGATAAAAATGGATAGGTGAGATAGAGAGAGGTAAGGAGGGAAAGTGGTGAGATAGAGAGGAGAGGGTGAGAGGGAGGGAGAGAGAATTGTGACATAGAGAGGAGAGAGTGAGAGAGGAAGAGGGGAAAGAGAGGGAGAGAGTTTGAGAGAGAGTTAGATAGAGGGAGATAGAGGTGTGTGTTTGTGTTCGAGTGCATAAGAGAGAAAGAGAGAGATTAGTGAGATAGAGAAAAGGAGTGATTGACAAAGAAAGAGGGGGAGGGAGGGTGGGACAAAAGGGAGAGAGACAAAGAGGATAAAAAAAGAAGGGGAATGAGGGTGAGGTAGAGAGATGGAGGGAAATTAAGGGAGGGATATAGTTATGTGTGTGTGTGATATAGAGAGGAGAGAGAGAGAGAGAGATGTAGAGGGAGGGAGAGGAGAGATAGAGAGTAGAGAGGGGAAGAGGTAGAGAGGAGGACATAGGTGAGATACAGAGTGGATGGAGAGGTAGGTAAAGAGAGGGAGAGGGGAGATAAAAATAAGTAGAGAGGGAAGGATATGTAGAGAGAGAGGAGTGATAGAGATAAGTAGAGAGGGGAGGGAGGGAGGGAGAGGAAGAAGGAGGGAGAGGGATGATATGAGGAGAGAGTGGTGAGATAGAGAGAACTAGAGAGGTAAGGAGAGAACGAGAAAGAGATAGAGATAGGGGAGGCTGAGGGAGGAGGTAGAAAGGATAGGGTGAGACAGAGAGGGGAAGGAGGAAAAGGTGAGATAGAGAGGAGAGAGTGGTGGATAGAGAGAATTAGAGAGGTAAGGAGAGAATGAGAAAGAGATAGGGGGAGGTTGGAGGGAGGGAGAGGTAGAAAGGGATAGGTGAGATAGAGAGGGAAGGAGGCAAAGTGGTGAGATAGAGAGGAGAGAGTGAGAGGGAGGGAGAGATAATTATGATATGGAGAGGAGAGAGTGAGAGAGAAAGAGGCGGAAGAGAGGGTGTGAGAGAGAGAGAGAGAGGTAGGTAGAGGGAGATATAGGTGTTTGTGTACGCACATGAGAGAGAGAATAATGAGATAGAGAAAAGGAGTGATTGAGAGAGAAAGAGGGGGGACGGTGGCAAAAAATGGAGAGAGACTGAGATGAAATATAAAAATAATGGGAGGAAGGGTGAGGTAGAGAGAGGGATGGATAGGAGAGATAGAGAGAAACTTAGAGAAGGAAGGAGGGAGGGATATAGTGGTGTGTATGTGTGAGAGAGAGTGGTGATATAGAAGGAGAAAGTGAGAGGGAGAGAGAGAATTGTGAGCTAGAGATGAGAGAGTGGGAGAAAGAGGGGGAAGAGAGGGAGAGGGAAGATAAAGAT
>CM021105.1:397429034-397495946 GCA_007115665.2 Sequoiadendron giganteum | reverse complement strand
GGAGGGAGGGAGATAGTGGTGTGTATGTGTGAGAGAGAGTGGTGATATAGAAGGAGAAAGTGAGAGGGAGAGAGAGAATTGTGAGCTAGAGATGAGAGAGTGGGAGAAAGAGGGGGAAGAGAGGGAGAGGGAAGATAAAGATAAGTAGATAGGGAAGGAGATGTAGAGAGAGGAGAGACATAGAGAAGTAGAGAGTGGAGGGGGGATAAGTAAGGAGGAGATAGAGGTGAGTGTGTGTGTGAGAGAGAGAGAGTGTGTGAGAGGAGAGAAAATCAAGAGAGAGAGGGTGGGAAGGGGGAGGGAAATAAATAGTAAAAAGGAAGGAGAGAGTAAGAGAGAAAGAGGGGGAGGGAGAGAGAGAGGTAGAGATATTGGTAAGGAGTTAAGGGAGAGGTAGGTAGAGAGAGGGAAGGATAGAGGGATGGATATGAGGGAGAGAGAAAGGGAGGGAGAGTAATATGGAGAGAGAGAGAGAGAGAGAGAGAGTGGTGAGATAGAGAGCAGTAGAGATGTAAGGAGAGAATAAGAAAGAGAGAGAGGGAGGGGATGAGTCTACTTTATGGTCTAATTATTGATAGGGTTTTTGTCCATTTCTTGTAGTAATATAAGACTTTGATGCTTGGGAGTTGATCTTTTCATAGTATTTCCTTAAACCATAGACCTTGGACATAAATTTATTTTCATAAGCTTTCAAATGATATCGATATGCTATATGGACTTTTATTGTTAATTTTGCATGTGATTAATGAATGTCGCTTAAGATGATTATGGATATGCAGTTGTTGTGCGTGCTAAAATTGTCATGGAGATAATTTGAGGCATACAATTCAGGAAGATTCCTCCAACTAGTCGTGTGCTATATCGGTCAATAGGGTGGTCATTTATGGAGAGAAGACTCTTAGTAGCTGGAGATTCCTCATGCATCAAATTGTAACTGAATTTTAGTGGTCTTAAATATTATTGAGGTTGCATTGGAATTAATATTGTGCCAAATTCGAGTTAGGGCAATCGTGCCTGACAAGTTATGTGCATTCGTAGCCGCCCTTTCTCTTTTCTACGCTTTCCCTAATGTGGTGTCCTCCATGTTTGTTGGAGTTGACTACCTTGCTAGGTGATTGGATAAATAAGGACTCTGATGTTCCTTTTAAACTCTCTAGAGTCAAAAATAGCCTACCTTGATGTACTCGCATTCTTAGTTTTCTGCAATACAACTATGTTGATTGTACTCATGTTTTTCTACTGAATAAAATGAAGTTATAAGTTCATGCATCTGATTCTATCATAGTTTTAGGGAATACTTATCCAAGGGGGACCACTTGGTGAGTATTCCATCCCATAGCTTAGTTTAGTTTAGTTGTTTTTTTTTTTTCAGTAATTAGTTAAGAATTTGGCACTGCTGACTATTCTAGCAGCCACTAGAATTCCATTTAGTGATTGTTCTTGCTGCCAAAGCATAACATAATAGTTTCCTATTTGTTCACTCAAATTTTCATTTTTGTCATGAATTTCAATTTATTCTATTTATTGGTTGATGTTCAAAACTTATGTTATTTCCTTCCAAGTAATTTACTTTCAGTATTATGCCTTTCTTAAGTTGTAGGATGAATGTGGCTCCTTTGGATTCCTAGTGCACATATAGTGTTGACCCATTTCAAGTTTGCATCCCTAGGTTGACAATTTAAATGCACCTTCATGATGATTGAGATGCCTATTTAGGTTAGACGTCCAATCTTTGAATCACAATTGTAAAGGTTTATTTGTTAAAATCATTGTAGGAGGCCAACATTTTTGGCGTCATTTTCGGGGATGTTGTCAAACTAGGAAGCTCTTTGGAATCATTGATATTTTTTCTTGTTGTATTATCTCTGGAAGTTGTTCTTAGTATACCCCTTGTTAGAAGAGTAATAAAACCCCTATTCTTTTGCCATTTTTTTGTGTTAGCTGGCTAATAGTGAGTTGATACCATGTGCATAGAGAAAGAAGAAGAGATGCTCATGGGAGATTCCTTCCTAACAATCTTGATATATTCCAGATAGTTGAGTATCAAAACCTACCTAGAGGTGAAGAAGAAGAAGAGCCACACCTTTTTTATGATACATTTCTAGATCTAGCCAGTTCTGAGGCTTCCTCTAAATATCATAATCAAATTGATAACCCCCTTGATTTGGAATTTCATCAAGAAGGCAGAGGTGATGCAAATTGAAAAAGACCTAACAAAGCTAACCAACCAGTTTTTTTTCCCATTTCTCATCAGAATGAAGTAGACAACCTCAAAAATATCCCTGCTTCAGTTCTTCCTAAGTTCTATGGACTTGTCACAAAAGATCCTGATACATTCTTGTTTGAGTTTGATATACTCTGTAGAAGTTATGACTATACCACAAATGCCCATAGGCTTAAGTTATTCCCTGCCACCTTGAAAGAAGTTGCATTAAGATGGTTCATGAGCCTAGGAAGAGATATTGTGGAGACTTGGGATGACATGAAGACAAAGTTCCTTGAGAGATACAAAGAGCATTGCAAGGGCAGTGACATGAGGGGAGATGACATTTTTAGGATGTAGCAAAAGGAAGATGAGAACTTGGAGGATTACATTTCAAGGTTTTTGTTTTGCCTATAGAAATCTCCACACCATACACTCAATGAATAATCACATAAGCTAATTTTCTTGATAGGAATTAATGACAGTTGCATTGATGCCTTAGACCTTATGGGAGGAGGAGATATCACCCAAGTTCCTTAGGAGGATATCAAGAAGATATGTCAAAATTATTCTAGGGAAGCCTCAAAGAAGGGGAGAGATTACCAATCTTCTATGGGTAAGTCATCCACCAGTGGAGTTTCAAGGATGGAGGTTACTCACTTACTGACAGATTTCAAGCAAGACATCATAAACAATTTGGCTACTCAACTGGATTCACTTTAGGCCAAAAAAAACAAGAGGGGGCAGAGGCAATGCTAGCAGAATATTGCCCTCATTACAGACAAAAGAAGGACTACAGATGCAAGATGATAGCTAATATTGACAGCAAGCAGATGACACTCGAGTTCAAGCTAATCCAAGGTGAAGATGATCAAGTCTACTATGTTGCACAGAGTAGGCATGGGCTCTAAAATAGGGTATGCCACCAGATCCACTATCTTTTTGTCAAGCCATATTTCAATTCTTCTTCATCTAGTAATCAATGGAAACCCCCATAGCCAATTATGGAGGATATTCGCCACAACCTTGGAGTAACCCTCCAAATTATTGGCCCTATCACCAAAACTCTCCACCCTAGTGGTAGCAACCTTAGGGGAATTGGTAGCAATTTCAAGGAAATTGGCAGCCACCTCCAGGAAACTGGCAGCAAACATCTCAATGGAGAGGAGGACAAAAATGGCCAAGCTAGACAACCAATTACATGCAACCACCTTCTCAGCCCTAGAAACCTACTATAATTCCTCCTCCTGCTAATCCAAGTTCAAATGTGCCTAAACCTACTTAGCTACTAGCCCAGCCCACACCTAACCAAAATAATAAACCACGACAGAAACCAATATACTTTGTTGATCCACATCAATTCCTTGCATATGCTGTGAGTGTAAGTGACGTCCATTTGTGTATACACCTAAAAATGGTCACATTATAATAAGTCTGGTAATTAAGTAAATACAAGTTATTTAATTAATCTTCTAAATTCAATCTACATATAAATGAATTTAAATAATTTATTTATATTGTTCATTTTCTAAATTCCTCTATCTTAATTAAATAGGTTTAGTTACTTATTTAATTTATTCACTTGTTCATTTCTTCTTAATTAATTAAATGAATTTTACAATTTATTTAATTTAATTATCACATTGCTTTATTTTAAATAAAGTAAATATTCTTCTTTTTCCAAAATCATCTTTTCCATTTTTTCTTAATTAATTAAATAAGTTTTACAATTTATTTAATTTAATTATCGTGTTGCTTTAATTTGACTTTTTAATTCAAATAAAGTAAATATTCTTCTTTTTTCATCTTTTTCATTTCTTCTTAATTAATTAAATAAATTTTACAATTTATTTAATTTAATTATCACATTGCTTTAATTTGACTTTTTAAAGTAAATATTCTTCTTTTTTCATCTTTTCCATTTGACTTTTTAATTCAAATAAAGTAAATATTCTTCTTTTTTCATTTCTTCTTAATTAATTAAATAAATTTTACAATTTATTTAATTTAATTATGAGATTGCTTTATTTCAAATAAAGTAAATATTCTTCTTTCCAAATTCATAAAATCATCTTTAAATCTTCTAAAAAGTCATCTCACATATAATTAAATATTTTAAATATTTAATTAGAAACTTCCCATCCAAATCTCACTTATAATTAAATATTTTCAATATTTAATTAGAAGCTCCCAAATCCACATGTCACATGAAATTAAATAATTATTTAATTGATTGAATTATCTTCAACCACTAAAACTAACTCAACTAAACTTGACAAATGGCAAGTTGTCTCCATTTTCGAGAGAAAAGGTTTAATGAGAAGGAAACATCTTCCTGCTTTCTTTCTATTTTCCATATTTTTTCCAACTTCTCCTTCTCTCATTATTCATCTTACCAGACTGAATATCAATCGTTGATCTTTGCCAACTAGGATTTTGCCTCCAAAACTCTATAATTATAGCCTCTTTGTGCTCTAAAAGGGATCTAATCTATAATCGAATCGAATATAGCGTGAACATTATAGTTGCATTGTTGAGCACTTAGTAATTTTATCATTCTAGAGAATAGAATTTTAGTTTTATTTTCATATTGGCATAAGAAATCATGGTATATTATCTTTCATAATCCATTTCATCTTTCATATCTTAGTTTTATCTCATATCATTTAGCATAGAAATGCATATTCCATAATCTCATTCTCTAGGTTGTCATTTTGCCAAGCTACTACTTACATTGAATCCTTGGAGATAGAGGACAATGGGACGTCTTTGAAGAAACTGTTGCATTTAGAGTTTGCATATTTTTAACTTTAATTTCTTCAATATAATGTCACATTGGTGTGTTTTTTTATCCTTTTAATTAGTACACATATTCACACACACAGTTTGCGTTCAGGAACAACTTAGCTAGCTCCTTCCACAAGTATTATCACTGAGCTTACTGTGGAAGAGGAGGAGCCTCTGAATGTCCCTGATCAGCCTAAAAAATTTGAACCATTCCCAACCAAGCAAACTAAACCTAAACCACCATTCCCCTAGAGGTTGGAAATTGTGAAACAAAAGGAAGAAAAGGAAGACACAACTATTAAAATTCTAGATCAGTTGAAGCATATATGTGTCCAGATACCTCTATTTCAGGCCATCAAATATGTTCCCATATATGGTAAGGCAATCAAGGAAGCATGCCTTAAGAAGCCAAGCAGGAAGAAGAAAGACCCCACCACAGTTCATGTGGTGGGACAGCTTGCTAACATCATGCTTGGTAAATTGACTATCCCCAAGTAGAATGACCTAGGGAGTTCTGTGGTAGGAGTTGTTATAAATGGGATGTAGATAAAGAATACTTTGATTGATTTGGGAGAAGCAATAAATGTTATGACCAAGGACACCCTGCAACAACTAAATATTGTAAGAATGATACCTACCCCTACTGTCTTGTAGCTTGCTGATAGTTCTATTAGTAAGCCTGATGGTATAGTGGAAGAACTTGTGGTAACTTTATACTCTTGGGAGTACCCAACAGGTTTTACAATTCTTTCTCCTAAATCCACACTAGGCAAGTACCCCATTATTCTTGGAATACCATGGTTAGCAACAATAGATTCTTATATTGGATGTCGAACAAGAGACATGACCATTTCTGATGGAAAGAGCACCAAAAATCTTGTTCTCTAACCTCTTGCTCAACCATCCCATGATAAGGATAGTCCAGTATGGCCACACATTGGTGAAGAGGATGATGAAGTTAATTTTGTGGACAACTTATGATGTTACATAGAAGTCCCTTCTTGCATCTTTAGGATGAAGATGAGGTATTGTCTCACATCATTCAAAACAATTATAAGGTAGAGGAAGCATCTTCCTCTCATGTGTTTGATTCTACTACTATAGTGAAAACACTCCTACCTTCTCTTCCTGCACTTGCTCTTCCTACAACCACTCTTCCTACAGTCGCTTGTCTTGAAGATGTCTTTCCTACAGGTGAATTTCTTGCAGCAATAGGTATGTTTCACGCATTACTGCCACATGAGCTCAAGGTACCAAGCATTACTGAAGTAGATATGGTTGAGTTAACTACACAAGTGCAAGTGTCAAAAGGGAAATATCTAAATATCAACAGTAAATTGAGTGAAGAACAACAATTATTATTGGAAAATCTACTTAGGGCCCGCCAAAATGCATTTGCATGAGACTATCATGATATGAAGGGATTGGATCCTAAAATTTTCACTCAAAGGATATATATCTAAGAGATAATTTTACACCAGTAAGGAAGTCGTAAAGAAGAATTAACCCTGCATTGTGAGAAATAGTAAAAGGGGAACTACAAAAATTGCTAGATGTGGGATTTATCTACCCCATTTCAGATAGCCATTGGGTGTCCCCATTTGTGATTGTGCCCAAAAAATGAGGGAAGTAGGGAATTTGCATTGATTACAGGGAACTTAACTCTGCCACCAAAAAGGGTCATTTTCCCTTACCATTCATAGATCAAGTTTTGGACTCACTTCTAGGAAAGCAATACTTTTCTTTTCTTGATGGATTCAATGGCTTTAACCAAATCCAAATCGCACCTAAGGACCAAGAGAATACCACCTTTACCTATCCATGGGAAAACTATGCCTACTCAGTACTTCCATTTGGCTTATGCAATGCACCTGCAACTTTTCAAAGGGCAGTCATCAACATATTTTCAAACTTCTCTCATGATTGTAGGGAAATTTATATGGATGATTTCACTACTTATGGTGTTGATTTCAATGAAGCATTGGAGAATCTTAAGAGATTCCTAAAAAGATTTGAAGACCACAATCTATCTTTAAATAGTGAGAAGTGATTCATGATGATGTAGGAAGGTGTGGTTCTTGGCCACTACATCTCTCACAAAGGAATTCAAGTAGATCCTCCAAAGATTGAGGTAATTACCAATCTGCCTATTCCTAGAAAATAAAAAGATGTCAGGAGTTTCTTAGGACATTTAGGTTATTACATGAGTTTCATCAAAGACTTCAAGAAAATGGAAGCCCCATTGTATAATATCCTAGCTAAATATGTTGAGTTCTAGTGGACAGAAGGTTGTGACAAGGCATTTTCTAATTTGAAAGCAGCTTTAACTCATGCTCCTATACTCAAGGGGCCTAATTGGGAAAAAAAAATTCACATCCATATAGATGCATCAAAATTTTCTATAGGATTAGTCCTAGGATAGAAAGAAGGAGCTGTTGAAAATGTTATTTACTTTGTCAGCAAAAATCTACAAGGAGTTGAATTCAACTATACAATGACAGAAAAATAAATGTTAGCAATGATCTATGCTTTAAACAAATTCAAACATTACATAATCGACTACCAAATATTTGTGCACACTGATCATGCAGCCATTAGATACCTTATGAATAAACCTCTGATTTCAAGATGGCTAGCAAGATGGTTACTACTGATGTAGGAGTTTGACATAACCATTGTGGATAAACCAGGGAAGGCCAATGTTGTTTCAGATTTTCTTTCAAGGTTGGCCACAGTAGTAGACAATCAAGTCATAGATGATTCTTTCCTTGATGAGAAATTATTTTCCATTAGTGTGCAAACACCCTAGTTTATTGACATAGATAATTTTCTAGTCACAGGGAGAGTCCCTCCTCACTTCTCTCGAAAAGAGCGGAGAGTGCTCATTGATAAAAAAAATCCTTTATCATGGATTGTTAGATGTTTGTTATATACTGGACCTAACCAGGTCATGAGGAGATGTGTGAAGGAAGATGAGACATGTGATATTTTTCATGCATGTCACAATGAACCTTGTGGAGGACATTTTGTAGCCAAGAGGAAAAGACTGAAGATTTTGAACATGGGATATTACTAGCCAACACTCCATAAAGATGCAGGGGAATATACAAGAAAGTGTGACAGATGCCAAAGAATGGGTTGGCCAACCAAATATGATGAGATGCCACTTTTCCCCCAAGTTGTAATCAGTCCATTTGATAAGTGGGGACTCAATTTTGTAGGACCCATTGATCCTCCATCAAAGGGTAAATCCTATATTTTAGTATGCGCTGATTATATAACTAAATGGATAGAAGTTAAGGCCATGAAGCATGCAAGAGATACTAAGGTTGCAAAATTTTTGTATGAGGAAATTTTCACATGATATGGGGTTCCAAGAGAGATAGTGACTGATCAAGGGACTCAATTCACTTCCAACCTTGTTACAACACTAGTCAATGAGTATAAATTTAGGTAGAGGAAGTCTACTCCTTATCACCCCCAAGCCAATGGCCAAGTTGAGGTGACTAACATATGAATTAAAGTCATTCTGACCAAAATAGTGGTTATCCATAAAAAGGAATGGGCAAGTAGGCTACCATAAGTTTGTTTGGGCTTACAGAACCACATAGAAAACAACTACAGGATTCACTCCATTTGAGTTGTATGGAAAAACAACCATGATGCCCATTGAATTTGAGCATAAGACTCTTAAGACTGCAGTAGAATTGGGGATGGATATTTCTGAGGCACAAATAGATAGAATCATGCAGCTGAATGCTTTGGATGAGATGAGGAAGGCAGCCTTACATCACATAGAGGTAGTGTAGAATCAACGAATAAGATGGCATGATAAATTCATTAAGGATAAGAAATTTCAGCCTAGAGATTGAGCACTGCTCTATGACTCAAGATATCAAGAAATGTAGGAAAATTCTAGAAAACATGGCTCGGGCTATATGAGGTGACTAAATTATTTTCCAATGGAGTCATTTAGCTTACCACCATTGACCTTGTCAGGTTTAAGCTATTGGTGAATGGTCATCGCCTAAGATTGTATCACATGCCAACTTCCAAGGAAGAGTTCCTACAACAATTCACTCAACATGTAGCACCTGAACTTCCTACAGCCGAAGGAAGTGGACCTAGTGTCCCTTCTTCTAGCTAATTAAGGTATGTCACTTTTCATAATAAAGATTACCACTTTGTGGGGGTCCCCTTCTTCACCCATCTGCCCATTCATTCCACCTTTCTCTCTCTTCCACCTCACCACCATCATTTCATTCCGCTCCACTTTCATTAATTTCTCAATTGATTTCTTGGAAATGACCTATTTTTTCTCCATGATCTTTGCAATAAATCTTCCACAAATTCAGGTATGTGTGCATTAATTGTTATATCTTAATTGTCTTCTAGTGAATTTTTTTAATTGTTGTAAATTAATATGGGCATTCGCCATAGCATGTCATCATATTTTTCCCCTATCAAATCATCCTTTCATCTCACATGTGTAAATTTAGGTTGGGGGGGAACGTGTCAATGTCATGTTCGCATGTCTGTTTGTATTGATTCATGTCAGAAATATTTAAGTTATTGATCCAATTTGAATTCTAAGATGACAGTTTGTATGTGCGAAATGCAAATCCTCCACAGCCATTTTCCTTAAGAATAGCTTGAATTTATTACTCCTTTTTTTCTTTAATTGTCCTTGTCATAATCCTAAGCCAAAAGGTAAAATTCAAATGACACCAACATTGGAATTTAGTAGAGTTGTAGGAAGAAGAAATTTGGTTTCTAGACAAGAATTGCAGGAAGAGAATCTTTGCATACTAACTGTTTGATTGTAGACAATGGGAGGTGGGTTGATTCGAAATGAATCCATGGTTCATGATGTGTTACTACAAGATGTGCCTTGCCTGGAAAAAATTAGAGATTGTGGATGGATAGAATATTTCTTAAAGTTGGATAGTTTCGACGAAGGTGTTACATTAGAATTCGTTGAAACATTGTCTGAAGGAAGGGCCACAGTAAGAGGGTTGAAGTCACAGCTATGAAGGAAATAATTGTAGAAGATGCAAGGTTAGCTATTGATAAAAAAAAAATTACCCTGCTGCAAGGGATGCTAGGTCGGCTAAGGTTGAATTCACAGAGCCTAACGACCCTCTGTTGAGCATAGATGAACAAGGAGCAAAGAGGAATTATCCACCTAATTTATGGAAGCTCTATGCAGTCTATGTTGTCAAGTATATCACTTGCAAAGCTCGCCAGTCAAATTTACATTTCATGCATTTTAAGCTCCTAAACCACATGAAGCACAAAAGGAGAATGACTGTGACCAAAGTATTATACCACCTTCTTTCAATCATGGCAGGAGAAACCTAGATAGGTAGGGGCAATTTTTTTCCCACCATTTCCTAATTAAATTATTAGTTGAAAAATATTTGCATGATGTGTCCAATATTTATTGGGAAGATATTTTGAGAATTGATCAAATTAGACCAAAGCATTTGCAACCTAGGGTTTTGCCTCAACCTCGTAGGGTTGGGGGGAGAAGGAGAAATATTGGGGCAACTTTTGGTACCTCAACATTTGATGCAAGCCCCAATGGAACCCCTCTTGCAGCCACACAAGCTATTGAGATTAGTTCTTCTAAGGCAGAACATTCTGATAAAGAGAGTTCCTCTCCTGATTTTGATGATGATATCCCTCTTGGCACATTAATGAAAACTAGGGCACATAAAAAGAAGGCAGAACTAAACGAAGGAAAAGCTAAAAAGAAAATGGTAGAAAAAGAAGTGCCAAGCTCCAGGAAATGAAAAGCTAACATTATTCTTATTGCAGCAAAGGAAAGATGAAGAAACCCTCCCAAAAAATCAAATTCAATTGGGCTAGCTATTGGGGTATCTCCCAAGGGAAGCCCTAAACCTGGAAAGTTGTCACTGGAGGATATAGAAGCTCCAATGGATTAGGTAAATAATAAAGAAAAGAATGTGTTTGAAGAAGCAACAAATTTAACACTAGTTGATCTTGTGGATATTGCAGAGCAAGTTGAAAATCAAACATGTGAAGAAAATTAGGAACTCCTATAGCAAGAGCTCCTACATCATGAGCAAGAACATGAACAGGAGGCCCTGCATATTGAAATGAGAGAATAAGTGTTGGAGCCCCTATAGCTAGAATTGGTTGAGCAAGAAGAAGCCCTGCAGATGGTACTCTACCAAGAGCAATCACAAGTGTTAGGTAAATTGATGGTAGGAGTACATAGGCCCTCTTATTTTTCAATGATCATAGTAGTTTTGAACTTTTGGAGAGAAATTCAAAGAAGGGAAGTAGAATGGAAAGCAGAAAAATGCAGGCTAAAGAAAGAAATTGAATAGAAAGATGAGGAAATTGAGGATAAGAATGTAGAAAATGTTGTTTTGAAGAAGAAGGTGGATGAAATGGAAACTTTAGTTCCATAGATATTAGAATGCAGAGCTCCTCAGAGGGTATATTCCTTGTATTTAAAAGAGAATCATCTTTCTTTCAAGTTTGCAAAGATTGTTTCAGGTTTGAACCCCTCAATTGAAACCCCTATTGAATTTTTCAATGCTTTTCGGATTGCTCCCCCTGAGATGAATTTTTTTTGCGTGAATTTTATTTACATAATTATGCTATTACCAAAGATAATGATTGGAATCCATTGTTATATTTTGGGGATGTCCAATTAAGGGCATTCATTTCCTAGACACAAAATGAAGTAAATTGGGGAAAGCAGTATAGGACTTACAGGCATGTTGAATCCAACATTCCTTTACCTGTTAGGGCTGAATCTAGAAATCCAAGAGATATTTTTAATGATTGGCACAAAATTCTATACCGCCCAAGCTATAGTTGTAGGATCCTTCTTGAGAGAGAGGCAGTTTATAAATCATATGAGGAGATGGCAAGAACCATAAGAGAATTTGTGATGGGATATCTGTCACAGAGATAGAACAACCTAACTAACTATTTGAAGCAAGTTGATCCCCATTCCACACACAACTATGTTGCAACACTTAAGAGGGTTGAAAGATATATGTAGATTGGAAAAACAAAAGGACAATTCTGTCTCCCACTAATTTTCCAGCCACCTATCATATTGTAGCTTTTTCCAAACTTCAGATATTACAAATATGACATAGCTAATCAAAGACTGATATGGATCAGGCTGGATAGGAAACAAGGGTTCTATTGGGATCCTAACTCAAACATGATAGAAACCAATGTGGGACATCTTACAGTTGCCAACTTTGCAAGGCATTGACCAAACAAAAGCACAACTCTTCCCCTACTAGAGGATCAGTAAGACATTAGGTTGGGAGGAAAATGATGAGTCTAGTTTATGGTCCAATTATTGATAGGGTTATTATCCATTTCTCATAGTAACATAAGAATTTGATGCTTGGGAGTTGATCTTTTCATAATATTTTCTTAAACCATAGATCTTGGACATAAATTTATTCTCATAAGCTTTCAAATGATATTGATATGTTATATGGACTATTTGTGTTAATTTTGCATGTGATTAATGAATTTCTCTTAAGATGATTATGGATATGCAATTGTTGTGCATGTTAACATTGTCATGCAGATAATTTGAGGCTTGAATATAAGAAGATTCTACCAATTGGCCGTGTGCTATATCGATCAACTGGGTGGTCATTAATGGAGAGAAGACTCTTGGCGGTTGGAGATTCCTCATCCATTGAATTGTAACCACCTTGTAGTGGTCTTAATTTTTGTTGATCATATGTTGGAATTACTGCTATGCTAGATTTGAGTTAAGGCAATTGTGCCTGATAGGTTTTGTGCATGTTTAGCCAACCCTACTCTTTTCCACGCTTTCCCTTATGTGGCATCCTCTGTGTTTTCTTGAGTTGACCACCTTTCTAGTTGGTTGGATAAATAAGGACTCTGATGTTCCTTTTGAACTCTCTGGAGATGAAAACATCTTAACTTGATGTACTTACATTCTTAGTTTTCTACAATACAACTATGTTGATTGTTCTCATGCTTTTCTACTGAATAAAATGAAGCTTATAAGTTCATGAATCTGAGTCTATCTTATTTTTAGGGAATACTCATCCAAGGGGGGCCATTTGGTGAGTATTCCATCTCGTACCTTAGTTTAGTTTATTTTTTATTTTCTTTTTCAATAATTAGTTAAGAATCTGGCATTTATTGTTCGTACAACCACTAGAAGAACTCCATTTTGTGACTGTTCCTGCAGCCAAAGCAGGACATAATATTTTAGTGTTTGTTCATTCAAATTTTCATTTTTTTCATGTATTTCAGCTTAGTCTAGTTATTGGTTGATTTTTAGCATTTATATTATTTCCTTCCAAGATATTTACTTTCAGTATTACGCCTTTCTTAAGTTGTAGAATGAATGTGGCTCCTTTGGATTCCTAGTGCACATACAGTGCTGACCCATTTCAAGTTTACATCCCTGGGTTGACAATTTAAATGCACGTTCATGATGATTGAGATAGCTATTCAGGTTAGATGTTCAATCTCTAAATCATAGTTGTAAAGGCTTAGTTGTTAAAATCATTATAGGATGACAATAGGAGGTTGGAGGGAGGGATACATAGGAAGGGATAGGTGAGATAGAGAGAGGGAAGGAAGGAAAGTGGGAGAGAGAGAATGGTGAGATAGAGAAGAGTGAGTGAGAGGTAAGGATAGAGAGAAATGTGGGCTAGAGAGGATAGAGTGAGAGAGAAAAAGGGATGAGGGAGATACAGAGAGATAAAGGTAGGTAGGTAGAGGAAGGGAGATGATATATAGAGAGTAGAGATGGAAAGAGGTAGGGAAGGAGACATATGTGAGATAGAGAGTGGTGGAGAGAGAGAGATATGGAGGGCTAAATAGGTATAGAGAGGGAGAGGGGAGATAAAGACAAGTAGAGAGGGAAGGAGAGAGAGGAGAGAGATAGACAGTAGATAGGGGAAGGAGGGAGGGAGAGGTAGCAAGGGAGATAGAGGTGTGTTTGTGTGTCTATGTGTGTGAGAGAGAGAGAGAGAGAATGGTGAGATAGATAAATTGAGAAATTAAGAGAGAAAGAGAGAGAGGGAGGGTGGGACAAAAGGGAGAGAGACTAAGACAAGATACAAAAAGAAGGGGAGGGAGGGTGAGGTAGAGAGAGGAAGGGAGAGGAGAGATAGAGAGAGGTAGAGAGGGGAAGAGGGAGGGAGGGAGAGTTAAGGAGGGAGAAAAATATGTGTGAGAGAGAGATAGAGATAGTGGTGAGACTGCGAGGAGAGAGAGAGAGGGAGGGAGAGAGAATTGTGAGATAAAGAGAGAGTGAGAGAGAAAGAGGGGGAAGAGAGTGAGAGAGAGAGAGAGTGAAAGAGAGAGGTACGTAGAGGTAGGGAGAGGAGATATATAGAGTATAGAGGGAAAGAGGTAGTGATGGAGGCATAGGTGATATATAGAGTGATTGAGGGAGAGGTAGGTAAAGAGAGGGAGAGGCAAGATGAATATAAGTAGAAAGGGAAGGAGATGTGGAAGACATAGAGAGAAGAGATAAAGGAGAAGGATTAGGATTTAAGGGTTGAGGGTTGAGGGATTAGAGTTTAAGGGTTGAGAGTTGAAGGATGGGGGTTTAAGGGTTGAGGATTGAGGGATTAGGGTTGAGGGTCGAGGGTTGAAGTTTGAGGGTTATAGGATTGAGGGATTAGGGTTTAAGGGTTGAGTGTTAAAGGGTTGAGGGTTATAGGACTGAGGGATTAGGGTTTAAGGTTTTAGGGATTAACAGTTTAAGGGTTGAGGGATTAATGTTTAAGGGTTGAGGGTTGAAGTATGAGGTTTTAAGGGTTGAGGGATTAGGGTTTAAGGGTTGAGGGTTGAGGGAGAGAATTGAGGGATTAGGGTTTAAGGGTTGAGGGTTGAAGGTTGAGGGTTATAGGATTGAGGCATTAGGGTTTAAGGGTTTAGGGATTAAGGGTTTAAGGGTCGAGGGTTTATGGATTAGGGTTTAAGGGTTGAGGGTTTAAGGGTTGAGGATTGAGGGATTAGGGTTTAAGGGTTGAGAGTTAAGGGTTGATGGATTAATGTCTAAGGTATAGGGTTTAAGGGTTTATGGTTGAGATTTTAGGGATTAGTGTCTAAGGTATAGGGTTTAAGGCTTTATATTTTAATCCTTATTTGTCTCTCCATCCCTTAGCTATCTATACATATCTCACTCCTTTTCTCATTACTAGTCCTCCAAGTCTCTCCCACTCGTCTACCTTATCCTTTTCATTATCCGTAAAGATCATTAAACCTCTACCTCCATCCCTTAGCACTATACTAGGTCTCTCCCACTCTTCTATCTCCCTTGGAACACATTAAATCATAAAAACATTGCATTTGATGCTCAACAAATAGGAAACCTATTATGCAAGCCATTTGGTCCTCACCAAATTTGGCGAGTGCCATATGGATTTTTCCAAAAATGGTTAAAAAAGGATTTGACCCATGATACATGCCCACAAATCGCTTTCTCTATCTGGTCCTTTGCATTCCCCGACAATAAAAGACCTTTTTATACAATTGACTTCTTTTGGTACCATATTATGCATCCTCCATCACCTTTTGAGCAACAATTTTCTTGTTGGACAATGTAAAATAATATAATTTAAAGTTTCTACAACATATTTGCTTATCTCAAGTAATATATCCATTTTTGTAGAATTGAAATTCTTATATTAATTTTTTTTAGCTTTGAAAATGTAGACTTTTCCTTTCATAATTTTATTAATCATAATATTTTTACATAGAATTCAATATTGAATAAGATAGAAGTTGCATAAAAAGTTAAATTTTCAGGATTTTGAACAAAAAAAATGAAAAATCAAGACATAATTTAGATGAATTCATGTAAATTTATATAGAGGATTTCAACCTAACAAAAAAATGCTTATGTATTCAATTTTCATTGCTTATAGTGGTCTATTTCCATCATGGTTAGTGGATGTAGACATGGAAACTATATCGACATACTTGATCTTGATTACTAACATCGATTTGTCTAAAATCATACTCTTAGCTTATCATCACTTTTTCATCTCTTAATTAGATAAATCATTATTTATTTAATTAGGTCTTTCTCCCTTGTTGATTAAATTAATCAGTTTAATTTAATTAATCCTCAACCCTTCTTTAATTAAATAATTCATCTTATTTGATTAAATCCCTAAAGTCCTCTAATTAAATTGAATAAATTAAATATTATTTGATTTAATCTAACATTATCCCTTTTGGTTAAATAAATCAAAACATTTATTTAATTAAACCTTTCCTCTCAATTCTAATTTAAATCAAATTTAAGTCTAAATTGTCACATCTCCTAAATTAATCAAACTTTGATTAATTTAATCTTAATCCATGTCACATCCTCTAGAGAATGCAATTTTCATAATAAATCAATTACTTTGATTTATTAAATTGCCTATTTTCTCTCAACATGGAATAAAGGAGGAATATTCCTTTAAATTTGATTTTAAAATCCAAGTGGATTTGTCCTTCCAACAAAGCATTCACTCCTCTTACATGTCCTTGTACATTGAGCCAAGTGGCATTTATTTCATTCTTTTTTCCCTCTCAAATGTCATTTCCTCAATTTCAAATTCCACCTAGTGGCATTTATCATGCACATTGACCAAAATATGCACAACCTTCAACCATTCACATCTTGACAAGTGGCACTTGGCCATTGGATGTTGAATGGTCCCACATTGCTCAATTTCACACTCTTTTCCAATTTGGAAATCTATAAATGAGAGACTCTTCCTCTCATTCAATCATCCACAATTAGAGTAAACTTACTATACTCAACTTCATCCTCAAGCATGTCTAGTTTCATCCATTTCTTAGCTAGGTTATGCATATTTTTCATCATAAAGCTTGATTGAATCTTCATCAAGGTGGATCACTCATAAAATCATCAACATTGCAAAAAATGAGATGGGAAAGGGCCAATTTTGACACACCAATTGGCACCAATTCACCCATGGGATCAAGAGTTTGCATGCTTAATTAGGATTTCACTTATATTTCCATGTTTTGTTTCTTCATTTTCCTATTTTGAGCATTGTAAATGGATTTCATGGGGAATCCTTGTTTTATCTTGCATATGAACCTAACTATGTGTTTCTTTGTTCTGTTTGTGCATGAATAGAATCGGTGTTCACATTTTGGTGCTAGAAGGAGGGCTGAATTGGAGAAATTCATTACATTTTTTCCAAAATTATGTGGTTTTTGACATTTTTGTGCTTGCAGGAAATTGCACCGCTTACAGACCGGCAGTGCCATATTGCACCGCTATCAGTCTAGCGGTGCTATATTGCATCGCTCCAACCTCAAACTCCACCGCACTTGCTTTCCCACCCAAAAATTTCAAATCTGCAAACTGTGTCACACTCCAAACTGTATTGCATTCCAATACAGTGTCGCCTTTGCGCTCTTTGTCTATTGCAAAGCATCGTGCTCATTCAACATGTGGTGCTATATTGTGCCACTGGATTTCTAAACTATGCCACATTTATTGATTATGCCGCTGGGTGACAAAGAAAAGTTCAAATTTTTTTTTTTTTAACATGTGACATTTTATTTTCAGCTTTTTGAGTCATTAACTTATTTTTTGTCTCTATATTTTTTGGTTTTAATCATTTTGCAGGTTAGGGCAATGAGGAAAGAAAAATGGAGAGCTACATTATGACGTCATTCTTATCCTATACCATGTTTTTTAAAACACTCTAGTGTTGTTTAACACCCTTAAAGAGTTCTTAATCTCTCTTAAGAAATTTTTCATCTTTTATGCTTTGGGGAACAATAAATTTTATTTTGGGCTCTAAAAAAAACAATACAAATTTTCTTTCAAATTTTGCAAACAAAAGGCTTAAAAAGAACCTTAGAAACAATTTACTAGATTTGGTTTAAGGTTTAATGATTGAACAAGGCAAATTTCACATTTGATTTGGTGTTATAAAAAGAACTCATTTATGCTTTGTGGACTTAAAATGAACAAGTGTTGTTTTGTTTCGTAATTGTTTACTCAAAATAATATCATCAAAATAACATATTTACTTCTCTCGTGCCTCATGATGATATTGAGAATCAAAATCTCTTTTGGTGATCTTAAGTTGAGAAAAAAAAACTATGAATATGATTAATTACTTTTGTTTATCTTAGCGGACCTGCCATATGGGAAAAATTACTCACCCAAGAGAACGACCCAACCAGTAACACATTAAGGACAAGTGTATTTCCAGTCGAGATATAAAAATGGGTACCAGAATAAAATCCAGTATCACGTGGTTGGCTCAGACAAGAAGGGAAACAATGGTCTCTCACCGCATGGGTCAACTCCTACGAACAAAAAGTCCAAATTAAAACCCTTGTTTAGAAAAGGCCAAATCCTTAACTATTTTTTTGGTGCAAAATGTCATGTCCATTGAATTCATCCCACGTATACATGTGGTTCTATTGTAGAGATGAAAATTATGCCATGGGATATTCATGGGTACTAATGCTTGATTGACCCAAGAATCGAGGGCACTGTAAGGGGGAGCCTGTGTGGTCAAGAATCTAATCATCCACACTGAATATGTGTTGCTCGATTTATCCAAGTGGGAACCCAACAAAATATTGTCTCTTCATCCTAGGCTTGTACATGTGCTTGGAATCAAAAAATACATTGCTTGGTCTTCAAAACATTTGAAAACAAACATTCACAAAGAGCTTCAAATTTCAAACCCTTTGGAGGAAATATATATTCTTCGACAAATCTAAGTGCTCTTGCTTGCCCTAGGGATTATATCCTTACAGGTTTCTAAGTGCTTGGATTTAATCACCATTTGTTTTCACTAAAGTCAACCTAGGAAATTGTGCTCTTGAAACCTTGATTTTCACATAATGGACCTTGTGGAATGAAAAGGAATTGAGACAAACATTTAGTTTGAAATCATAATCAGGAAAGTGATTTTGATAAAAGGAACTCATTAAACAAAGATAAGGACAATTGGACCTCACACATGTGTTCTCTCAAATTATTTCTTGTAAAATCAAAATCCAAAAACCAAGGTTCAAAAAGATTAGCCCAAAATCTCATGAGGAGGATCCTGAAAGGCTTCTTGAAGTTAGAGAAAGATTGGTATATAATTTCTACAAGAAGCACTCAAAGAACAACCCAAGTTTGTATGAGTTCTATTATCAACAAAATCCAACTCTTTTTCAAAGGTTTTCTTTTCTCACTTAGAAGTATGGCATGTTCTACAATACCGAGGTCTTATAAAAAGAGTTTTGTCTAGGTCAAGTTTAGGATCAAAATTGGTCACTCTCATCCATCTCTCAATCATCAAAATAAAATTCTATTTCACCAAAAAACTCTTAATAGCTTTGAAACATCATTCATGCTAAACTTATAGGAAAAATCATCATCACCTTGTTTGATTTAATACACCTAGTCAAATTAGCAACCCTCTTGAGAAAATTTACCTCTAGGATAACACAACTTCCTAAGGTTTACAAGCTCAAAATCACTTCATTTGGCTTAACACACTTAGTCAAATCACCCTCTCGAACAAGTTTTCTCTAGGATAACATAACTTCATAGGGTTTACAAGTTCATCATCATCTTTTTTGGCTTAACACACCTAGTCAAATTATCAAAATCAAATCAATTCAAGCACTAAAAATTTTAGCATCTCCTCCCCCCAAGGTTCTTCAAGAGTTTCACTCACCTGCATCATCCATCTTTCATCCCCATCATCACTTTTTGATACTTAGACTTTCCTAGTTCTTCTCTTTTATTCCTAAAAGATCAATATCAAGCGATCTATTTTATGGTTCAAATGAGATCCCAATACAAGAAGAACATGGAAATCACTAAATAAACATCAACTTCAAGTGGCCTAAGTCAAACGGCCCCTGAGAAGAATCTAGTGGAATCAAGCAACCCTCCAAACAACTCTTCTCTACCATCACAAAACCCTCTAGAGGAGGGTCATATAGGGAACATCACCAACGATGACTTGGGAATTATGCAAGAGGAAATAACTGAAATGATTCAAAATCCCGAGAATCATAGAATCATCAACACCATGTTGAAACTTAATCCCTCTCTATATATACATGCATTAAAAGGTATCAAAATCCCTTCTGACGTTGACATGAGTACCAATATGGAAAGTCCTCGTGTGAGCATACCTCCAATATCACTCTCAAAAATCACTCAAGATATTCCCCAAGTCATATCAACAATCGCTTCAACCCCGCTAGTTGTTAACAAGGCAAGCGCCATGTTTCGCGAATTACAAAAGCATCACCTTGTAAACAACAAAGAGATAAAAATCAACACCACATCGGATAACTTCGTCCTGGTAAATTCATTACACCTGTATGTTCTACTTACTTTCCATAATCATGTAGAATCATCCTCATTTCATGCAATGCCAATCTATTCGTTGAATGTAAAAACTTCTCTCCCCATGATTTCACAAGGAGAGGATGGGTTATTCGAGATAGAGGGAGTCATTGATCCTTCTTCATCATCACTTTTCCAAGGGAACACACCACCATTCCCTCTATTACTGCTCACATTTGTATCACCTCTTGGGTTGGGTCTTCCCCCCCTACCTATCACCAATCTACCAAACCAAGGAAATCTAAGCATCACATCAAACCCCCTCCTTTTTCCATCAGTATCACAACAACAAATGGAAACCATTCAAGCCACTGCAATGGTCAACACATCCACCATTCCCCAAATCTCTCAAAGCATGGTTTCCTAGGGACCAAGTATCTTGATCGCACCATCCATAACTCAAATCCCAATCACCAACACAACTATTTTGATCAACACAATGGTTAAAACCATTCCCAATCCACTATCAATTCCACCAAAAGTCAACATGACTAATTCATTCATCACCATGATTCAAAGACTTCAAAAATCCACTCACCAAAGGGTACTTCAAAAAAATCAACAAGTTGCACAGTTGGTTGCTCAGCAGGCACAAACGCAATTAGCCACACAAGTTGCACAAGCCACACAAGTTATGCAAGAAGCGCGAGAAGCCCAACAAGCATAGGATCAGGATCAAGCCTAGCAACAGGCTCAACAAGCACAAGCATAGTACCACGTACAACTACAAACAATCCACCAACAAGCCCTGCAAGACTTTTAGGCACAACAACAAGCTAAACAACAAGCTTTGTTGGCATAACAGTAGCTAGACCAACAACAACTAGACCAACAACAAGCTTTGTTGGCGCAACAGTAACTAGACCAACAACAAGATTTGTGGGAACAACATCAGCAGAACCAACAACAAGCTTTGTTGGAACAACAACAATAGGACCAACAAAAAGCATTGTTGGAAAAAATGCAGGCATATTAGCAGGCCTCAAAAGCATAACAGAGTTTGCAAAAAACCCCCATCAATACCCCACCCATCAATCAAACACCGTTTGCGCCTCAAAACACATTCATCTTACCTCTTGATCCGCAAAATGATGTTATAACATAGATCAAACTGCTATCACAGAAAGTGTTGGACCTTCAGTCAGGAAAAACAACCAGAACATCAGGAAATTTGTGCCCCTATCCTTTTGATAGAAGTCTTACAATGATACCATTCCCAAAGGGATTTGAAATCCCCAAATTTGATAAGTATAATGGGACAAGAAACCCTAAAAATTATGTAAGGGAGTTTCAAGTGCATTGCATGGAAGTTGCATATGATGACACGTATCTAATGCAACTATTCCCTCATAGTCTAACTAGTCCTTCCATGGAATGGTTCTCTCGCCTACCCACAAGCATCAAAAAATTCCAGGAAATTGTGGATGCATTTCTCAAAAACTATGCATTCAACATGGGTATAGATGTTAGTCTAGAGGAAATATCAACACTGAAACAAATAAAAGGAGATTTATTTGCCTCCTTCCAAAGATGGTGTTCCAAGGCCAATCAGAGCAAGTGGACCATGCCAGAAGAGCAACAAGTTTGGACAATCATAGCCAACCTAAATCAAAACTTGGCATTTTATCTAAAAATTCAATGCATCACAACATATAATCAATTTATCCCAAAGGCGCTCAATATCAAAATATCCCTCACTGCACAAGGGAGCGCATCAATGTTTCCTCCACAACAGGATAACCGCCCATCCACCAATTATAATGATAAACCTCACACATGGTCAAGGAACAAAAATGTCACAAACAATGACATTGTTGGTGCTAAGGTTTTCATCAATGCTCCCAAGCAAAATACTCAAAACCATCATCAACCACAGAATCACAACCACAACAATGTAAAAACTAATATGGTGGCACAACAACAACTGGTTCTGAACAATCAAATCAATAATCTGAACAATCAAGGAGGACCACCTCCCTGAAACATGTAGCCTCTCAAGTAGAAGTTCATGACCCTTGGAGAGTTAATCGAATCTATAATGAAGAAGTTGGTTAAAGAGAACCTTATCAAAATTTCCAATTCGGAGCAATATGTGGAACACATGGTAAAACCACCATGGTACAACAAAAATCTCCTTTGCGATTTTCACAAAATCAAAGGGCACACAACTGCAAATTGCATGAGATTGAAAAACACCATCTAGGATCTCATTCACAAAGAAATCATATATGTTGAGCAACTTGTCGGCAATCAAGATCTCAAAATACACAATAATTTGATGCCTAATCGTAATCAAGGATACAATCAAAGAAACAATCAAGGGAAAAATAAAGGGAAACAAAAGTATGTCAGTGCAAACCTTGTATACGAAGGTGTCATCGCATGCATAGATGAAATGTTCACTATCATTAGTGTCAAAGGAGCCAACACTGATTGTAGAGTCACCAAACATTGCGGAAAGGTTACTATTGCAGGGGCATTGCAGCCATCTAAGCCCCTCATCTCAAATCTAAAATTTGTTCCCTGTGATTATAATGTCATCAACTAGCTAAAAATAACCCCCGCTCAGATCTCCATCATGTAGTTACTAAAAATTTCTACTACCCATAGGAAAATCCTTGATGAAGCACTAGGTGTGTCCATTATCTCTACTAACCTTGATACGGAACAATTCCAAGCTATGATCTGTAACATCGTCACTCCAAATCTCGTCACCTTCAAGAATTTCTCACCCAACCATCCCATAATTGTGCACTTCACCTTCAAGTGTTGGTTCACAAGAAAAAGGTCAAAAGGGTCCTGGTGGATGGAGGCTTGGGCCTCAATATTTGTTCGCTTAAACTCATAAAGAACTTGGGAATCTCATAAGACACCATCGACAAAAACAAATGCATTACCATCAGAGCATATAATGACCAGGAAAAAATGTCTCAAGGCACTATCAAGATCCCAATCCAAGTAGGGCCAGCTACTATGGAAACCATGTGTTAGGTCCTCGACCTTGATTTCCCTACAACATCCTCCTCGGATGCCCATGGATCCATGGAATGAAGGCGGTCGCCTCAACATTTCATCGATGTGTAAAATTTTCATACGAGGATGAGGAGGTCACAATACATGGTAATCCAGAGCCATTTTCCTATTGCAAAAACTTGGAAGCCAAGTTTTACAAAGTTCCCCAAGTACCAAAGAACGATGAAGGCCCCTCCACTCCCTCTGTGGATCCATCTAACCTCGCCTCCACTTTTGTGACAAATACACCTTTCATCCCTGATATATCTAAAATCAAGATCATGATCCAAGATAACGGGTGTGGAGATTAAAGAATGAGAAAATATGATTTTGTTGTAGGAGAGTTACCTCAATCTCCTAGGTCACATGGATGACCTCAATCAGTTGAAAAACCTACCTAAAATTTTAGGGTAGACCCTTCTAGATTTCATTGTTGGGGGGATCTAGGTCAAGAAAATGTGGACGAAAGAGACATTTCAAGAACACTATACCAAGATGAAAGACCCACACCCACCCTACCCATGGATGAAGCTAGTAGAGGACTGCAAATGATGCTTGGTATGGGCTACAACAAAAATGAATGCCTTGGAAGGAACAGTGATGGATGACTGGAGCCCATCATTGTAGAGAGATGAATGAGAAATATTGGCCTTGGATGTACCCCTCTAATTATAACCACACGTGCAGAGGTACCCCTAGTAGAGCATTCAGGTCTCTTCCTCAGTTATCGGCAACCACTCTTCAACTACCCGTATCAATAGGTCTGCCCCTAGATAATTTCACCTTCGACATAACCGAGGTCTATAGTAGTAGTGATGATGAGGATACCATAATAGGACTTCCCATTCTTTTTGAGGACTCTTCCTTACTCATGATTAGTACACCATCTTTCAAGTCAGACCACCAGCCCCACAAGATAAACCTAGTTTACCCTCAACTCATCGATTATGACCAACGAGAACCACTAGTTCTAGACACATTCGAAAATGATGAGGCTCTCTCAGAGTTCATGGGACTAAGGGATACAGTACCATACAAAGATCATAAATTTGGATTCAACATCACACTGGACATAGAGGCTTATTATGGGGAGACGGTTGAGTCATTCAGTCGTAAAAGAAAAAGAATGAGAATAAGCTCAGGGTAACTGAATGAAAACCACACTATGGCACTCTCTAACTATAAAATAGTAAAAATAAAAGATGCATCCAATGGTGAAAACCTCTCTGAGGCATCGGAGGATGAAGGATTCAATGTCCCTCCTACTGCACTTCATCAAGAGAAATCAACAGTCTTAGCAGAACAGTGCAATCATGTCAATCTGGGAATAGAAGCAATGCCACACATCACCTTCTATGTTGAATCAATTCTGACAGAGAATAGGAACTGTTGGTTGCATTCCTAAGAGAAAGAAAGGTGAACTTTGCATGGACCTATGCTAACATGCCAAGTCTCAATCTGAAAGTCTCAGTTCATCATTTAGCTATCTACCCAAGGGCAAAGCCAGTGAGACAAAAATTGAGAAATATGCACCCTCAGATAGCCTTACTAGTCAAGGTAGAATTACATTAACTCTTGGATGTCGGTTTTATACACCCAATTGATTATCCATAATGGGTTTCCAATCTTGTGCTAGTTTCAAAGCCAAATGGGGGCATTTGTATTTGCACTGACTTTAGAGACCTCAACAAAGCATGTCCCAAGGATGATTTTCCACTACCTAACATTGATATGATAGTGGACATGATGGTTGGACACGAGATGCTATCATTGATGGATGGATTCTTAGGGTATAACCATATTCTGATTGCAAAGGAAGACCATAATAAAATAGTGTTTACTTGTTCATAGGGCACCTACTATTGGAACATGATGTCATTTGGGCTAAAGAATGCGGGAGCAACATATCAAAGGGACATGACACTAATTTTTCACGACATGATTTATAAAACTATGGAAGATTATATGGAATATATATTGGCCAAGTCAAGGAAAAGACATGATCATATAGAAACTCTAAGTGCCATCTTTGACAGACTGGAAAAATATAAGGTTAGACTTAACCCCAAGAAATACGTTTTTAGGGTGCAATCAGGAAAACTCCTAGGATATATAGTATCAATGAGAGGAATAGAAGTGGATCCCACCAAAGCCAAGGCGATCCTCGACATGGAAGCACCCAGGACACTAAATCAACTCAGAGGCCTACAAGGAAGGCTACAATCCATCCACAGATTCATAGCACAACTAGCGGATAAACAAATCATGTATTCTCATCTACTCCTCAATGGAGCAGCAGACAAGTGGGACGAAAAGTGTGATCAGACATTTAGTAAAATCAACTAGTATTTACTCATGCCACCAGTGTTAATGCCACCAATCCCAGGAAATCCATTAATCATGTACATTCCAGCAACCATGGCAGCTCTCGACGCTTTACTAGCTCAACATGATGAAAATGGGAGAGAAAGAGAAATATACTACATTAGCAGGACAATGGTAGGGAATGAGATCAACTACACACCAATAGAAAATTCTTGCCTAGAAGTTATGTTTTCAGCCCAAAAATTCAGACACTACATGTTGGCTCATCAAATCAAGTTGATTGCAAAGATAGATCCACTAAAATACCTACTCTTTGAGGCCACTCTCACAGGATGAACAACCAATTGGGTCATGATATTGAATATGTAGGACACAAGGCTATCAAGGGGCAGTTGATTGTAGACCAACTAGTAGAGGCTCCAATCTACTCAAAGAATCCACTCATATCAGAGTTTCCAGATGAATCCATCTTTAATCTCAGCATAGCCAATCACTGGAAACTCTACTTCGATGGCTCATATACACAAAATTTGATTAGGAGCCAGTGTTTTCTTCATCACCCCATAGATGGATTGTATTCCTAGATCCTACAAATTTTCATTCCCCTACACTAACAACATTGCGAAGTACGAGGCTTTAACCATAGGTCTCAAGATTACAGCACGGTGGTGGATCATGGCACTAAAATTTAATGGGGGTTCACATCTTATTATCAACCAAGTCAATGGGGAGTACCAAACTAAGGATGAAAAGCTGACACCATACAAGAATTTAGTAGAGAGCCTCAAAGAATCATTCATTGATATCATCTTTGAGCGGATACCAAGGGCTAAAAACAGAGAAGTTGACGTCATGGAAACAATTGGATCCTTACTGGATATCCCTCACAATGTCTCAAAACATGAATTCTTGGTAGAGCAACTTCTCATACCCACATTTGAGGTCCAGATTCAGAATATGTGTGTGAAATCATTGGTCTCGGTGATCCTTGGTATCACGACATCTATACCTACTTGAGAATAGGAGTCATCCCAGCTGACATAACCCCAAACCTTAAACGAGCATTTTTCAAAAGGTCCCTACATTTTGTCATCCTAGGAGAAACCCTCTATCATAGGAGCATATATGGTACCCTATTACATTGCTTAAATCCTAAGGAAGCCTTGACAACTCTGATGGAGGTTCACAACGACACTTTTGGTTCACACTCAAGTGGTATGACCTTTGCTAAGAAGTTGTTGAGAACCGGGTACTACTGGCCAACAATGGAAAGAGAGGCACATGACTTTGTTAGAAAAAATTTACAGTGCCAGTAGCATGGAGACCTTATTCATTCACCAGCTTAAGATCTTCATCCTATTGTTACACCTTGGCCCTTTTCATAGTGGGGACTCGATATCATAGGCAAAATCACACCCACCTCATCCAATGGCCACAAATTCATCATCACTACCATAGAGTACTTTACCAAGTGGGTCAAAGAAATTCCCATGACCTACATCACTAGAAACTAGATATCCAAGTTCATCCTGAACTATCTCATTTTTTGATACGGTGTCCCTCAATCCATTATCTTTGATAATGGGACACCTTTCAAAAATTAGGATGTGCATGACCTTTGCCACAAATTCCATATCCAACATCGCTTTTCCACTCCGTATTACCCACAAGGCAATGGCCAATTAGAAGCTACCAACAAAACTATCTTGAAAATCCTTAAGAAAACAGTCAATGACTCTAGCCGTGATTGGCATATGTAGCTAAATCTCGCCTTATGGGCCTACTTCACCAGCATCCACACACCAATAGGAACCACCCCGTTCTCCCTGGTCTATAGATCAGAAGCCATCCTCCCAATCGAGATCGAGCTCCCATCATTGAGGATATCACTACAAAACCTCATTATAGATGAGGAATATTGGGTTTCAAGGTTAAATGAACTGGATTTATTAAATGAAAGGCCCATGGATACCCTCAACCATCTACAAGCTTATCAGAACTTCCTAAATCGTAGCTACAATAAGAAGATCAGGAGACACACCTTCCAAGCTGGCAAACTTGTGCTAAAAGAAAATCAGAAGAACGTGTCAAATCCAGAAAGCAAAGGAAAATTTGAGCCCAAATGGTTAGGAACTTTCATCATCATAGAAAGCTATAAATCAAGGGCATATCAGTTATCAACACTAGAGGGTGAGCCTCTGTAAGAACCCTTGAACAGTTGTCATCTGAAAAAAAATTATGCCTAAAAACTTGCAAGGTATAAAACCAGAAAATACAAAAAAATAAAAAATGTCCTAAAAAAATGGTCACCCTAATGAAAACCTAGTAAACAAGAATTTTGGTGACAACAAAAAAATACAAAAATTAAAAAATTAAAAAAAATCAAAAAAAGGATTGAAAACAATAAAGAAAAAAATTCGTCCTCTAGTGAAAACCACTTCGATGGTGCTTTGGGCAAGCACCTTGGTGAAAACTTGGTAAATAGGCATCAAGCGTAAATAAAAGTACTCTCAATCCACCAGGATCTTCATGGCCTATTTTGCACACTCACTTATCCATTACATTCCATCCATCCTTCCATCATCCATTCACGTTTGTACCATAGCTTGATCGTGTGCTTGTATAATGTTCCACCCTAGTACTACTTGGCATATTCCTAAGGTCAGTTTGTCTTGCCTTTATTGAAATATTCTATAGCATCACATTGGGGAAATGTTCATGTACCTGCATCAGATCAGATTTGTGTATATTCTTGTAACCTTCCTTAACTCTCAAAAAATCCAAAAACATTCGAAAAACACTCAAAAAATCCAAAAACATCGGGAAAATCTCAAATTTCTTCAAAAAAAATTCATCATTAAGTCTTGTTGGTTTGTCTTCTTGTTAAACTATGTCATATTTGAGCTTGAATTTAGGCAAGGTTGATCTTTGATCATCTCCCGAGACACCCTAGGTCAGTCCTTTAGGCGTCCATCGTAATTTGGCAATCCGTTTGCCCATCTTTCTCATCATCAAATCAAGTTTGTCATCAGTCAAACTACGTGGTCTCTATGTATATAACGTAGGAAAATATAATCTATGGATCAGATCCTAAGACCCCTAGGATAGGTCTTTAGGTTAGTCTCTTGGTCATAAAATCTTGAAAATCAAAATAGCCTCAAAACATTTTGAAAATTCCAGAAACATCCAAATATCTGAAAAACCCAAAATGGTGCATCCATCTCATCTTGCTTTCACCTGCGATTGTCCCATTCCTAATAAATCAATCATTGCCTTCATCCTTTGGTGGATCATTCAGAAGCAAGTCTAGCAAGTTCCAAAGTGAAAACCCTAATTTTCAATGTCTCAAGTCTAGGTCAGTAAGCAAGAAATTTGATCAACTTGGAGTATCAATAGCTTATCACCCAATCAGTCTCACCAAAACCCTGATCACAACATGTCTTAGGGTGTATCCTTCCCATGATTGACATAAGCATCAGGTATCTTGCAGTAGCTTAGCCTTGGCTAGCAGTATGAAGAACATTAGCTTGTTTGTTTACTCTTTCCTTTGTCCTTGTGACTTATCTTATTTTATGCTCATTCCAAGGACCTCTCGATGATGCCTAAGAAAAATAGGTTTAGAGAGAAAGGAATGGGGTAATGATCATTATTTTTTTATCTGTTGTGATTGTGGGATACTCTTGTAAAATAACTCATTCATGCATGCTTTGTTTGATTTTTAGGAAGGGTGTTTTAGGTATCTTATTGACCACATAGGAAGACTTTATTTTCTATGTTTTGGTCTGAGATGTTTAGAATATTTGAACTACAGCCTAAATAAGGTCTCATATGCTAAGTGTGAACAGGAATACTCTTATTTGATTGTTGAGTCAAATTCCATCACACTAGGTACAACACCATTCTATTTATTTATACCTTGATGCATCGTACCTACATGTGTTATCAAACATAAAGTAATTGGCCCTTTGAAAATCTTGACTCCTAGTAAGCAAATCATCATCATTCTAATAACTTTTGGGATCTTTTTTCTTCTATCTTCTTTCCATACTAACATGGTACCATGAAAGTTAATCAGAATATTGCTAATGCATTCACCCTACATCCATAAAATCATTAGCATAATTGCATATCACATCATATAGATCATACCACATCACATCATCCCGCATTAACACCTTAAGTTATGAGGAATAAAATAGATTTTTTATTTTAAGCATCTTAAGAAATCATTGCATTGCATTCATCTCATATCATACATCATCATGATTTTGCATAAGGAAAATAAAAAAATACATTGCACAAATCATTAAGGGCATAATGGAAATCATGAGCATATCATTTACATCCATAAATCACTTGCATATCATTAACATTCAAAATGCATAGAAAAATACAAAAATAAATACATCCATAATCATCGTCACATCATAAAGAAGCATATATCATATCGCATGAGCATAAAATAGAAGCATTTCATAACATCTCATAGTAAATTAAAGTGAATCCACACATCATACATTGCAGGACATATCATAAATCTAACCATCTCATGTATATCATCAAAAACGTATGACTGTCATGGTACAAAATTAGTTCAAGTGTACATCAAAATACATGATACAATAGGGGCAATAATAAGAGCCCATGAATCAAAAATGGAAAACTGCATGGGATCAAAGGGCTAGCCATGCTAGTTGTGCCCCTCACCCTCTGGTTTGTCACCGTGATCTGTTGTCGGCCTCATTCCTATCTGCTGAGAGAAGTCTGGCACTTGGCCTATTGCTGGCACCGCCTATCTGTAATGCTTCTGATAGTACTTGGCCTCTCTGACTACCTCTTTGTAAGCTCTCAAATAAATTGATTGGCCCTGGGATGATGAATCCATACCCTTCAGCTACCTCCGTCGATCAACCTCTCAATCCCTCTCAGATCGATCTTGGTCCCTCTCAGAAGTGAATATCAAAACTTGTTGCCGAGCCTGATCTCTCTCCGTAGTCAATATTTGAATCTGACCATGCAATTGTTGGATCAGTGCATCTCTATGATCTGGTTGCCCTGGTGGTTGTTGTAGAGGGATTGCTTTGTCCCCATCTCTGGGCTGATCATCCTATATCCCTACCCATGAAGGTGTGCATTGTGCCTGATCTCTGGGGGGTGCCTGATGAGGAGGTGGTCCACCTCCTCCTCTATCCAATGGAGGCCTAAACCAAGCTTTATATGTTTGGTTCACTCATGCATTTACTAGCCCCTAATCATATGGCCATGGCTTGGCCACTAGCTATCTGAATGAGGAGACTATCTCAGCTGTCAGGATGGGCTGGCCCCATACTGTCTCTCTTGTGCTATGGGTGAAGATCACCACGTACTGATCATCCAACCTGTCTTGAATCTCCCTGAACTGTCAAGCCACCCTATCTAGAAGGTACCACTCTATCATAGAATTCTCTCGGCCCTGCTCCATCTATCCTGCTGAGCAAAAAAACAACTGCTTTGCATCATCATACCATGGGCCTATGCACATCCAAGGCCTCCAAATGAACTCTCTCATCTCATCAAGATCTCGTTGCCAGTGGGTGATGTCACCTGTGCTAGTATGATTGAAGTAGATTTGTGTGTCACCATATCGCCAGACAATGGGATCATCAATATCAAGAACAATTGATGTGACATCTGGACAGAGCACTGGAATTCGATTCCATGCCTAGATATGCAACAAAGTAACTCTGGCCCTGAGAGCCCAACCATCTAGGTATGTAAACTCATGTACATCCATATATAGGGAAGCCATCATCACTGGCCCCCAAGCAAAGCACTCTCGACAGATGACCATCCGCTCCCATGCCAGTCCCTAGCCAAGACTAAAGTATCGGCCCCGCTGATCTAGTGCCACAAGACCAAAAATGATGGTTGCAACGATCAACCTATAGGTAGGTGCTATACCCTAGTATTGCTCCAAGTCAATCTGTCCATCTAACAAAAAGATCTCATCAACACCCATCACATCAAATCAAGTATTCCTACCAGCATCGGGATCATAAATCACTTTGGCTCCATGGATAAGCTATTGGAGGATGCACCAAATGTCCTCAAGTGTGATGGTGGCCTTGCCGGTAGGAAGATGGAATGATGAGGTCTCACTGTGCCACCACTCATCCAAGGTTGTCATCATACCCAAGTGTGTTTGAACAAAACAAACATATGCAATGAACCAAAGGCCAAGAATACCAAGTTGCTCTTGAAGGTACACGTGCATACCCTACAATCTATGGAGCACAGACCATCTATGCTCCCTCAAGTAAATTATGTCAAGGTCCTCCTGCACAAGATAAACCATTGCATCAAGTCTCATAAAAAAAAATCTGCCTCCTGAGTCAGTTTTTCGCATGTGAAACAGCAAATGCGGTTCTATTTGCAAATGCGGCCCAGTTTGAAAAGCTCCAAATTGTGTCGCCGAGGTGGAGTTTGCCAAATTCTAAACTCCAAAGTGCATCGCGTGGTCCAATTTGCATAGGTAGCTGACTTTGTGCCAAAACCCTAGTTTCAAACTGCGTCATATGATCGAATTTTCATATACGACTAAGTTTGACAAGAAACCCTAATCTCTTAACTAGCCTGCGGCAGTGCTATTTCTAAAGGCAGCACAATTTAGGACCTCATGCAACCGACTAAGCATTTGCAGCAATGCTATATAGTGTCGCTTGACATAAAATTAACCTAAACCCTATTAAATGCATGTAAATAAAAATAAATAAAAGTCAGGATAGGGGTACATACCATCGGCCCTGCATCGACTGGCCGCTGGTGCACTTGTACCCTCTTCGACACGTGCCTAGGAAGCTATCGTTGCGCCATCTTGACCATAACTTAGAGCTCAAAGTGCAAAAAATTCTAAAGGCTAAGTATGCAAATGTATTGAAAGTGACCTCTCAATGTCTATTTAAGCCTGCAAATAAGGGTTTTTTGACCTAATTTGACCATCTGCCTAGGGTTTTGGTCCTTTGATCCCGTTTTTGTCCAACCGAGGGCCATGTTGCATCTTTTTTGGTATTTTAATGCATTTTTTGACATCTTGGGGCACTTTTGGACCTGTCAAGCACCTTGTCCTTTTTTTTCGCAAAATCATCCAAAATATCAAAATTTTCATCCAATCTCTTAAGGGGGCAATATATCAGCATAATCCTTTCGTTGGGGCAACAGTAGGGCATTCGAAAAAATTGATAAATTTTGAACTTTGATCACAGCAATTTATTCTTTGAACCAATGCAACAAGTACATTGCTTCAAAGAGGGGCAAAATGTAGACATGTAAAATATAGCAACACACTCGATCCTGATTACTAACATCGATTCTTCCTAAAACATACTCTTAGCTTATCATCACTTTTTCATCTCTTAATTAGATAAATTATTATTTATTTAATTAGGTCTTTCTCCCTTGTTGATTAAATTAATCCACAATCCTTCTTTAATTAAATAACTCATCTTATTTGATTAAATCCCTAAATTCCTCTAATTAAATTGAATACATTAAACATTATTTGATTTCATCTAACATTATCCCCTTTGGTTAAATAAATCAAAACATTTATTTAATTAAACCTTTCCTCTCAATTCTGATTTAAATCAAATTTAAGTCTAAATTGTCACATCTCCTAAATTCTTCATTAAATTAATCAAAATTTGATTAATTTAATCTTAATCCATGTCATATTCTCTAAAGAATGCAACTTGCACTATAAATCAATTACTTTGATTTATTAAATTGCCTATTTTCTCTCAACATGGAATAAAGGAGGAATATTCCTTCAAATTTGAATTCAAAATCCAAGTGGATTTTTCCTTCCAACAAAGCATTCACTCATCTTACATGTCCTTGTGCATTGAGCCAAGTGGCATTTATTTCATTCTTTTTGCCCTCTGACATGTCATTTCCTCAATTTCAAATTCCACCTAATGGCATTTATCATGCACATTGACCAAAATGTGTACAACCTTCAACCGTTCACATCTTGATGAGTGGCACTTGGCCATTGGATGTTGAATGATCCCACATTGCTCAATTTCACACTCTTTTCCAATTTGGAAATCTATAAATGAGAGACTCTTCCTCTCATTCAATAATCCACAATTTGAGTAAACTTACTATACTCAACTTCATCCTCAAGCATATCTAGTTTCATCCATTTCTTATCTAGGTTATGCAGATTTTTCATCATAGAGCTTGATTGAATCTTCATCAAGGTGGATCACTCATCAAATCATCAACATTGCAACAAAAGAGTTGGGAAAGGGCCAATTTCAAAATTCCAATTGGCACCAATTCCCCCATGGGATCAAGAGTTTGCATGCTTAGTTAGGATCTCACTTATCTTTCCATGTTTTGTTTCTTCATTTTCCTATTTTGAGCATTGTAGATGGATTTCATGGGGAATCCTTGTTTTATCTTGCATATGAACCTAACTATTTGTTTGTTTGTTGTGTTTATGCAGGAATAGGATTGGGGTTCACAGTGGAATTCACTTTTTTCATTCAATTTTTTAGCAAATGGCCTAAAAACAAACAAATCGATTCACTCTATATTGGATAGAATGTAGGTAGATTTTGAAATCTCAAAATGATTTTCCTTTGCTTGTCACATAGATCAATTTCTTTTAATTTTCCTTTTATTTTAGGTTGCAATTACCTACTACCTATATCATGTTCTATAACCTTCATTTCAGGACCTCCCTTCCTTCTCCTATCATAAATTCAAAGAAGATATATCCATATTAGTCTTCTTGAAACAATTCATTTTATATTAAAAATAAGGGTATAATAAAAGTTTTTTATACACCTGCAACTCATGAAACCTCAAAAACTCAGAAAGACTTGTTCCCTTCAACAATGGTGGCTAGCCTCTATCCACACTCAAAATACAATAACATCAAAATATATTCAATCCATATCAAAAAGAAATTTTTCTCCTTCATTCACAAACTCTAAAAGGGCATCAAACACTACCTAATTTCTTGGCAATTCCCCAATGGTAGAAATACCAACATAGCAACCAAAACAATAGTGTTGAGTGGTATCATATTTCCTTCCTGTATTTTTTTTAAATACCCACCAAACTTCTTTCACATCTCATTAATAAATATTTAATTTTTTGCGTGTTTCCCCATGCTTTCAATAATATTCTCGCACCTACCCTTTATAAATTCATTGACCTATAGTGATTAAAATTTTTAATTAAATTATTTTGTCAACTTCTATTAACTTTAAGTCATTTTATGCTTTCTCATGCCCTGACAACCTTGCATATTTTGAATGAAATTGTTTATGACTTTATTGGAAGACCATTATTCACATGGATGGTCGAATATTTTAAAAAGGGAATTCACAACTATGTATAGATGGTCTATTGATCAATGTACTTTGCACACAAGTCAACGCTGATTAGCAATCATGTTTACACAACTTGTAATACTTAAACCATACCTGAGATATACTTGAAACATGTTTAAAAAGTATTATTGATAGCAATCATATTTTAAATACTTATTTTTAAGGCAATATGTTAATACACCAGTTGCAGTCAGTTGCAAGAACACATGACATAGATAACAAACTTCCAGTTCAACTTCCTTTACTTTGGAACTATGATTAACACTTGTCTAAAACAAGTTAAAATGGGTGCCTTAGAGGGATGTGACACTTCAATTTGTGTGAGCATTTGATTATAAATCTAAGTCTTTCCTACAGATTGATTAGTGTTCAATTTGTTAACCTCACATGTAGAGAAAGCAAGCAGTACGTTGCACTCACTAAGAGTAAACATGATAAACAAGCCTACTTAGAAAATAGGAAAGGAGAAGCAAGAGGGAAATGTATGATAGGATGAGAAATTGCAGCCTCCACATTTCTTCAAATTAATAAAAATTAGGCATGTCCACTTTTTTGAAAGTAAGAAATGATAGTGAAATTTTTTTTGCATGAGAGTTTTGTACTTCTAGCAATATGAGCAGCATCGACAGATTGAAGGAAACAATTTATTGGTTTAAAACATATGTAAAAAAAATAGTTGCAAGATTTCAGCTTTGTTCCGCTGATATGAGCAAGTAGGGGTAAAGCATAGTAAAGTATAAAATTGATAACTTGAGTAGCACTTTGAAATATGTTTGTGGGTTTTGTAGGCATGTATACTTGAGGGATTGAACATGGACATAACAATAAAACATTTTGAGTTTTGTAGGAATGTATATTATCATTGATTGCATAGCATGGCCAGCACTATGATTGTTTTTGGGTGTGTCATGCCCTCGCCATATATTAACAATGATTCTTTATCCACCTTGTTGAGATTACCATAGTGATGTGAAAGATAATAGAATGACTTCATTTCTTTACTTTTATGACTATGTTCCATGTACTTGGGGTAGTTTTGATGTAGTGGATATCATTGTATGATTTCCCTTGTTGCATTTAGAAGAATCCCTTGATGTGATAGTAGTCCTCTCACTTTTTATTCATGATAGTCTTATTTGAAAATATTATGAATGATGAATGATAACCCATATGCTAGCTGGGATAGTGATAGTCTCCCAATACTTTTATAAATGATTCCTTTCGTACAGTGATTGAATTTAGCAGTAACATACTTGCCTCCAATGGTTTATGGTAGTCTCATTTCTTATTATAGTTGTAATGAACATCGTATTTTAGGATAGTCATCTAATTAATACTATCACCATTTCCTAGCTTCCTTTATAAATATATTTTGACCATCATAGAATTTCTTAGCTTCATTTATGACTATATTTTATTCATGATAGAATTTTTAACATAATTAAATTATAAAGGACTTACTTGTTGGAAGAGTATTTTTTCTACCCTTCATGAAAGAGTATTTTTGCTGCCCTTCGTGAAAGAGTATGTTCTTGGTGTAAATTTTGAATTTTATAGATGAAATTTGATTATGAGGCTATATTTGTCATTTTTTTGTATTATTGAGCTTACTTACCTTTGTCATTTTTTTTTGTATTATTGAGCATTACTTGCACTTTTGTTGTTTTTGTGTTTGTGAACATGTAGCATTGAGCATCATGCTGAGGAAATGTGTAGATCCTCTAACATCGGATGAATGTGAAGACAAAAATGCAAGGACAAAAGAAAGAATGAGGCAAATTCATGAACAAAAGAAATTGAACCCCATAAAAGAATAAACTCTCATGCAATATAAGAGAGATGTCAAATTTGCATCACAAATACAACATGTGATAAATCTTTGTGCAATGAGAGAAATGAATCCCAAATTTGGGGGCACATCATCAACCATAAGTGAATTTCAATGCACACCATCTACAATATGCTATGTTAAAAGTACATCAGCAATCACATATCCAATTGAAGAAACACCATCAACAACATGTGGTTTTGAAAGTACATCAACAAATACATCTCTACTTGAAGAAAATCCACATACAACATCTCAAGTTGGAGGTACAACAATGTTTACATGTCAATTTCAAGGTACATCATCGATTTTATCTCCAATTGAAGGTACGCCATCTATCCCCGATGTTGTTGACATTCATAATGTTGACACAACTTTACCTTTGAGAAATCCTAGAGTTTTACATATAAAACCTAAATATTTTATTGATATTTATGCTAATGTCTTGAAACCCATGGTTGATAAGATTCCAAACCGTACATTTCAAATATATTCGAAGAGGATATGGAGATTATTTCTTGAGAAGCTAAGTGAGGTTGGAAGATGCCAAGTATTTGTTGAAATGGTGAGGCAACTCAATTTTAGGCCCACCATGAAGATTCTTGGGCTAAGAACATTGGATGACTTGAGTGAGAAATCCATTGTAAAGAATCTAATGAGTGCATATGAGAGTGTGGGTTCCACCTCATGCATGAAAGATAGTTGTGTCGCACAACGTGTGATGACATCAACATTTGTAAGCATTCAAACCAAGAATAAGATTATCCTTTCAAAGATGAGTAAATATTTGAAAATAATTATATCATCTCTAATGAGATCCAAAAGAAGGTGTGAAAGAGTGGAGGATCCAAATAACAATGAGTTATGGGCATTCTCAGGTAGACTACCATGAAAAGATAAAGAAATTATTCGAGCTTTGAGATCTCTAATACAATATTTTTGGAAGAATAACACAAGGGTCTCTCCCAATCAAAGAGATGTTATAAGAAGGAGAATTGGCAGTCAAATCTATGAGACACATCCAAAAAAAATTGGATACCACTCAAACCCAATTTTTTGCTAAATTTATAGAGATGTGTCCTCAAGTTAAAATATGTCAAAGTTATTTTGAAAGTTAAAGCTATTTTATGTCAAAATAAATCACACATGCACTTTTTTTTGTTGTAGATTACATATTGAGTTTTCTAACCATTATGATGTTTATCCACGTATATGTGTAGATATGCATAGTAACAATGTTTTGTAGGAATGTAACATAAGGCCTCCACCATTTTATGTGTTCAAGGGATTTCTTATCTACCATTTTATGTGAAAGAGTGGATCGTCAAACTTTTTACAGGAAATCATATTGTTTAGATGGCACATGTGTTCATTGTGGTGGCATGCAACATTTTCCAATTTATGAACACATGGATAGTACACATGCAATTGGAAATGAAATTATGGAATTTGGAAAATACAAGACAATGGCCTACAATCTAAAAGATGTGAAAGAAGCAAAAAAGTGTGAATCGGTCGGTGATAAGTTTCCAGTGTATCAATTTATGGGAATTTTTCATGATCATGTGGTCTATGAGTATGCAAGGCATACACATAGAGCTCGATGGTTGGACTTGAATTTCAATTTATGCAATGATATATTTACACTTCATAGCATCATTTTAGTTTTCGACTTCATAGAAAACTACACATTACAGCCACAAAACGAGGTGGAATCATAACACTACTACTCCACGTAGGCTGCTATATTTGTGCACATAACATTCATTCATGCAAATGATAGTATAGAGGATGATAAGAAGGTATTGAGGGAGTATCATTTTTACATTAGTGATGATCACACACATTCTACAAATTTTTTGCAAGGTTGCTTTCATATGTTCTATGTTTATTTGGCTAGTAGGGGCAAATCATTCAATCATCATATCATATGGTCAAATAATTGTACATCACAATTCAAGAACTCCACAACTTTTTACTAGTTGAGAAAGATGTATAGAATTTGTGGTGTTCATCTTATGTGTAATTTCTCAAAGGTCAAGGATGGAAACGGGGAGCATGATGGTACAGGTGCATGTATCAAAAGAGCCTTAGCATGCGAAGAGTTAAACTAAAAAGATAGTCCAAAGTTGATAGATGCAATATCAATTGTCCAGTGGTGCAATCATGCTATGGGTCTAGGTAATGAAGGTAATTCTTTAGTTCTTAGATGCTTTTGGTTGGTAGATGATACTAACCTTGCAAAATATGAGGACTATTGTACACTAATAGGATCGAGTGTAGAAAAATGTATCCCTTTACATTTTCTCACTTATTTGGGCCCTCCTAATTAAAATGGGCTTAATAATGCCTTAATTTAGTGTTGTTAAATGTACCCATTTACATTTTCACACTTATTTGGACCCTCTTAATTAAATTAAGCTTAATTATGCCTTAATAAGCCCTTTTATTCATTTACAAGCCTAATTAATTACATTTTTTGAAGGGAAAACTCGACAATAATTAATGCCTAAACATAACACCATATATTGAGCAATGTGTGTGCCAAGAATAGGGACCTAGGACCCATTCACCCATGGGTGAATGTATCCTCTCTAGACCATTTAACCTAAATTTAAATTATTTTTTGGTGGTATTTTAACATCTTCAAATACATAATTCAATGTTTTCTTGTGATATTTGAATATTTAGAAATTAAGGATACATACCTATAAATGCAAGGTTATTTCAGTAAGTTTCACCTATAATTTTTATGTGACTACACAAGAGCCAAATTTGATTATCAAGAGCATTCTTGAGAGGAAATATATCAAAGATTTATTGCAGCAATAAATATCTATTCATCGTGTCAAAGTTTTCTTGCATCATGCATATTTTTGGAGCTAACATTGTGATGTAGGTTTCAAGATCATGTCAAGCATTCAAAGCATTATTTCAAGTATCAAGATCCACACCCAATTCATCCATTTCATGCAAGTTGTAGACCTCCTAATATCTCCATTATCATGGTTTTGTTGAGTGGTAGCTGTGGACATGAAAATCTGCAAATGGTTAGCACAATGACAAAACAACATAAACAGAAATTCCTATCCCTATGGAATAATACTCCATGATTCAAATGCAACCAAACAACAAAGTTAAACAAAGCATGTAAACCATGAAATATCCCTATCCCATATTGGATTGGTGCAACTTAGTTGTGTAGAAAGCTGCCCTTTCCCAATCCTTGATAAGCTTAGATTGCCAAGATGATGATATAGACAATGAGATGCTTGAACTCAAGTTGCCTATAATGTAGATGCTTTCAAAATGTGTGTAGATAATGAGGAACAAGATTGATTCTCAAGTGAAGAGAATGACCTTGCATGAAAATATGTTGTTGTGTTGTAGATGATTTATGTTGAAATGCTTTGCATTTTATAGATTCAAGATTAGGAAGAGTGATAGATTTGGATGAATGTGGGATCATTCATGAGCCAATGACAAGATGCCACTTGTCAAAGTGTGAGAGGGTGAGGAATGTGCAAGTCTTGGCCAATGTGCCAATTTGAAATTCAAATTTGGATGAAATGACATGTTTAGGGGGGATGAAAGGTGCAATAAATGCCATGTTTGACTTGTGCAAATAGCATTTAAAACCTTGTTGGAAGGGACAAGTCCCTTTTGGGGGGAAGATTCAAATTGGAAGAATATTCCATTTTGATTCCATTTTGAATGTAATTAGAAGAAATAATAAATCAAATAAATGATTTATTGGTGCAAGTGGGTGGGTTAGTTAGAGTTTGGATTTGACTCTAGTTGAGTCAAAAGCTAGAGAATGATAATCATGATTAGAAGTTAATTAATGTAGATTAATTAACTTGGATGATATTAGGAGGTGACATTTGATTAAATCAGTTTGATTTATTAAATCAAATGAGAAGAACTTTAAGGATTAGATTAAATAATTTAATTTATTTAATGAACCTTAGGAAATTAATCAATAAATTGTCTTAATTGATTAATAGGAGAATTCGATGCACGATGTTAGTTTTGCATGTCTACATTTTGCCCCTCTTTGAAACAATGTACTCGTTGCATTGGTTCAAAGAATGATTCTACCGACATTGAAATTAATTTTTATTTATTTTTCAGATGCCCCAGCGAAAAGAAGTATGTTAGTACATTGCCCCCTCGAGAGATCGAGCGAAAGATTTGATTTGAGGTCGATCTCACGACAAAGAGGTTCAAAATGGATGTATGGATGACGAGACTATATGATAATGGTGATGTAAATGAGATGTTTGGAAGATGCTTAAAATAACAAATCTATATTATTTTAATCATGTTAAATGAGTATGCAATGCATGTGAGATGGATGAGATGGATGATGTTGTCCTATGACGTGATTATACAAGATGAGAGGATGAATGCAGCATGGATGCAGGATGGATGCATTGTTAGCGTGAAAGAAGGTAGAAGAATGAGAGGGATGAACCCTTGAAAGCAAGAAGATGCAGAATTTCAACAAGCCAACTTTATTAGAGATGATGATGAAAGATGATGATGTATTGCTTATCCAAGAATGGGAGATAAAGAGCGTAACTTTCTTTATGTTTGATAACACACATAAGTGCGATGCATCAAGGTATTAAGAACCAGGATGGCGTTGCGCCTAGTGTGATGGACTCTGACTCGGCAATCAAATAGGAGTGATCTTGTTCACACTTGACATACGAAAACCTTGCTAGGACGGACCCAACAAAGAAAGTATTCGCCAAGTTATTTTACAAGAACATCCAACAAGCACAACAGATAAAAAGATAATGATCATTGCCCCATTCCTTTGTCTCTAAACCTGTTTTGTTTAGGCATCATCGAGAGGTCCTTGGAATGAGCGCAAAATAAGATAAGTCTAAAAAGACCAAAATAAAGTAAACAACAAGCTAATGTTCTTCGTACCGCTAGCCAAGGCTAAACTACTGTGGGGTACCTGATGCTTATGTCCATCGCCGGAAAGCTTCATCCTAGGACATGTAGTGATCAGGGTTTTGGTGGGACTGATTGGGTGATAAGCTATTGATACTCCGAATTGACCAACTTGCTTGCTTACTGCTCTAGACTTAAGACTTTGACGATAAGGCGTTCACTTTGGAACCTGCTAAACTTGCTTTTGACTAACTCACCAAAGGGTGAAAGTGACGATTGACTTTATTATGAGTGATGACAATCACGGGTGAAAGCGAGATGAAATGGATGCACCATTTTGGTTTTTTCAGATATTTTGAGGCTGTTTTTGGTATTTTCACATTTTTCAACGTTTTTGGTATTTTCAAGATTTATGAATGTTTTTGAATTTTGTGTCCCGGGGGCCGATCAAGGATGGCCTTGCCTACGTTTAAGCTCAAAGACGACGTAGTTCAGACTCCAATTGACTTGACTAATAATGAGATAGATGGGCAAATGGATTGCCATTGCGACGAACGCCTAACTAGATGGGCAAACGGATGCCAATGCAACGGACGCATAAGGACTGACCTAATTGTAAAAAGATAAGCAAATGAATGCCATTGCGACGGACGCCTAAAGGACTGACCTAACCGTCTCGGGGGATGATCAAAGATCAACCTTGCCTACATTCAAGCTTAGAGACGACGTAGTTCGACAAGGTGGAAGACTGACAAGACTAAATGATGAATTTTTTGAAGATTTTTTGATATTTCGACATGTTTTTGGATTTTTGAATGAGTTTTTTTAATGTTTTTGGATTTTCTGATGAATTTTTGAATGTTTTTGGTTTTTTCGCATGATTTTGACGATTTGGAGGTGGATACGTGATGATATCAATGCTCTATTTTGGGATTTTGTTGAAAACCAAGCTTATTATTGATCAATCGGATTGATGGATTGATTGTTTGACTAAGTGTGTTAAGTCAAACAAAAGTGATAATGCACTTGTAAATTCTAGGAAGTTGTGTTATCCCAGAGTAAACTCGTACAAAAAGGATAATTTGGCTAGGTGTGTTAAGCCAAACAAGGTGATTACGGATTTGATAATTTGGCTAAGTGTGTTAAGCCAAACAAAGTGATGATAATGAACTTGTAAACCCAAGGAAGTTGTGTTATCCTAGAGTAAACTCATGCACAAGATGATAGTTTGACTAAGTGTGTTAAGTCAAACAAGGTGATGATTGATTGGATTCGATTGATCAAGATGAAGCTTGATTTGGAACAAAATAGCTTTGATGATTTGATGTGATGCTGATGTGCGCACTAGATGCGACTGATATGGATTGCTTGGATTGATATTCGATGAGGAACGTCTTCTTGTCAAAATATGCCATGGGCTAGTGATTTGGATTTTGGTTCACAAATTGATTTGACCAAGTTGATTTCACATTTTCCAATGCTCAGATCACCACATAAGTGGGAAGATATAGATCAAAATTTATTCTCGAAGCAAGATGTAAATATCTGCCCCCAATGTCTAGCAATGTTTGAACGACCATGGGTGGATTCTTGGATATGAATGGATATGGATCATCTTGTGATAAGATAATGGTGTTCGAACAGAGGAATGCTCACTCAGATAATGCTTCAAGGCTCAGATAGCATTGGATATGATGGGATCAATGAAAATGACCCATGTCAAGATGTTTACCATAAACAAGTGTAAAGTGTGCTCCAAAATTTTATCAAGATCAAGGTAACTTGGACCTTGGATGCAAATGGATAAAAATGGGTTGGATAAATAGTTCATGGGTGAATGAATGATACGGCTCAAATGATGGCCTTATAATGGATGTGATAAGATGCTTTCTCCTGAACTAGCGCACGTAGATGCTTGATTCTACACATGACGCTTGTTTGCCAGGTTTTCATCATGGTACTTGTCCAAAGCGCCACCGAAATGGTTTTCACTGGAGGACGATTTTTTTTTCTTTACTATTTTCAATCCTTTTTCTGATTTTTTTGGATTTTTGTATTTTTTGATTTTTTTGTTGTCACCAAGTTGCCTGTTTGCCAGGTTTTCATCAGGGTGACCATTTTTTCAGGACATTTTCTGATTGTTTTTGTATTTTCTGAGAGATTTTAAGTTGATGCTGAACCACCTGGTGGTGCTAATGTTGATGCTTCTGTCATAACGTGCCATCGGTATCTTGCTTGAAGAAGTTGCTTTGCCAAGATACATGCACTTGAATGCAACTTTTGAGATTCTTGATTTGCTTTGCTGATACTGGAGTTAACTTGTCTTTGTGCGCCCATCGTGATAGAGTGCCTTCTGAATCCTTATGATGAAGGGTTGCTGCCAATACATGTTCAATGTGAGAATTGGATATCATGCGTGGAGGCGTGGATGGAGTGTGTTTAGGAGTAAAAGATGGATTGGTTGACAGTTTGGAGCCTTTGACTCTCCAAACTTGGGAAGATGAGCAGCAATGGGTGGATACGGAAGTGTATGTGGAATTAGGACCAACTTCTTGATACACTTTGTATGTTGCTTGAGAAGCTTTATTTTGCTTATTTGGAAATCTTTGATGGATACTTTTCCCTTTTTTATTTTGCCCCATAGCTTCTTTGACCGATGGAGTTTGATAGGGATAATATTTCTTTGTATTTTTTGGTATCCATATGTACTTGATTTGTCCAATATGCTTCTTAGCTTGTTTTTCTTTGATAACGTTCTTCATGCTTCGATTCAAGTCTTTCTTTTGATGTTGGTCCCAATTTGTGGATGGGGTGATGGGTGGATGAAGATTCGTGACATGACGGGTTGTAGCATTGGCATCAGTTTCATCATAAGGATTCTTCGTGCTCCCCATGTTGATGTATACTCGAGACGAAGTTGCCCCCAGTTTTGTGGAAGTATTACTGATATGTTGAGATCCCTTGATTTTTGAATAGCCAAGGCCTTGACATTTAGTATTTCCAAAAATATGCACTGGTTCTAGGATACCCTGTTCATGTAGGCCTAATCCTTTGCCTTGATAATTCATTTGTTGAAAAAATTTATTTGCCATAAGATATGATTCCCCTTGGAAACAAGGTGTTGCTCCTTCTCTGCTCTGTCGTGGACCTTCAAAAGTGTCAGCTTCTTTATTGATGAGATAGCTTGCTCTAAGAAAGGTGAGTGATCCAGCTTTATAAGTGATAGGATCCTCCACATGTGGGATAAATTCCTGATTGATATCTTTAACTTGATCTTGTAAGATATCAAATTGTAATTCTTCTTCAAGAAGTGTTGATGTTTCACTATCCACACAAAAGTCTTCCTTATGACTCACTTCACAGGATGTTTCTGATTCATGACTTATGTAGAAGCCTTCTTCATGATTTGTTTCTGATAGGTCTCTGGATTTTTCTATATCTTGATCATGTGTACAAATGTTAAGAGTAGGAGACTCTTGTTCGTTGGTAATGATTTGAAGAGTATGAGACTCTTGTTTTTGAAGATCATCCACGTGTCCATCCAAAGAAAGCATCTCATGGGTAAATGGAGGAGTATGTCCTATGTGGATGTGGTCATCATTTGTGGCATCTTGTATAGATAAAAGAGTGCCCATTAGATCATTGTAGTATCTCAGAGATACAAATTCTTGATTTTGACTAATTCTGGAATTGCTTTCACCATGCTTTTGATCAAGTTCTTGACATGGGTCAATTTCAAAGAATGGATTTCTTTCTTGGATATCTTCATTAGGCATAGGAATATTCTCAAATTTCATGAGGTCAAAGGATGGCCATATGTTTTGGAGAGGATCATTGCTAGACCTTGATGGAAGATTTTGATCATGCTTTGGAATACGTTCTTGAGATATGTCCTCTAACTCACAAGGTGATGTAGAGACATTTTTGATATGATCATTGGTCGATGGATCGTAGATTATGTCAATGGGATCAAATAATTGTAACACATCTTGAAATAGATCACTAAAAAGTGGCTCTTGATGAATGACGATTTGATCAATGGATGGGGTAGACATATCTTCAATGTGCTCATTGATGGATTGATTTTGATCATTGTTTTCAACAATTTTGGTGGAGGGATTGTCAATGTTCTCAAACATAGGATCAAATGATGTTAATGTTTCTTGGATTGGATCATTGTTGGGTATTGTGAGTGAGTTTTGATCGTGATTGAAAAGTGACTCTTGGTGTGTGATGATTTGATCATTGAATGAGATGGGAACATCTTCAATGTGTTCATTGATGGATAGATCTTGATCATTGTTTTCAACAATTGCGGTGGGAATCTATTGCAAGCTTTGTTGAGTGGGTAAGGCCTGCGTTTGCTGCTGAGCCAACAACGCTTGTTGTTCGTCATGTTGTTTTTGTGCCAACAAAGCTTTTTGTTGGGCTCTTTGTTGTGCTACTTCTTCTTGGATTGATTGCAATAGTGCGTAGAATTCTGCTTGTGCTTGCGCTTGTTGGGCTACTTGAGCCGCTTGTGCTTGCTGAGCAACTAGCTGTGTAGCTTGTTGGGCTTGGAGTGCCTTTTTGTGGGAAGCTTCTTGTGCAGCTTGCAACATGATGGAGAATGAATTGGTCGTGTTGTATTTTGGTGGTGGTGGTGGTGGTGGAATGGGAATGGTGTTGATTGTTGGGATTGCTTGGATGGTTTCCATCTATTTTTGCGATGTTGATGGAAAAATGGGATGATTTGGTATGATGTTTTGATTTGGCATGATAGATTGAAATTGAACATTGTTGTGGTTGGGAATCATATTGCTTGGATTTAGGTAACTTTGATTTTGCATGGTGTTACCTTGACTTGAATCAACATATGGAGTTGCCAATATATTGCTAGGATTTTGAACAACATTGGTTTGATTTTCAATTGTGTCTATCCCAAAATTCACCAAGTATGGATTTGAAATGGTCATGTTTGGTAAATTTGTACTTGGCATGTATGGATTTGGTGGGATGATGTTTGGAAAACTCATGCATTGAGTGTTTGGTTGATAGATTTGCAGATTTGGACTTAGATTTAAATCTATCATTGGGAAAGGTGTTCCAAAATTTAGATTGGGTATGCTCATATTTGTTGTACCATTGATGTTTGTATGAGATAATGCTCCCATGTATGCATTGTACAAGCTTTGAAAATCAAATGGTATTGCAAGGCTTGGATAGTTTGGTTGAATCGAATTGCTCATGATGGATGGATCAAATTTATATTCCATGTCCCTCTTGTGTTGAGATCGAGTTTGAACCATAAAATGAAGATCAATTTTCAAGAATGTAAGAGATGAACCTCTAATCCTTTAGATCGGTCTAAACCTTAGGTTCAAAGAAGCGAAGAACTAGGATAATTGAAGGATCAAAGCGATGATGAGGATGAGATAAATGAAAGATGAGTGATATGGATGAATGGAACTCTTAAAGAAACTTTGAAGGAAATGCTAAACTTTTAGGACTTTGATTGATCGTGATTGGATTGATGGTTTGACTAGATGTGTTAAGTCAAACAAAAGTGATGAATGTAATCGTAAAACTCTAGGAAGTTGTGTTATCCAAGAGTGAACTCCTACAAGATGGTAGTTTGACTAAGTGTGTCAAGTCAAACGAGGTGATGATTTGATAATTTGGCTAGGTGTGTTAAGCCAAACAAGATGAACTCGTAAACCCTAGGAAGTTGTATTATCCAAGAGAGAACTCGTGTATAGGATGATGGTTTGACTACTGTGTTAAGTCAAACAAAGAGATTTGATTTCGCCTAGAAGTTTAGCATAAAAGATGTTTACAAAGTTTCCAAGAGTTGTTGGTGAGGTGATTTTTGACTGATTTTGATGGTTGAGAGATGGATGAAAGTGATTGAATTTGATCCTAGACTTGACCTAGAATAACACTTCTTCTTACAAGACCTCGGTGTTGAGGAACACGCTATATTTCCTATGGGAGGAAAGCAAACCTTTCAAACAATTCAGGATCTCAAGATGCTCCTCACTAGCTTTCAGACTAAGCTTTTTGAACTTCGGTTTTGGGATTTTGATCATGTTAGAAAACACATGTGTAATCAAATTTGTCTTTTATCTTGGTTAAATGAGGTTCTTTTTATCCAAGACACTTGCTTGCTTAGGTTTTCAAACTATATGTCTAGTGTCCCATTCTCTTTCTCATTCCACAAGGTCCTTTGTGTGGAAATCGAGGAAAATAGGGCAAAAGTTCCTTATGTTTATCCTTATTGGAAACAAATGATGGTAGAATTTGCACACTTAGAAACCTCTAGGAATGTGATTCCTAGGGAAAGCAAGAGTGGGCAAGTTCGTCAATAGGTATTTGTTCCCCACAAGGTGTTTGAAATTTCAAGGTTTTTGTGTATGTTTGTTTTCCAAATGTTTTCAAGATCAAGCAATGTGTTTTTTCCAAGCACTTTCACACTCCTAGGTTGATGAGACAATACCTTGTTGGGTTCCCACTTGGATAAATCCAGCTGCGCATATCTTGTGCGAATGGCTAAATGCTTGACCACACTGGCTCCCCTCCACGACACTCACTTATTCGGGTCAGCCAAGCATTAGTACCCATGAATCTCCCATGGCATACTTTCCATTTCCACAACAAGACCGCATGTTACGTGGGGCGGCTTCAAAGGACATGACCTTTTGCACCAACAAGATAGACAAGGTTTTGGCCAATTTCTAAACAAGGGGTTCTAATTCGGGCATTCCGTTCGTGGGGGATTATCCAACATCGGCGAGAGTCCATTGCTGTCCATCTCATCAGAATAATCCTTGTGATATTGGCCTTTGTTCCAATATCCACACTTATATACCGGTTGGAAGTCGCTTGGCTTTAGCGTGTTCCCGGTTGGGTCGTTCCCTTGGGTGATTACTTTTTCCCACAAGGCAGGCCCTCTAAGTTAAACAATAGCGAGCTAACATATCCCGTCGTTCACACAACCTTCATTGAAAAACAAAGGGGAGAACCTCCGCAATATATCGTGCTCACACTCGCATGTTTTGTTCAATTTTAGATCCCAAATTGAAGTGTGGAGGCAATATTTTTGACAACTTAATATCATAAAAAAAACTTTTGATTCTCAAGATCACCGTGAGGCGCGAGAGAAGCGCATACGTCTTTTTGATGATATTACTTTGTGAAAAAGATTGCAAAATATGATAAACAGTTGTTCATTTTAAATCCAAAAAGTAGTGATGAATTCGTTTTAAGCACCAAAATCCAAGTGTGAAGGTTGCCTTGTTCAATTTTAATCCCAAATTGAAATCTAGTAAGTGTCTAAGGTTCAATTTTAACCAACTTTGAAAAGATCAAGTCATTGATTGATTTTAAGCCCAAATTGAAAAGTGAGTTAGCTAAAAATAGAAAAAAAGGGTAGAAATGGGAAGCTCTAAGATTGTTTAAACAAGCATTAAAAAATGCTTTTTTCAAATCTCAATTTCAAGAAAAGCTCCAAGTCCACTCTATCCACCTTTGTTTTCGTTTGATCACAATGTCAACTCCGCCAATTTCAATCTTGATGTCAACCTATAAATAACATAGAGTTAGCAAAATAAGATTTAATAATCTTCTACAAAACCATAGAAGCATGCATAAAAGAAGGCAAGGTTATCAAAAATAAGGCTTAATCAATTAATATGATAAGTAAACAAGGCTGGCATGCCCTAAATAAAGCTCTATGAATGCATTTACTCTTTCCCCAATGACCTCCAAATACAATATTAATCAACATTAGCCAAGTATGTCATAAAATTATTTGTGAAGCACTATGATATTATTTATGACATGGAAAATCTAGGGATGTCCATCAAATCTTTACTGAATCGACAACCACTATTGAATGTTGCCATCGGTAAAACAAATCATCCTTGCTGTTGAAATCTGCAATAATCAAGCTTTATATTTCATCAAACATCAATTGCCAACAATAAATCTTATCCTTGTCATTTGAGATCTACCAATAATAAAGGTTGTTCTTATTCAAATCATTTTTTCTGCGTCCTTTCTGTCAGGCTTAAAGCACTGTTTACTGCTGGTAGCCTACCCTAGTATCATCCTAGTCTTGCTGCATTGATGACTAATTCGGCGGTTCAAAATGCACCAATCAATGTTGAATCAGGAGTATTAATGAGATAGAACACAATCATGGCATGTCAGGAAACACAATCCAGAAATTTACTCAAGCACATGTAAGAAACAGAAGTAATAAATTTGTAGAATTTGCTTTTTTTTTGAGACATAACGAATGGAGATGTTCATTGTATGAAAAAGATAATAGACAACAGATCTCTTTCGCTTATTCAAAACGATGGGCATTGCAACTCCTGTCTCACTAGCTCCAGCGACAACATCAAAGTTAGACACTGTGACATAGTCATGCTAATTGAAGAAACAATTATCTTTTCCAGTAGCTGCTTCTAGCTCTCAAGTGGTAAACGGGAATGAGTAGAGACATCCTACATAATTAGGTTTTCGATATCATTTAAATCAGCGTTGAGTTGATGGAGCTATGACAATGACCTGTGATTTATCGTTGTCATCTCTATAAGACAAAAATAAATTTATTACTGTACTTATCCGCAACAAGATACAAGTTTAAACTTTACGCATTTGATGAGAACCTTTTGCATTTGATGACTATTACTAGATTTTTTTCTATCCATGATTGTTTTCAAACTTTTGGCAATATTATGACCAAGTATCTGTCCTCTCAAAATGCAAATGTTGTGTGTATGGATGCAGTGAGGTGAAACCCATCTCTGTATTTAGAACTATATGGCAACGACAGTGCCTTCAACCTCCTTAGGCATGACCTAGGGCCTTATGCACAACGGATCCCATATAGTTGCTATATGGGAGATTGAGGAAGTCAAAAGCCTACCAAAAGCAAGTTGGCCCTATATCTATATCTTGAACTGAAATGGTGTGGCACCCTCTCTACTCTGAATGTTTAGGATTTCTATGAGCTTCATAAGACACTCCAATGATGTCCTCAGTGTGGATGCTAAGCGATTTTATGAAGGTATAAAGCATACGCCCAGGGATAGAAGAGTAAGTAATAGGTGTCTTGCAGATAAGAATGGAAAGCTATTCCTTTTTCCCACTTGAAGATGCCTCTGCATATCTTCAATGATTACAGACCGACATTCTCCAAAAAAAATTTTTTTGGTCTTTGAACACATAACTATATGATTCTTTAGATGCAATATACCCAAATTGTAGGATGATATTATGACAACACTCAGAAAAAAGAGCTTCCAACTAGGTATGGGGTTTACTGGCACCGACCAAATGTGCAGGTGTAAAGCCGAATTCTCACACTTTTTCCATTTTTACTTGTTTCTTCACAAACATGTAAATCAGAAACGTCAATGTCAATGAAAAAATAAAAAATGACCTCAAAAGATAAACGCCAACTGGATGAAGACATCTAAGCTTAAATTATTCTATGGAGCTTTTGAAAAGACCTCTTGGGACAACCTGGTCTTTAATTTTTTCCTCATGCTCGCTTCTTTTGCAAGCTTTTAATAATGGCTTCGTGTAGCGTACTCTTTTTTTTCTTCTTACTATGACTACCACAACAATTTTTTATTTTCGATTCTATGAGTACCTATCCTGCACAAAACTTCGATGTTTACTAATGATTATGATTTGAAGCAAACAAGAATATTAATCTCAAGCATAGAAAGCAGAATATTAATCAATAAATATATGTAGGTTGAATCTTTCATCAGCACTGCACAGACCTTTTAGACAGCAAGAAAGTGTAGGCATTTAAATTTGGTTAGTTTCTATACTAGTATTTGCATTACATCACCTTTTAATGCATTTGTACTACAATGTCAATGTAAATGTGGCAAAGAGGCTCTAAGCCAAATACCGATATAGAGCCAAACAAAACCAGAACTTTCCTTTAACAGATCTGCTGTTTCAATAGATTAGATATCATTTTTCAATATTGACAGTGAACACAGTTAAATGTCAAGTCTTTCCTCTCAAAACACGTAAGTAATAATTCAAACAAAACCAGATTTATCAATCGTTGAAATTGTTTAAGAGATGGAACATGAGTCAAATGATGAAAACTATTGCCCTCCTTCTAGCCATTTGTAGGACATCAAAATGAAATGATTTAAACAATTTCATGTTGTTAGCACAAAAGTTAGTTTAAATCAGCAAACTTAGACATCCCTATGAAATATAGAATCATGTTAAACAATGCAACTAATAAGAACAATGCAAAAACATGAATCATTCCTATCCCATAGTGGATTGGTGCTCTTTGAGTATGTGAAAGAGCCCTTTCCCAATCCTTGATAAGCTTAGTGAGATAGACAATGAGATGCTTGAACTCAAGTTTCCTATAGTGTAGATGCTTTCAAAATGTGTGTAGATTGTAGATGATGAAGAGCAAGATTGATTCTCAAATGAAGAGAGTAACCTTGCAATGAGTAAGTGTTGTTGTGTTGTAGATGATTTGTGTTGAAATGCTTTGCATTTTATAGATTGAAAGATTGAAAGATTGAGAGATTTTGAGGAATGTGGGATTATTCACAAACCAATGACAAGGTGCCACTTGTCAAGTTGTGAGAGGGTGAGGAATGTGCAAGTCTTGGCCCATGTGCCAATTTGAAATTCAAATTTGGATGAGAAGACATGAAAGGTGCATTAAATGCCAAGTTTGACTTGTGCAAATAGCATTTAATACCTTGTTGGAAGGGACAAGTCCTTTTTGGGGGGAAGATTCAAATTGGAAGAATATTCCATTTTGATGCCATTTTGAATGTAATTAGAGGAAATAATAAATCAAATAAATGATTTATTGGTGCAAGTGGGTGGGTTAGTTAAGAGTTTGGATTTGACTCTAGTTGAGTCAAAAGCTAGAGAATGATAATCATGATTAGAAGCTAATAAATGTAGATTAATTAACTTGGATGATATTAGGAGGTGACATTTGATTAAATCAGTTTGATTTATTAAATCAAATGAGAAGAACATAAGGATTAAATAATTTGATTTATTTAATGAACCTTAGGAAATTAATCAATAAATTGTCCAATTGAAATGGAATAGTAGTCTTGTCAACACAAAAATTGGAAGACCATTCAAAAGAATCCACCTCAACCACTTTAGACAAACAAAACAATTACACAAGAAACATTGAGGAACAAGACAACCAACAACCACCTGATCGAAATGCAATAAAAAAGATTTATGGAAAACGTTATGAGCTTATGAAACAACGTGGCTATAGTGGAAAAGGATGTGGTGCTAATGAACAAGGTGTCTGCAACCCTATAGAGCCTAACATAGAAGAAATTAATCATGGTCTTGGTTATTGTCCTTTGATAGAAATGAAAAGCCTTCACATAACACCAATTCCATTTCAAACCTCCCTTTTAGGATAACTTTAATAGTAGTGCATCCTGAACTGATCAACACTACTAGTCTTGGGTTTTATCCTTTACTTGAAACAAAACAAACAGAGAAATCTTTGCTTAACATCAATTTCATGTCACAAAACACTAATGATTTGAATTTTACACACTCCTCTAAAGGACCATACAAAATCTCACAATCTAAAGCGCCTTGTGTAGGTATGACATACTATACTAAGCAAGTCACATCTTTGTCACTAGATAACATAACCTTTTCTTCCATTGATCAAGAGGGTATCTTGTCGAGACTCTTCTAAGATGATTTGGTATCCCTTCCTCCATAAACTAAAAAAAAATTATACTATAAACATTCATTTTGCACATATCATAGAGTTCATGGTACTTTTACTAATGAATGTAAGGCTTTGAGTAGTAAAATCCAACATCTTAAGGAGTCTGGAGCTCTCCCTTATGTGGGGGCAACTAATTCCTCTAATTAATACTAATTTTCACTCAACCATGCATCTCATCATTATCTCTTTTGGATAGTCACTAACCTTTCATGAATATACAAGAGCAAGCTTGGGATGTGGATGACATGTCTTAAGTGGGCTCACATGTGACATACTATATTTTTCATGGCGTGGCTTATTGAAAACATATGACTTGGCATAGGGCTTTCCACACAAGTTCTTGTATCTTCTTCTAGTTTAAAGAAACTACTCATAGTAATTGTGTTAGCAACCACTTTAAAGTGGGGGCATACACCAACACTCACATTTTATTGTACAATTTTATTTTTCTTGCGATCCCCTCTCTTGGAAACATTAGGTACAATGTTGCTCGGGATGAGACATTGCACTTGTTCTCTCTTGGAAATGAGATGAGACCTTTCATGAAAAAATAAAAATCTATTTTAACAAAATCTTTGCATGACATTCAAAAACATTTTCACTATGACATCTTATTAAAGTTATCAGGAGGTATAAATTTGGTATGGTTCAAGTGGGAAGCCCAACCAGTGGCATGGATTTTCCCATAGCCACCTATGTGTGTGAGTGCATACCAACCAAGAGTGTATGCTTCTCAACTTCTTGGATTTCTTACACAACAGAAAACCAAGAGTTTTTTCACCTCAAAGTGAGTATGAAATTTCGAACAAAAACCTAGATCTCATCCACAAGATGTTGGACAAATGGCCAAAGCTTGATCCACCTTTTCACCTTTTTTCTTCTCTTTGTTCTAGTTATTGTCATTGCATGATTTCATATCTTGTTTTGCTGCAACTAATTCACCGTTATGTGTGTCCTCTTCCACTTATGTTTGTTTGACTTAGGATCTTGGATCCTAGGAGCTTGATCATCTCCTTCATCATTATTATCCGAGACCATATGATTTGGTACAATTGGACCCCTCTTGAATGTCTACTTTAGTATGAGTTTGAAGAAAGTTCATCTCTCACTAAAGTGGGTGCTAAATGTAACAACTATATGTATACTTGGACATTTTTATGCTCATTTGGGCCTTTCTTGTTGATTTTGGCCTAATTTTTCCTAGATTTAGTGTTGTAATATGGTCAACACATTAATATTAGGTCTTGGATCCTTGTGAATCAATAAGAATTCTATGTTGTCTTGTAAAAGTATTGTGAAGTGTTGTAACACACTTTCACACTTTTCTAGTACCTTTCTAATGTATTGACCTAAAAAACCTCTTTTATCACTTATCAAGCCTTATTTCAAATAATTATAAGGAATTGTAGCAAAATTTCACACTTTTATAGGCTTGTCATCAATAATTAAACCTTTCATATGCTTTAAATGCCTCCATTTCACATCTGCAGGCCTTATTTAAGTGTCTTTTTGAGAACAAATTGTAGAAGTTGTCAAAACCAACTTCAGAATCCAAAATCACCTGTCACAAGGAAGAGAATGGATGGAGAAAAAAAACAAGGGTTTGAAAAAATATTCAACCACAAAGAAAGTATTGATTGATTGATAGATGGATGATTTACAAAGAGTACATATGCCTGATTATATAGGCAAGTGCTAAACCTAGAATGCAAACGATGTTGCCAAGTGTTTGAATCACACTTCATGTGACAACAAGAAACCCTAACAAACTACCTAGGGAATGATAGCAAGATGGAGATAAGTTCTAGAAAAGACAACCCATCTTCTAGAAGGGAATATTATCTCAACAACTTTATTAAATGATTAAATGCAACTTAGAACTAATATGATTAATTAAAACCTAAGTTAACTTATGCTAGTGTAATAATTAATTAATTAATTACACTAACACCCCCCATAAGTGCAACTTAGGGAGACTAGATAAGCATGCACCTAAAACTAAGATGAATGCAAGAAAGCATGAATGGGTCTCGGTAACAAGACCTGATCAGGTACCCATGTACAAATGCAATAATGAGGTAGATAAGGAAAACTCAGTGAGACAACCCCCCTACAATGAGATGACTATAGTAAAGAAGCACTGGAACCACAATCCAGAAAGCAAGGAAAGGTACTTCTATGTACAAGAAACCATATCGAAATCATAATAATGCAATAGCAGATCCGATACCACGAAACACTCGAAAACACCAAACTGGAACAACCTTGGAATCCATAGAGCAACAATAGATGAAAAGATGATGACAAAATCTAGAAGCCGTGAATCTTGATGCCGATGTCAAACTGAGACTAAAAATTTTCCATGAGAACAAGTACCATAAAGACTCAAGAACATTAACCACAAATTTAGTGGCCCTCAAACTAAGATGGATCCGAAATAAATATGATATGTGTCAAACTAAGACAAAATAGTGGCCAAAAGAAACTAAGAAAACCAAATTACAATCTACGAGATTTGTCATCAAAACACAATGAAGATCAAAGTGCAGGCACACTCTAATCAGATTATTATGCAAGAAATCCGCTGATGGAACTTTATGTAAGTTCATTTATTACAATACCCCATGATTGTAAAAGGAGAATTTGTAAAACATGCATAAATTAAAAACAAAATGCAAACCTACTGCATGCAAACAAAAAAGAGTGCATGCACAAACCAATGTTTACATTTGCCTCCATGATGAAAATAACTTCAAGTTTGTGTTGATGACCAAATCTGAAAAGATGGCCTACACCACTATGAAGTGTTTGAAACAAGTTTTCCGTCAATATCTCGTTTGCCAAAAATGGACATCGTGGTCAAAAGTTATGAATATTTTAAAAACTGAATTTAACTTGTAGGAAACGAATTTTCTAGCAAAAAATGTTTATTTCTAACTTGATTTCTGGAAAATCTACTCACTATTTGTAGACAAAAATAAAAACTCAGAAATATTTTGATGCTAGAAACAAAATGCATAAATCATTTTTTGATCCAACAAGCAAAAGATGAAAAGTTGATTTTTTTTAACCTTCAACCAGGAGAAAAATGACGTCCGACACTTTTTAAACTGCAATTTTCTTCAGATCTGTGCAAGATATGTAAAATCTAAAAGATACCCAGTTCATATTTCATTGCTGGATACAAAACCCAGAAATTGTTTTTCCTGCAAATGAGTGAAAACTAGATTTTTGAAGCAAATATGATGACAGCTCCAATAAAAAATGGCATGCAACAAACCCTTGTAGCTCCAAATAGCTCCAAAATCTTTAAACAAGAACAGGCATGCAACAGGAAAGATCTGATACCATGTAGAAGTTGTCAAAATCAACTTCAGACTCCAAGATCACCTGCATGCAAATGGATACCTGTCACAAGGAAGAGAATGGATAGAGAAAACAAACAAGGGTTTGAAGAAATATTCAACTAGAAAGAAAGTATTGATTGATTGATAGATGGTTGATTTACAAAGAGTACATATGCTTGATTATATAGGCAAGTGTTAAACCTAGAATGCAAAGGATGTTGCCAAGTGTTCAAATCACACTTCATGTGACAACAAGAAACCCTAACAAACTACCTAAGGAATGATAACAAGATGGAGATAAGTTCTAGAAAAGACAACTCATCTTCTAGAAGGAATATTATCTCAACAACTTTATTAAATGATTAAATGCAACTTAGGACTAATATGATTAATTAAAACCTAAGTTAACTTATGCTAGTGTAATAATTAATTAATTAATTACACTAACACAAACGTGATAAACATCATTTAATATTATTTATTCCCCAACACCCACTTAAAATTCCTATGTGGGACCAAATCACCACTTGGGGCGACATAATCCCATTTGGCTCAAAAATAAAAATTATTTCAAAATTTTAATGGGTTTTTATTCTCCAGACCTTGTGGACAGCCTATGCTAATGTATCTTCAGGGATTAGAGCATAGTTGTGTATAAATATATGATTTTCCACTCATTTTAGTGTTTTCTTCTATTTTATTCTCTCTATATTCTCCCATTCTCTCTTGATTCATTCATCATTCTTCTCAAGCAAGCTAGAGTTTGAGCATTCTAAGTCATCAAGAAGCATTCAAGGGTAGATTATTCATCCATTGTTGCATAAATTCAAGATCAATCATCACAGAAATTTTATAGTTCCTTCATTTCATGTTCATACTTCATTATCTTATTTCATCATTTTGTTTTAATTACCTAAAAGGGGTTTGACCAACATAGACTCACATGCCCTAACATTCAACAATTCTCTTCCACTCTTTGTGTGTTTGCAGATTTGGGTATTTTGAAGGATTTTAAATCATTGAAGAAATAATTGAAGGCTTGTTGAAGACATCTCCTTATTGGCTAGGGAAAAAAGTCCACTAAAAGTCTCTTATAGTGCCAAACATTAGGTTTTTAGATGTAGATACCTAGAGGAATGGAAATTTTAGGTCAAGGGCTTATGTTTCAACTTTTGAACTTTCAAAAAATCCAAAACGGACTATGTCACCATCAGTGGTGACTTAGTCCCACTGCACATGTTTTTCAGATTTTTCTGCAGGTTTTGATACCCATTTGGCTGAAAGGAGCTCTGGGGCAGTTTTTCCAGATCTGAGACTAGGTCAACCTGAATGGTGTGAGTGTCCCAGTAGGCCATAACTCCAAAATCAACATTATTTTCAATCTTCATTCTAGTTTTCAATAAATTTCTAGGTGCACACCTATTTAACAAATTTTTGTTTAGTTTTTTCTTCATTTCTAGGTCATTTAACATATGTTGGCATATCACATTGCATTTTCAAGAATTCTATGTTTTCCAAGTTTACACTTGGTGGTGAACCCCTTCTATCTATTTTCATCCCTAAGAACTCTCCCTTTGATAGGTCTCAATAAAATTTGCATTGAAATCTAAAAGGATTTTTCTTCAATGAATTATAGATATTTGTCCCTCCCACCTTTAGGTGCAAAACCCTAAAGGTAAAAGAGGTGAAAATATTTGTGCTTCAAGAATAAGAGAACCCATAAACCATTTTTACAAAGCCCTATCTAGGACCCACTCACCATAGGTTAAATGAGTCCTCAGGTAGCTTTGAAATATAACTTTTGGTGACTAGTACACATCATTTTCACTTCCACAGATCTGCCTTTTGATTTCTAGTTCCATCAGAATTGAGCTTAATATATTAGATGCACTTTTTAGATTGAATTTTGGAGTTTGTTTTATTTTTTAAATCAAGACCCTCATCCATGCAAAAAATGGAAAATAGTAGATTCACACCTTGATTTTACTCACTTTTTGGTTGATAATCCTTTCATTGTGTTGATCTTATTTCCTGAATGAAATTGTAGAAATATGTCCATCATACCCCCTATTATTCGATTTTGGTGGACACACATTTATTTCTTCATTTCAAAATCAAATCCCCTAGAGGAGTTGCCCTCAATAATTTTATCACATATTAAAATAATAATAAAAATATAAAACCTATATCTCATTATGATCTTTACAATAAAGAAAAAGATCAATTTGTACATCTCTCATGTTGGAACATTTATTTTGACAAAGGTGAAACAAGATAATGTAGATCTATCATTAAGGTAATACAAATTCACATCCCATATATTCAAAAGTATGTCAAAACATCCTACTTTTCTTATATTTAAAGTTGAGCATCATGAAACTTCAGCCTCTTCTACATTTGATTCTTCAACCATTAGATCATTCAATAATGATCCCAAGATAGAAGTGGCATAAAATAATCCATCAAGGATAGATTAAATGTAGGTTGATGAAACTATTAATCAAAATGGTTTCTAAATTCACTTATAATGGATAAGTTTTTTAAAAATCATGCATTTGGTTACTATATTGTCCAAACATTCCAAGGAGTGAGGTGTTATGTAGGAATGGATAAAAAAAGGAATAGATAGAAAAAATTAATTCGTAAAGGGCCCTAGATGGGGATTAGAATAATGTTCCTTTGTTATGTTGGCCATTGAATTTAAATGTAAAATATGTTTTATTTTTTATTTAAGTAATTATTATCATGGTTGGACATGTATTGAGTATAATTGGTCAAAGGAACGTGATAGGAAGAGTGCGAAGGTATAATTTTTATGCTAAGATAAATTACGAAATTGACATACTTCATACAAGAAGGAATTATAGGAAAATATTTATGGGCCTAATAGACAGATTAGTAGAGAAAATGTTGAGATTTTTAGTAAAACTAATAGTCACATATCAAGGAAGAAAAGGAAATATATGTGCCTATTGCATTGGAAAGGATTAAAGATATTGAATAATTCATATTTCAAGATATTTACACCCAAGAAACAATGAGGGTTTAGCATTTGGATGTGATAATAAGTGGGATGTAGGGAGGATAATTCAAAAAGTTTTGATTTAGTCTCCCTGAACAATGTTGATGATCAAGAGTTAATATTACTGTGTGTAAAAAGGATGGGAAAATTAAATTTTATGGGCCTGAAAGGAAGCAATGTTATCGGAACTAAAAAATTGGGTTTTGTGATATGAGGATTTGAATGTAGTGAAAGTAAAAAAAAATAAAGTTAATAGATGAAAAGAAGGAGAAACATCATCAAGTAATCAATATGAAATGGAAAGGATAAGCCATGAAATTAAATTCTATAGTCTCATCATTAGGAGTTAGAGGTCAAGAATCCACGCTATGACTTATCTTTTAGGCAAGGTGTTAGGGAAATTTTCAAGATCCTACTAAACAATAGAGACTAGGATGTGAAGAGAACTGATGCAATGAGATATTGGGAATAATTGAGTGGGGATATCACTTATGTAATTTAATGATATATATATCCTTAAAAATGTGATCCTTAAAAGAAATAATAGTGATAAGAACTAACAATACAATAAGATACAAAATTTAAGAAAAATGTTAATATAGTTTAAAATTAAGTACACTATCTTTCAAAATCCAAAAATATAGTAATAAAAGTAATATAATGTTGAATATAGATTTCAAATAACACTAGAGATATTTGTCATCCATATTCCCTAATATCCAATATATAATGAGATATATTAAACTGTTCAGGTGGGGTAACACCATCCAATACTCCTTATAGAAGAACTCACTCCGTGATATATCTCTAAGAGATCCCAAACAAAAAATATCATACTTCACACATATCTTATAATGGTAACTAGGTCCTTTGTATAGACCTCTTCTTCATAATAAAATTACGGGGTAATCCTAATGAAGGCCTAATATGAAGGCCTTCTCAACTCCTCATTAAATTATTTACACAAGTTATTTGCATGATTCAATATAACTAAATTAAGGGATGTGTTTCAAATTTTGAAATCTCCATTCATCTAAATAAATTATATCACATCCATAGCTACATAGCATGCCACCCATCCTTGATATTTTTTATCCTAAAAAGATGAGAAGAAGCTAAATAGTATGACTATCACAAGTTATTATAAATATGATGCAATGAACAATCATCTAACCATCCATAGTTGATCCTTTTTCCTTTTTTCATGATATTTCTTATATCCCATCCTCGATACATATTATTTTCTACCTCTTATATTTTATTCCTTTTGATAGTAAGTCCTCATTTTCTTCCCTAAGTAGCCATTACATCTATGATTCCATTTATTGGTATAATTATTTTTGTGATTCCATGTAGGTCCATAGTAATTTCCTTGTTAATTCCATCTATTATCATGTATCCATGATGGTTTCATCCATGACTCTTGTCTCTCAGAATGATGTGTATGCCTATATATTGCACCCATTTACATCACTAGAACCTTACTACCACTTATTTAGTGACTCCTTAGTAGAATTATTTGTCTCTTCATTTTTCTTAGCATCTTGATCCTCTTGTTTTTCCTCTAATTCATTTTTACAATCTTAATAAGATTCTTAAATTTTATTTTCCTTGACTTTCCTTTGGACTTATTTATGTGTAATATCCTATAATGTAATTATTTTCCTTATATACCGAAGCTTCATGATTTTTTTTTTCATATTGATATTTACTATTCCCAAAGATTCTAACCCATCCATATTCAAAGCATGAAAGCTTGAATGTAAAATATACTTCTTTTGTTTTAATGTGAAATATAGTTATCTATAAAGAGCTTTAAATATTAAAATTTTTAAATATCCATACCAAATACTTGACTGTCCTTGATGTTTTTTTCTTGTGCATGTATATTCTTTGTTTATTCCATATTAACAAAACTATACATTTTGTTATGTTTTAGAGAGACTATAACCTTTTCCTTTTGACTACACCGATGAAATTGAAGGATTAGATCTTCCTTCCTTGGAGCTAAACTACATGTACCGATATCATCTCCTTATTCACTTATCTTTTCTCCTTTTCCTTTTTCTTCTCCCTCTTATGTTTCTAATTCCTCATCTTCTTCCTTTTCTTCTTAATTTTCTTGGACTCCTCTTCTCCCTTCTTTTTATTTGCTTCCTCCTCTTATTCTTCATTTTAATTATTTTCTTTACTTTCTTCCTCCTCTTATTCATATTATTCTTTATTTTCTTCATTATTTTCTTCCTCTATTATGCACTAGAGGTTTTTGTTATCTAGTATATGCTAATATTGAATATATTCTGAAATAGAGTAAATCATTGAGGTATAATAACACAATATAATACTCCTTATGGAAAAAGCCACTCCATGCTATATCTCCAAGAGATCTCAAAACAAAATACCTAGTTCACACATATCTTACAATGATAATCAACACTTTTATATAGATCTCCAACTAATAATACAATGCACAATTAATCCCTATGAGGGCCTACTCAACCCTTGGTATAATTAATTACACAATTTATTCACTTGACTCAATATAACTAACTTAAAGGATGTGTGCCACATGTTCGAATCTCCATCCATATAAATACATTACAATATCATAACCCTAGGTATCTAACACTATCAAACACCTAAAATCCTAGTAAAATTATAAGATTTGGGATGCTACATGACAAGGTAACTTTGTAACTATATTAACATATTGAGAATAAGAAAAAAAATAAAAAATAATCAACGGAATAGTATAATATGTCAAGAAGTAAGGAGTAGGTATATGACCCATGGAATACATTTTTTATATATTTCTAAAATAATGGGATTGACTCAACTATTTTATCACTTTTCCTTTTAAGTATTGAGATTGTATTCTACTTATGCCATCATTATCTATCATAAACTATTTTAAAATTCCTCGAAATTGACTCAAATTTTAAATTTTCCTATAAACTATACACAGATTTAGTAGAATTTGGTGTATATTTATACATTCATTTAAATAAAACTCCCACTTTAATGACTTCCAAATAAATTTGGATATAGAAAAATATTTATGCACTTGCATTTATCCCAAAAATCATATATCATAAGAGGTTATTTTTTTCACAAGTTGTTTATGGGATTTTCTATGCCTATCTAGAACTTGTACAAAACTTTGTTTGAACTTGTCTCCAAATATGTGACCATTTAAATTGATGAGGATATATTTTCATTTTTTGGAGAAGAATGCAAAGGGTTTTGATGTAAAATATTATAGAGAAATATATATTTTATCTTTTTTCAATATGTGTACTTTAGACAACATTGTGATATGTCAATGCATGTTTATAAATCCAAAAATTTGTTTCAATGATTTATTTGAAAATAATTTCTTTAAAGAATATTTTTTGATTAGATTAAACTCGAGAAGTTCATACACCCTTTTAAAATATGGCCACAGAGGCCAAGTAGAGGAGCTCACAAGACATGAGGCACTTGAAAAGAAAACCAAAGTAGCTACACAAAGACCAACACAAGTAGGAAAAACAAAATGAAGAAGAGAACCAGCAAAATACTAGACCAACTACTAGTCACCTAATTTCTTGAGGCCATTAATGGCCCACCATTCATTTTCCAAAAATCTATAGTTTTTTTTCAAAGGACAGGGGCTTTTTTTGTGTAGATTGGTCCTCTTGATTATAGGGAAAAGTAAAAATATGACCTTTCTAACCCTTCTTCGTGTTCCTAAATTATTGGCAATCATCACTAGCCATTTTTCATGGATATTATAGAGCTCTTGTTTGAACACCTCAATGGTGACTATGGTGTTCTTTATCATTTACATGCTATAGTCAATAATTTCCTGCAAACACTCGAGACTTTTATCTTGATTGCTAAGCCTGGTAGCCACCTCCTCCTATAGCTTCTCTCTTCTCCATGGTACCAACCATAATCTGGAGCTCATCGACCTAATTTCTCAAATTGGGTCACTTGTGAAAGTACATAGCAAGGGAAGACAAAACAGCCCAATGACCATCATCAACCTCACCTAACTAGGTTTCCTTTTGATTAAGAACCTTCTCCTCCAAATGTTGAATTTCATCCTTGGTCATGATAAGTGGGAAAGAAACCATTTTAGAATGTCATTTTGTAAATTCAAAACCTCGCTCATGTAGTTAATTTTAAGTTTTAGGGGGGCACAATTAACACAAAAATCATCATCCAACTGGGGATCTTTAAGGTTATTGTCCAAATTTGCATAGAGGGTAGGGGAAGCTGGAGGGCTTGAATGGTTATTGGATAGGGGAAATGGAGGCTTCAAATATTTTTTCATGAATAGGGGAATCAATGAGGGATCCTTCTAGCATGGGTTTCTAAGATTTATCATCAGAATTGTCATAATTATCAAAAATGGAAATTTGAGTGGGGTCAAAAAATGGAATACTTTTTTAGAACCCAAGGTGGGGACCCTAGAGGTAAAGAGTTTACCTTTATACCTAGTAACCCTTTGAGAGGAGGAAGAAATCAAATCAAAGATAGGGGTTGAGGTGGGGTCCTCCAAATGTTTAAAAAAATCTCTAACAACAAGAGATTGTTTCTTTAAAGAATATATTAAATTTTTGGATAAATAAACAAAATAGCTAAAAGTTTAGGATTTTTACATCTAGTTTTATTAAACTAGTGTAATAAAGGGTTATATAAGTGAAGTGTAGCTCTAACATGTCAAGTAAAAAATGGAATTAGAAGAATATTGGAGAATTGTAGTGAGAATAATGAATACTACTCTATATTAGCGTTATTGAAGTAGGCTAGTTTTTCCTTTCTTGAATCGCATTATCTTATTAAATAATTTTATGTGTGGCATATTATGAAATTATAGGCACAATATGTGGGTATAATATATAAATCATTGTGTGAACTAAGAATTTTACTCTTTCTTAGGGATTGGTTGTAAATTATTTAATTATTTGACATAAGATGGTTTCATTAGTGATTAACGTCAATGTTATTATTCTCATTTACAACTAACATTCACAATTTAGGTTGGAAATAAATATATCCTTGTATTTTTTGATTATATTAATTTAACATGTAATTATGATGTGCTCACCAATAACATTGAAATTTTGAATCTATCTTAATATTTGACATATTATCATGAAAAAAATACTTTGATTTTATCATTTTTTTATTTTTAACATTATCTTTTATGTACTTGTATTGATGGTATCTCTAAAATTAGAATCATGAATTTTCTAACTTTGAGTGGCAAGAACTATGCATTTTAAATTTCAAGTCTAAGTCATGATCATCCAAGGGGTGCACGAAAAAAATTTCCTTGAGGTATATGCTATTTTTTTATTATCAATTGATAATGTACATGGGAATAGTTTGCTTCAATTATTTATATCATGGGAAATTGGAAAGTGCAATGAGTATATAGGTATATAAAAGAGGCAAAAGTAGGAGGAAAGGAGAGAATCATCAATACCCTAGTCATACTACTCCATATGTGGGAGTTATGAATTTATTGTGTTAATGTTGAGTTAAAACATTTATTTTCAAGTTTTATATGGACTAAAAATACCATTATTCACTTTTATTGTTGTCCTTTGAAGTAAAAGTTCATAAGACTAGGGGCCATGTTTATTATTGAGGGAACTAATCATGTTATGGGTAATTTTCAAACTCTCTTTTATTACCACTTAAAAAATGTAATGCAAGAGCATCCTTGGTTCTTTGCAATCCTACGTGAACCAAAAATATTTTCATTTAGTTTTGTTCTTGTTCAGTTCAAGTTGGTAGATTCAATATTTCATCATATTTTCTCACCAGACCTTATGGATCTATGTTTACATTGTGGACATGCTCATTCTCCTTATTCCAAGATTGTAGCTTGATTGGATCTTTTTTAGGAAATTTATCGCTTCTGGATTAAGTGACAATTTCTTGAATCAACAACAAAATAATTTCAAACCTTATGGCTAGTTTGATCTCTTATGGATCTTCCCCATAACTTGCAGATCCTTGAGGTTTGTTTCAAATAGTCTTGTGGAGTGTCCCCGACCTTAATTTTTTTTCCACCCTTCATCATATGCAGCTACCGAGGAGAAATTCAAATTGAAGTTCAACCTATTTCATGCACATTACATTTTCATCATCGAAGATTGTAATGATTTTTGGTTGATGTGGATGATCCTAGACCCCTGGATGTGATATAAATCATTGTAACCAATCATTAGAAAGATAAATTAAGTAGATAGGAGATTTGATATGTAATATTTCAGCTCGCATTAAGGAGCATATAGGAATATTTTATTTTGAGCATGTTATATCAGGCCTATGAGCCGAATTTGTAAGCTCGGATGTGGTCAATTGTATGTAATTGAATTTTATGACAATAAGAATGTTTAAATCTCCATTTTCCTCGATATTATATGCTGATTTTATTGTGTAACTCTTGTTTCATAGTCTTGATAGTTCTCTTTGAGGACCCTCCTCTCATGACTAAACCAAATTCATAGTAGGAGTGTCCTCAAGGAGAATTATCTGGATCATGCAAAGAGAGTTACATAATAGAAGAAACACAAAATATGGAGGCAAATGTAGGTTAAAAACATTCTTATTTTCATAAAATTTGATTACATGCAGTCAGCCACATCTAGGCTTATAGATTCAGCTCATAGGCCTGATATAACATACTCAAAATACAATATTCCTATGTGCTCCTTAATGTGAGCTGAAATATTACATATCAAATATCCTAACTACTTAATTCCACTTTCTACTGATCGGTTACAATGATTTATATAACATCCAGGGGTCTAGGACCATCTGCATCGGGCAAAAATCATTACAATCTCTCATGAATAAAATGTAACATGAATGAAATAGGTTGGCCTTCAATTTCAATTTCTCCTCGTCAGGTGAATATGATGAAGT
>CM021105.1:397321055-397428934 GCA_007115665.2 Sequoiadendron giganteum | reverse complement strand
GTATTTACTCATGCCACCAGTGTTAATGCCACCAATCCCAGGAAATCCATTAATCATGTACATTCCAGCAACCATGGCAGCTCTCGACGCTTTACTAGCTCAACATGATGAAAATGGGAGAGAAAGAGAAATATACTACATTAGCAGGACAATGGTAGGGAATGAGATCAACTACACACCAATAGAAAATTCTTGCCTAGAAGTTATGTTTTCAGCCCAAAAATTCAGACACTACATGTTGGCTCATCAAATCAAGTTGATTGCAAAGATAGATCCACTAAAATACCTACTCTTTGAGGCCACTCTCACAGGATGAACAACCAATTGGGTCATGATATTGAATATGTAGGACACAAGGCTATCAAGGGGCAGTTGATTGTAGACCAACTAGTAGAGGCTCCAATCTACTCAAAGAATCCACTCATATCAGAGTTTCCAGATGAATCCATCTTTAATCTCAGCATAGCCAATCACTGGAAACTCTACTTCGATGGCTCATATACACAAAATTTGATTAGGAGCCAGTGTTTTCTTCATCACCCCATAGATGGATTGTATTCCTAGATCCTACAAATTTTCATTCCCCTACACTAACAACATTGCGAAGTACGAGGCTTTAACCATAGGTCTCAAGATTACAGCACGGTGGTGGATCATGGCACTAAAATTTAATGGGGGTTCACATCTTATTATCAACCAAGTCAATGGGGAGTACCAAACTAAGGATGAAAAGCTGACACCATACAAGAATTTAGTAGAGAGCCTCAAAGAATCATTCATTGATATCATCTTTGAGCGGATACCAAGGGCTAAAAACAGAGAAGTTGACGTCATGGAAACAATTGGATCCTTACTGGATATCCCTCACAATGTCTCAAAACATGAATTCTTGGTAGAGCAACTTCTCATACCCACATTTGAGGTCCAGATTCAGAATATGTGTGTGAAATCATTGGTCTCGGTGATCCTTGGTATCACGACATCTATACCTACTTGAGAATAGGAGTCATCCCAGCTGACATAACCCCAAACCTTAAACGAGCATTTTTCAAAAGGTCCCTACATTTTGTCATCCTAGGAGAAACCCTCTATCATAGGAGCATATATGGTACCCTATTACATTGCTTAAATCCTAAGGAAGCCTTGACAACTCTGATGGAGGTTCACAACGACACTTTTGGTTCACACTCAAGTGGTATGACCTTTGCTAAGAAGTTGTTGAGAACCGGGTACTACTGGCCAACAATGGAAAGAGAGGCACATGACTTTGTTAGAAAAAATTTACAGTGCCAGTAGCATGGAGACCTTATTCATTCACCAGCTTAAGATCTTCATCCTATTGTTACACCTTGGCCCTTTTCATAGTGGGGACTCGATATCATAGGCAAAATCACACCCACCTCATCCAATGGCCACAAATTCATCATCACTACCATAGAGTACTTTACCAAGTGGGTCAAAGAAATTCCCATGACCTACATCACTAGAAACTAGATATCCAAGTTCATCCTGAACTATCTCATTTTTTGATACGGTGTCCCTCAATCCATTATCTTTGATAATGGGACACCTTTCAAAAATTAGGATGTGCATGACCTTTGCCACAAATTCCATATCCAACATCGCTTTTCCACTCCGTATTACCCACAAGGCAATGGCCAATTAGAAGCTACCAACAAAACTATCTTGAAAATCCTTAAGAAAACAGTCAATGACTCTAGCCGTGATTGGCATATGTAGCTAAATCTCGCCTTATGGGCCTACTTCACCAGCATCCACACACCAATAGGAACCACCCCGTTCTCCCTGGTCTATAGATCAGAAGCCATCCTCCCAATCGAGATCGAGCTCCCATCATTGAGGATATCACTACAAAACCTCATTATAGATGAGGAATATTGGGTTTCAAGGTTAAATGAACTGGATTTATTAAATGAAAGGCCCATGGATACCCTCAACCATCTACAAGCTTATCAGAACTTCCTAAATCGTAGCTACAATAAGAAGATCAGGAGACACACCTTCCAAGCTGGCAAACTTGTGCTAAAAGAAAATCAGAAGAACGTGTCAAATCCAGAAAGCAAAGGAAAATTTGAGCCCAAATGGTTAGGAACTTTCATCATCATAGAAAGCTATAAATCAAGGGCATATCAGTTATCAACACTAGAGGGTGAGCCTCTGTAAGAACCCTTGAACAGTTGTCATCTGAAAAAAAATTATGCCTAAAAACTTGCAAGGTATAAAACCAGAAAATACAAAAAAATAAAAAATGTCCTAAAAAAATGGTCACCCTAATGAAAACCTAGTAAACAAGAATTTTGGTGACAACAAAAAAATACAAAAATTAAAAAATTAAAAAAAATCAAAAAAAGGATTGAAAACAATAAAGAAAAAAATTCGTCCTCTAGTGAAAACCACTTCGATGGTGCTTTGGGCAAGCACCTTGGTGAAAACTTGGTAAATAGGCATCAAGCGTAAATAAAAGTACTCTCAATCCACCAGGATCTTCATGGCCTATTTTGCACACTCACTTATCCATTACATTCCATCCATCCTTCCATCATCCATTCACGTTTGTACCATAGCTTGATCGTGTGCTTGTATAATGTTCCACCCTAGTACTACTTGGCATATTCCTAAGGTCAGTTTGTCTTGCCTTTATTGAAATATTCTATAGCATCACATTGGGGAAATGTTCATGTACCTGCATCAGATCAGATTTGTGTATATTCTTGTAACCTTCCTTAACTCTCAAAAAATCCAAAAACATTCGAAAAACACTCAAAAAATCCAAAAACATCGGGAAAATCTCAAATTTCTTCAAAAAAAATTCATCATTAAGTCTTGTTGGTTTGTCTTCTTGTTAAACTATGTCATATTTGAGCTTGAATTTAGGCAAGGTTGATCTTTGATCATCTCCCGAGACACCCTAGGTCAGTCCTTTAGGCGTCCATCGTAATTTGGCAATCCGTTTGCCCATCTTTCTCATCATCAAATCAAGTTTGTCATCAGTCAAACTACGTGGTCTCTATGTATATAACGTAGGAAAATATAATCTATGGATCAGATCCTAAGACCCCTAGGATAGGTCTTTAGGTTAGTCTCTTGGTCATAAAATCTTGAAAATCAAAATAGCCTCAAAACATTTTGAAAATTCCAGAAACATCCAAATATCTGAAAAACCCAAAATGGTGCATCCATCTCATCTTGCTTTCACCTGCGATTGTCCCATTCCTAATAAATCAATCATTGCCTTCATCCTTTGGTGGATCATTCAGAAGCAAGTCTAGCAAGTTCCAAAGTGAAAACCCTAATTTTCAATGTCTCAAGTCTAGGTCAGTAAGCAAGAAATTTGATCAACTTGGAGTATCAATAGCTTATCACCCAATCAGTCTCACCAAAACCCTGATCACAACATGTCTTAGGGTGTATCCTTCCCATGATTGACATAAGCATCAGGTATCTTGCAGTAGCTTAGCCTTGGCTAGCAGTATGAAGAACATTAGCTTGTTTGTTTACTCTTTCCTTTGTCCTTGTGACTTATCTTATTTTATGCTCATTCCAAGGACCTCTCGATGATGCCTAAGAAAAATAGGTTTAGAGAGAAAGGAATGGGGTAATGATCATTATTTTTTTATCTGTTGTGATTGTGGGATACTCTTGTAAAATAACTCATTCATGCATGCTTTGTTTGATTTTTAGGAAGGGTGTTTTAGGTATCTTATTGACCACATAGGAAGACTTTATTTTCTATGTTTTGGTCTGAGATGTTTAGAATATTTGAACTACAGCCTAAATAAGGTCTCATATGCTAAGTGTGAACAGGAATACTCTTATTTGATTGTTGAGTCAAATTCCATCACACTAGGTACAACACCATTCTATTTATTTATACCTTGATGCATCGTACCTACATGTGTTATCAAACATAAAGTAATTGGCCCTTTGAAAATCTTGACTCCTAGTAAGCAAATCATCATCATTCTAATAACTTTTGGGATCTTTTTTCTTCTATCTTCTTTCCATACTAACATGGTACCATGAAAGTTAATCAGAATATTGCTAATGCATTCACCCTACATCCATAAAATCATTAGCATAATTGCATATCACATCATATAGATCATACCACATCACATCATCCCGCATTAACACCTTAAGTTATGAGGAATAAAATAGATTTTTTATTTTAAGCATCTTAAGAAATCATTGCATTGCATTCATCTCATATCATACATCATCATGATTTTGCATAAGGAAAATAAAAAAATACATTGCACAAATCATTAAGGGCATAATGGAAATCATGAGCATATCATTTACATCCATAAATCACTTGCATATCATTAACATTCAAAATGCATAGAAAAATACAAAAATAAATACATCCATAATCATCGTCACATCATAAAGAAGCATATATCATATCGCATGAGCATAAAATAGAAGCATTTCATAACATCTCATAGTAAATTAAAGTGAATCCACACATCATACATTGCAGGACATATCATAAATCTAACCATCTCATGTATATCATCAAAAACGTATGACTGTCATGGTACAAAATTAGTTCAAGTGTACATCAAAATACATGATACAATAGGGGCAATAATAAGAGCCCATGAATCAAAAATGGAAAACTGCATGGGATCAAAGGGCTAGCCATGCTAGTTGTGCCCCTCACCCTCTGGTTTGTCACCGTGATCTGTTGTCGGCCTCATTCCTATCTGCTGAGAGAAGTCTGGCACTTGGCCTATTGCTGGCACCGCCTATCTGTAATGCTTCTGATAGTACTTGGCCTCTCTGACTACCTCTTTGTAAGCTCTCAAATAAATTGATTGGCCCTGGGATGATGAATCCATACCCTTCAGCTACCTCCGTCGATCAACCTCTCAATCCCTCTCAGATCGATCTTGGTCCCTCTCAGAAGTGAATATCAAAACTTGTTGCCGAGCCTGATCTCTCTCCGTAGTCAATATTTGAATCTGACCATGCAATTGTTGGATCAGTGCATCTCTATGATCTGGTTGCCCTGGTGGTTGTTGTAGAGGGATTGCTTTGTCCCCATCTCTGGGCTGATCATCCTATATCCCTACCCATGAAGGTGTGCATTGTGCCTGATCTCTGGGGGGTGCCTGATGAGGAGGTGGTCCACCTCCTCCTCTATCCAATGGAGGCCTAAACCAAGCTTTATATGTTTGGTTCACTCATGCATTTACTAGCCCCTAATCATATGGCCATGGCTTGGCCACTAGCTATCTGAATGAGGAGACTATCTCAGCTGTCAGGATGGGCTGGCCCCATACTGTCTCTCTTGTGCTATGGGTGAAGATCACCACGTACTGATCATCCAACCTGTCTTGAATCTCCCTGAACTGTCAAGCCACCCTATCTAGAAGGTACCACTCTATCATAGAATTCTCTCGGCCCTGCTCCATCTATCCTGCTGAGCAAAAAAACAACTGCTTTGCATCATCATACCATGGGCCTATGCACATCCAAGGCCTCCAAATGAACTCTCTCATCTCATCAAGATCTCGTTGCCAGTGGGTGATGTCACCTGTGCTAGTATGATTGAAGTAGATTTGTGTGTCACCATATCGCCAGACAATGGGATCATCAATATCAAGAACAATTGATGTGACATCTGGACAGAGCACTGGAATTCGATTCCATGCCTAGATATGCAACAAAGTAACTCTGGCCCTGAGAGCCCAACCATCTAGGTATGTAAACTCATGTACATCCATATATAGGGAAGCCATCATCACTGGCCCCCAAGCAAAGCACTCTCGACAGATGACCATCCGCTCCCATGCCAGTCCCTAGCCAAGACTAAAGTATCGGCCCCGCTGATCTAGTGCCACAAGACCAAAAATGATGGTTGCAACGATCAACCTATAGGTAGGTGCTATACCCTAGTATTGCTCCAAGTCAATCTGTCCATCTAACAAAAAGATCTCATCAACACCCATCACATCAAATCAAGTATTCCTACCAGCATCGGGATCATAAATCACTTTGGCTCCATGGATAAGCTATTGGAGGATGCACCAAATGTCCTCAAGTGTGATGGTGGCCTTGCCGGTAGGAAGATGGAATGATGAGGTCTCACTGTGCCACCACTCATCCAAGGTTGTCATCATACCCAAGTGTGTTTGAACAAAACAAACATATGCAATGAACCAAAGGCCAAGAATACCAAGTTGCTCTTGAAGGTACACGTGCATACCCTACAATCTATGGAGCACAGACCATCTATGCTCCCTCAAGTAAATTATGTCAAGGTCCTCCTGCACAAGATAAACCATTGCATCAAGTCTCATAAAAAAAAATCTGCCTCCTGAGTCAGTTTTTCGCATGTGAAACAGCAAATGCGGTTCTATTTGCAAATGCGGCCCAGTTTGAAAAGCTCCAAATTGTGTCGCCGAGGTGGAGTTTGCCAAATTCTAAACTCCAAAGTGCATCGCGTGGTCCAATTTGCATAGGTAGCTGACTTTGTGCCAAAACCCTAGTTTCAAACTGCGTCATATGATCGAATTTTCATATACGACTAAGTTTGACAAGAAACCCTAATCTCTTAACTAGCCTGCGGCAGTGCTATTTCTAAAGGCAGCACAATTTAGGACCTCATGCAACCGACTAAGCATTTGCAGCAATGCTATATAGTGTCGCTTGACATAAAATTAACCTAAACCCTATTAAATGCATGTAAATAAAAATAAATAAAAGTCAGGATAGGGGTACATACCATCGGCCCTGCATCGACTGGCCGCTGGTGCACTTGTACCCTCTTCGACACGTGCCTAGGAAGCTATCGTTGCGCCATCTTGACCATAACTTAGAGCTCAAAGTGCAAAAAATTCTAAAGGCTAAGTATGCAAATGTATTGAAAGTGACCTCTCAATGTCTATTTAAGCCTGCAAATAAGGGTTTTTTGACCTAATTTGACCATCTGCCTAGGGTTTTGGTCCTTTGATCCCGTTTTTGTCCAACCGAGGGCCATGTTGCATCTTTTTTGGTATTTTAATGCATTTTTTGACATCTTGGGGCACTTTTGGACCTGTCAAGCACCTTGTCCTTTTTTTTCGCAAAATCATCCAAAATATCAAAATTTTCATCCAATCTCTTAAGGGGGCAATATATCAGCATAATCCTTTCGTTGGGGCAACAGTAGGGCATTCGAAAAAATTGATAAATTTTGAACTTTGATCACAGCAATTTATTCTTTGAACCAATGCAACAAGTACATTGCTTCAAAGAGGGGCAAAATGTAGACATGTAAAATATAGCAACACACTCGATCCTGATTACTAACATCGATTCTTCCTAAAACATACTCTTAGCTTATCATCACTTTTTCATCTCTTAATTAGATAAATTATTATTTATTTAATTAGGTCTTTCTCCCTTGTTGATTAAATTAATCCACAATCCTTCTTTAATTAAATAACTCATCTTATTTGATTAAATCCCTAAATTCCTCTAATTAAATTGAATACATTAAACATTATTTGATTTCATCTAACATTATCCCCTTTGGTTAAATAAATCAAAACATTTATTTAATTAAACCTTTCCTCTCAATTCTGATTTAAATCAAATTTAAGTCTAAATTGTCACATCTCCTAAATTCTTCATTAAATTAATCAAAATTTGATTAATTTAATCTTAATCCATGTCATATTCTCTAAAGAATGCAACTTGCACTATAAATCAATTACTTTGATTTATTAAATTGCCTATTTTCTCTCAACATGGAATAAAGGAGGAATATTCCTTCAAATTTGAATTCAAAATCCAAGTGGATTTTTCCTTCCAACAAAGCATTCACTCATCTTACATGTCCTTGTGCATTGAGCCAAGTGGCATTTATTTCATTCTTTTTGCCCTCTGACATGTCATTTCCTCAATTTCAAATTCCACCTAATGGCATTTATCATGCACATTGACCAAAATGTGTACAACCTTCAACCGTTCACATCTTGATGAGTGGCACTTGGCCATTGGATGTTGAATGATCCCACATTGCTCAATTTCACACTCTTTTCCAATTTGGAAATCTATAAATGAGAGACTCTTCCTCTCATTCAATAATCCACAATTTGAGTAAACTTACTATACTCAACTTCATCCTCAAGCATATCTAGTTTCATCCATTTCTTATCTAGGTTATGCAGATTTTTCATCATAGAGCTTGATTGAATCTTCATCAAGGTGGATCACTCATCAAATCATCAACATTGCAACAAAAGAGTTGGGAAAGGGCCAATTTCAAAATTCCAATTGGCACCAATTCCCCCATGGGATCAAGAGTTTGCATGCTTAGTTAGGATCTCACTTATCTTTCCATGTTTTGTTTCTTCATTTTCCTATTTTGAGCATTGTAGATGGATTTCATGGGGAATCCTTGTTTTATCTTGCATATGAACCTAACTATTTGTTTGTTTGTTGTGTTTATGCAGGAATAGGATTGGGGTTCACAGTGGAATTCACTTTTTTCATTCAATTTTTTAGCAAATGGCCTAAAAACAAACAAATCGATTCACTCTATATTGGATAGAATGTAGGTAGATTTTGAAATCTCAAAATGATTTTCCTTTGCTTGTCACATAGATCAATTTCTTTTAATTTTCCTTTTATTTTAGGTTGCAATTACCTACTACCTATATCATGTTCTATAACCTTCATTTCAGGACCTCCCTTCCTTCTCCTATCATAAATTCAAAGAAGATATATCCATATTAGTCTTCTTGAAACAATTCATTTTATATTAAAAATAAGGGTATAATAAAAGTTTTTTATACACCTGCAACTCATGAAACCTCAAAAACTCAGAAAGACTTGTTCCCTTCAACAATGGTGGCTAGCCTCTATCCACACTCAAAATACAATAACATCAAAATATATTCAATCCATATCAAAAAGAAATTTTTCTCCTTCATTCACAAACTCTAAAAGGGCATCAAACACTACCTAATTTCTTGGCAATTCCCCAATGGTAGAAATACCAACATAGCAACCAAAACAATAGTGTTGAGTGGTATCATATTTCCTTCCTGTATTTTTTTTAAATACCCACCAAACTTCTTTCACATCTCATTAATAAATATTTAATTTTTTGCGTGTTTCCCCATGCTTTCAATAATATTCTCGCACCTACCCTTTATAAATTCATTGACCTATAGTGATTAAAATTTTTAATTAAATTATTTTGTCAACTTCTATTAACTTTAAGTCATTTTATGCTTTCTCATGCCCTGACAACCTTGCATATTTTGAATGAAATTGTTTATGACTTTATTGGAAGACCATTATTCACATGGATGGTCGAATATTTTAAAAAGGGAATTCACAACTATGTATAGATGGTCTATTGATCAATGTACTTTGCACACAAGTCAACGCTGATTAGCAATCATGTTTACACAACTTGTAATACTTAAACCATACCTGAGATATACTTGAAACATGTTTAAAAAGTATTATTGATAGCAATCATATTTTAAATACTTATTTTTAAGGCAATATGTTAATACACCAGTTGCAGTCAGTTGCAAGAACACATGACATAGATAACAAACTTCCAGTTCAACTTCCTTTACTTTGGAACTATGATTAACACTTGTCTAAAACAAGTTAAAATGGGTGCCTTAGAGGGATGTGACACTTCAATTTGTGTGAGCATTTGATTATAAATCTAAGTCTTTCCTACAGATTGATTAGTGTTCAATTTGTTAACCTCACATGTAGAGAAAGCAAGCAGTACGTTGCACTCACTAAGAGTAAACATGATAAACAAGCCTACTTAGAAAATAGGAAAGGAGAAGCAAGAGGGAAATGTATGATAGGATGAGAAATTGCAGCCTCCACATTTCTTCAAATTAATAAAAATTAGGCATGTCCACTTTTTTGAAAGTAAGAAATGATAGTGAAATTTTTTTTGCATGAGAGTTTTGTACTTCTAGCAATATGAGCAGCATCGACAGATTGAAGGAAACAATTTATTGGTTTAAAACATATGTAAAAAAAATAGTTGCAAGATTTCAGCTTTGTTCCGCTGATATGAGCAAGTAGGGGTAAAGCATAGTAAAGTATAAAATTGATAACTTGAGTAGCACTTTGAAATATGTTTGTGGGTTTTGTAGGCATGTATACTTGAGGGATTGAACATGGACATAACAATAAAACATTTTGAGTTTTGTAGGAATGTATATTATCATTGATTGCATAGCATGGCCAGCACTATGATTGTTTTTGGGTGTGTCATGCCCTCGCCATATATTAACAATGATTCTTTATCCACCTTGTTGAGATTACCATAGTGATGTGAAAGATAATAGAATGACTTCATTTCTTTACTTTTATGACTATGTTCCATGTACTTGGGGTAGTTTTGATGTAGTGGATATCATTGTATGATTTCCCTTGTTGCATTTAGAAGAATCCCTTGATGTGATAGTAGTCCTCTCACTTTTTATTCATGATAGTCTTATTTGAAAATATTATGAATGATGAATGATAACCCATATGCTAGCTGGGATAGTGATAGTCTCCCAATACTTTTATAAATGATTCCTTTCGTACAGTGATTGAATTTAGCAGTAACATACTTGCCTCCAATGGTTTATGGTAGTCTCATTTCTTATTATAGTTGTAATGAACATCGTATTTTAGGATAGTCATCTAATTAATACTATCACCATTTCCTAGCTTCCTTTATAAATATATTTTGACCATCATAGAATTTCTTAGCTTCATTTATGACTATATTTTATTCATGATAGAATTTTTAACATAATTAAATTATAAAGGACTTACTTGTTGGAAGAGTATTTTTTCTACCCTTCATGAAAGAGTATTTTTGCTGCCCTTCGTGAAAGAGTATGTTCTTGGTGTAAATTTTGAATTTTATAGATGAAATTTGATTATGAGGCTATATTTGTCATTTTTTTGTATTATTGAGCTTACTTACCTTTGTCATTTTTTTTTGTATTATTGAGCATTACTTGCACTTTTGTTGTTTTTGTGTTTGTGAACATGTAGCATTGAGCATCATGCTGAGGAAATGTGTAGATCCTCTAACATCGGATGAATGTGAAGACAAAAATGCAAGGACAAAAGAAAGAATGAGGCAAATTCATGAACAAAAGAAATTGAACCCCATAAAAGAATAAACTCTCATGCAATATAAGAGAGATGTCAAATTTGCATCACAAATACAACATGTGATAAATCTTTGTGCAATGAGAGAAATGAATCCCAAATTTGGGGGCACATCATCAACCATAAGTGAATTTCAATGCACACCATCTACAATATGCTATGTTAAAAGTACATCAGCAATCACATATCCAATTGAAGAAACACCATCAACAACATGTGGTTTTGAAAGTACATCAACAAATACATCTCTACTTGAAGAAAATCCACATACAACATCTCAAGTTGGAGGTACAACAATGTTTACATGTCAATTTCAAGGTACATCATCGATTTTATCTCCAATTGAAGGTACGCCATCTATCCCCGATGTTGTTGACATTCATAATGTTGACACAACTTTACCTTTGAGAAATCCTAGAGTTTTACATATAAAACCTAAATATTTTATTGATATTTATGCTAATGTCTTGAAACCCATGGTTGATAAGATTCCAAACCGTACATTTCAAATATATTCGAAGAGGATATGGAGATTATTTCTTGAGAAGCTAAGTGAGGTTGGAAGATGCCAAGTATTTGTTGAAATGGTGAGGCAACTCAATTTTAGGCCCACCATGAAGATTCTTGGGCTAAGAACATTGGATGACTTGAGTGAGAAATCCATTGTAAAGAATCTAATGAGTGCATATGAGAGTGTGGGTTCCACCTCATGCATGAAAGATAGTTGTGTCGCACAACGTGTGATGACATCAACATTTGTAAGCATTCAAACCAAGAATAAGATTATCCTTTCAAAGATGAGTAAATATTTGAAAATAATTATATCATCTCTAATGAGATCCAAAAGAAGGTGTGAAAGAGTGGAGGATCCAAATAACAATGAGTTATGGGCATTCTCAGGTAGACTACCATGAAAAGATAAAGAAATTATTCGAGCTTTGAGATCTCTAATACAATATTTTTGGAAGAATAACACAAGGGTCTCTCCCAATCAAAGAGATGTTATAAGAAGGAGAATTGGCAGTCAAATCTATGAGACACATCCAAAAAAAATTGGATACCACTCAAACCCAATTTTTTGCTAAATTTATAGAGATGTGTCCTCAAGTTAAAATATGTCAAAGTTATTTTGAAAGTTAAAGCTATTTTATGTCAAAATAAATCACACATGCACTTTTTTTTGTTGTAGATTACATATTGAGTTTTCTAACCATTATGATGTTTATCCACGTATATGTGTAGATATGCATAGTAACAATGTTTTGTAGGAATGTAACATAAGGCCTCCACCATTTTATGTGTTCAAGGGATTTCTTATCTACCATTTTATGTGAAAGAGTGGATCGTCAAACTTTTTACAGGAAATCATATTGTTTAGATGGCACATGTGTTCATTGTGGTGGCATGCAACATTTTCCAATTTATGAACACATGGATAGTACACATGCAATTGGAAATGAAATTATGGAATTTGGAAAATACAAGACAATGGCCTACAATCTAAAAGATGTGAAAGAAGCAAAAAAGTGTGAATCGGTCGGTGATAAGTTTCCAGTGTATCAATTTATGGGAATTTTTCATGATCATGTGGTCTATGAGTATGCAAGGCATACACATAGAGCTCGATGGTTGGACTTGAATTTCAATTTATGCAATGATATATTTACACTTCATAGCATCATTTTAGTTTTCGACTTCATAGAAAACTACACATTACAGCCACAAAACGAGGTGGAATCATAACACTACTACTCCACGTAGGCTGCTATATTTGTGCACATAACATTCATTCATGCAAATGATAGTATAGAGGATGATAAGAAGGTATTGAGGGAGTATCATTTTTACATTAGTGATGATCACACACATTCTACAAATTTTTTGCAAGGTTGCTTTCATATGTTCTATGTTTATTTGGCTAGTAGGGGCAAATCATTCAATCATCATATCATATGGTCAAATAATTGTACATCACAATTCAAGAACTCCACAACTTTTTACTAGTTGAGAAAGATGTATAGAATTTGTGGTGTTCATCTTATGTGTAATTTCTCAAAGGTCAAGGATGGAAACGGGGAGCATGATGGTACAGGTGCATGTATCAAAAGAGCCTTAGCATGCGAAGAGTTAAACTAAAAAGATAGTCCAAAGTTGATAGATGCAATATCAATTGTCCAGTGGTGCAATCATGCTATGGGTCTAGGTAATGAAGGTAATTCTTTAGTTCTTAGATGCTTTTGGTTGGTAGATGATACTAACCTTGCAAAATATGAGGACTATTGTACACTAATAGGATCGAGTGTAGAAAAATGTATCCCTTTACATTTTCTCACTTATTTGGGCCCTCCTAATTAAAATGGGCTTAATAATGCCTTAATTTAGTGTTGTTAAATGTACCCATTTACATTTTCACACTTATTTGGACCCTCTTAATTAAATTAAGCTTAATTATGCCTTAATAAGCCCTTTTATTCATTTACAAGCCTAATTAATTACATTTTTTGAAGGGAAAACTCGACAATAATTAATGCCTAAACATAACACCATATATTGAGCAATGTGTGTGCCAAGAATAGGGACCTAGGACCCATTCACCCATGGGTGAATGTATCCTCTCTAGACCATTTAACCTAAATTTAAATTATTTTTTGGTGGTATTTTAACATCTTCAAATACATAATTCAATGTTTTCTTGTGATATTTGAATATTTAGAAATTAAGGATACATACCTATAAATGCAAGGTTATTTCAGTAAGTTTCACCTATAATTTTTATGTGACTACACAAGAGCCAAATTTGATTATCAAGAGCATTCTTGAGAGGAAATATATCAAAGATTTATTGCAGCAATAAATATCTATTCATCGTGTCAAAGTTTTCTTGCATCATGCATATTTTTGGAGCTAACATTGTGATGTAGGTTTCAAGATCATGTCAAGCATTCAAAGCATTATTTCAAGTATCAAGATCCACACCCAATTCATCCATTTCATGCAAGTTGTAGACCTCCTAATATCTCCATTATCATGGTTTTGTTGAGTGGTAACATAGCTTTGTTCATTCTTCATTCTCGCTTTCATGTTTTATTTCAATTCAAGGTTTGATTTCCAAAATGAGATTTGGCCAAGGTAAAACCCCATTCACTAAAAAATAAACATTTTTCTCTCTTGTGTGTGTGATTGTAGATTTAGGTTGAAGAAGGATTGAATACCTTTTGAAGTGAAAGATTGAAAATTTGTCAAAGTTGTTGTCAAACCATGGAATCTCACCTAAAGATCTACTTTCTAACTTTTTGACACTGAAACTTGGATAAATCAAAAGTTACAAATATGTGTTAGAGGCTCCCCAAAGCTGGAAAAAAACTTTAAGCAAAGACTGATTCACCCATGCGTGAATGGGTCCCAATCGGCCTTTAGAAACTGCCTCTTGGTGATTGGTAAACACATTTTTTCCCTTCTTCTATCTATATTTGATTTTTTTTTTCTACAAATATTGAGTTTAATATTGTTGTTTCAAGTGTTAGATTGAATTTTCAAGTTGATTTTCTATTTTTAGTTTTCCTCCCCAATGCGTTGTTTGACCTTGACCCCCGTCCTTCAGTCATAAGGAAATCTTAAGATTCTCACATTGACTTGATTCACCTAAGGGTTGTTAGCCAATTCTTTGTGGGGATCTCATTTCCTAATGAAATAAAGGAAAATAGGTCTCTCATCCCCATACTTAACCCACATCATAAACCCCCTTATTTTCTATGTTTCAATTTCAAAAATGATTACAACTCAAAAGAGTGGGTTGACAATTGGTCTTTAAAAATTCTAATCCCACTTGACACATATCAACTCCCGTTGGCTCTACAAATCATGGAGATGCAATCATCCATTGACTTTGATCATGTATCAGATCTACTAGAATCGGGTAATATATCTTCTTACATAATTAATATAAAATTCCTACTTGTATCTTTGTAGTTTTATTGTGACGTTCAATAAATACATCTAATTGGATAAACATATCAAAGTAGAGCATGTTTATCAAGTGATTGAAAATCAAGACAATGAAGATGGAATTAATTATTACTTGTGTTGTTGTATCGATGCCAAAAATAAATTAGAGGCTCCAGTTATAGATGGAGAAAACATAGAATATCCTACAAGTTCGGTGGTTGTTACTAGAACATGGATTAGAAGGTAACCAATCAAGAATGCTTCAATTTGGTTGTTTGAGGAATTTGACATGCATCAGAAGACTCTTCACTATTCTAACCTTGTCGTGGTATCCAATGTTCATTTGATCAAATATCGGGGCAAACCTACAAACAAGAACTTGTGGAAGGTGCATGAGTCTAACCATGAGGCAATACTTGACAACAATAAAGAGTAGAGCAAACTCAGATGGTTCATTGGATTGATTTGTAAGTATCCACATTAAATTTGTAAATTCATGTTATTGATCACTTATTTCTAGTTTGTAAAGCACATATATTTTAAAGTTTTTTTTTTTTACATCTCAATTCTTTCATAGATTTATACCTCAGCTTCATTCTAATTCATCTATTGCAATTGATGAATTAGACTATATTAGTGGTTGAAAATGCATTATGTATCCTTATTAACGCATGGTTTTCCACTATATGCATATTGCTATGTATAAGAATTAGCACAGCCTTCTATTTATCATGCTTTATCTACCCTTTGACTATTGTCCTACTTTAACCAAGGTTATTGCATTGCTTTTGTTCTCCCTACCACCTATTATATTCATTGTTGCCCCTCATCATCTCATGGCCACTTATTCTTAGACATTTATATTAGTGATACAATTGTGGTCCTTTAAATCTGCCCTCCTTTAGCCCTTTGATTGTTGTCCTTATTGACCAATATATTTGTCATCTTCCTTGCATGCAGTGTAAAGCTGCAAAGGGATGTAACTTTCATTCTACAACTCATGTGACCAAAACAATATTTTCAACACATCCATTTGGACATATTTAGGCTAGGCATGGTCCTATTTCACACCCAAACACATCAAAATAGTCAGAGCTACATTGTACTAGTGATATCCCTTAAGATTCCAAAGTGCAAAAAGGTAGCAATATTTTATGAGATGTTACTCAGACATCGTGTCACTTAGAAACATTATGTCAAAGGGTACAAGATCGTGTGGTTCCCCTCTACAATAACCTCTCTTGGTTTTTGATGTCTCTTAGGCATTTTCCTATGATGTCAAGTTTTTATTGATGGAAAATGTGCCAAATGCATGCAATGTAAAGTTGCAAAGGGGTGTAACTTTTGTAATGCAAATCGTGCAACCAAACTGACAATTCCAACATGTTTTAATTGGTATGTTTAGGCTAGGAATGCTCCTATTTCATAATCAAACATGTTGAAACAATCTGAGCTACATTGTATCAACGATATCCCTTAAGATTCCAAAGTGTAAAAAGGAAAAAATCTTTGATGAGTTGTTACTCGGACACCATGTCACTTAGAAACATTCTATCAGAGGGTATGAGATCACATAGGGCCCCTCTAAAATAACGTCTCTCAATTTTTGATATCTTTGAGGCATTTTCCCATGGTGTCAAGCTTTTAGTAGATGGAAAAGTGTCAAATGCATGCAATGTAAACTTTCAAAGGGGTCGAAATTTTGTTCTACAACTCATATGACCAAACCAACAATTCCAACACATCTAAATGGGTACATTTAGGCTAGAAATGGTCATATTTCACATGCAAACATGCCAAAATAGTCTAAGCTATATTGTAGTGGTGATATCCCTTAAGAGTCTAAAGTGCAAAAAGATAGCAATATTTGATGAGTTGTTACTCAAACACCATGTCAATTATAGACATTCTATTAGAGGGTACATGATCACATAGGGCCCCTCTACAATAACCTCTCTCAGTTTTGATATCTCTAAGGTGTTTTCTCATGGTGTCAAGTTTTTAGTTGATATAAAAAGTGTCAAATGCATGTAGTGTAAAGTTGTAAAGGTGTGTAACTTTTGTTCTACAAATCTTGTGACCAAATCAACAGTTCCAACACATTTGGATGGGTAGTTTTAGGCTAGGAATGGTCTTTTTTTGCACCTGTAATGCCCCACCATGCAAACCCCATAGGACAACAACCAACTTAACCTAAAAATGGAATAATTTTTTTTATAACAACTATGCACTAACACATTAATTAAATAATCAAACAACATTAGGATAATTACATAATGGCATCTAACTAGTCCCATGGAGTTACATGGTTTCATTACTTGAAAGCGTTCCCAACCAATGACTTCGTTAAAAACTAAAAGCCAAGTAAATAACTGAAAGAAGCATTCATACACAAGATGACATAAAGATATCATACAACCATCCATGACCAATAGAGATGATGGGATACAAATACATATCATTTTATTACATTTCCATTCATAGTTCAATATTACAATTGTGGAGCATATTTCCACAGATAAAACACATCAAGGAGACAGATACATTATAAATTTCTTCCCTTATATCAACGGGAAGAGTACAAGAAATTCAAGAGTAATACATCAACGAAGGAAATGTACAAAACATGGAACAGTCTTCCATTCGGTGAAGCTCTGAAATCTTTGCATTTTCTTTTACAACATGAACACAACCTGGAAACCCAATTGATGCATAGAATGTTCCACCCGACCTTGTGGACCTGAAGTCCCACCCCCCTTGCTAGGATTTGACAAGAAAGGACCCACATCCAAATAAGGTCAAAAATATAAGGCTAACACAACCCAACACATAACATCATTAAACAAAAGCAACAACATTCCTAGAGGCAACCAAAGCAAGGGAAGATAAATGGGTACAGCAAGAGAGTGTCATTGCATGGCCTTACATGGATTATTCGGACATCCTATCACAAGGTGTCGCCTCCATCTATGGTTATTTTGACTGCCTATCTCAAGGCGCTGCTCCATAGGGTGACTGATGTGGAATCACTTACCTTTTGTAAAGACAAGGCAATGATCTTGCCAACCAGGTCTTCTCATCCCATCCTTAGCCTAAGGAAGCACTAATGACATGGGTGAGGCATATAATTAATCTTGTTTAGTGTTTAGCTACTTGTTACCGTATTTTTACTTATAGCTCAATCAGGTGGAGCTTGTTTAGTTTTAAACTAAGAAATGAGGTACATTTCATTAATATCTCTTGCATTGCATTCAGATGCATAAATGAAATAATTCAAAAGGGATTAAATTTACAAATTATTGCATTTATACAAATGCACATGTATCATAGGAAGGATTTTTACAAGTCTTTTCTGAACAAAGAGATATCTTTATTGAATTTAAGATTGTACATTTGTCTCACACAGATTGTGAGACTAACCATTTCTTATTCAATACAAATTATGAAAAGTATATGCATGAATAAGTAAAGAAAATAAAAGAATGTGAATAGAAGGAGAGTAACCAGTCACTGCTTGAATGACTGGTTCACTATGTTGACTTATGTTGTTGTTGCCATGAGCCACTTGAGTCTTCTTAGCTCATTTTCTCCTAGTTCCTGCATCAGGAAAAAGAAATGATGTTAGAGAAATTCTCTAAGCAATGACTGATTACAAACATCATATACACATTCACCCTAGTCATCATATACACCTAAAACATGCATTTATTTAACTAACATGTTTGCTTCATGTGCAGATAAAAGTGCATTTGTGTTTTGATCTAATTTATCAATTTTCAACACGTGGGATAAATGTGGCTCCCACAAGGGTTGAGCCCAATGTGCATATAAAGGACTACAGTCAAAATGATGGTGACTTGCAGATTGATAGTGTACAATAACATGGTGGAATTCAAGATTATAGTCTGTTTGAGTCAACATGTTATCTATTTCTCTTTCAGCATAGCATTGAACTGAATTAGTCACCTCATGGTTTACTTGAACAACCATACATCACCTATGGTAGTATCTTTTTTATCACTTTCATATAGTACATATCACTAAACAAGAAAATCATGGATGATCAGTTCAATTAATTCAAATGAAATCATAAGTCATCAATGAAGTAATGAGTCATAAATGCAATACAAAGCAGCAATGATATCATGACATTACATGTATACAAGTGATGTTAACAATGAAGAATGAATAAAATACTTCATGGTGATTATACATAATAGCTTGTTATTAGGAAGAAATGTGCTTATCCAAGATCATCATTATGTGGAAATTAGGCAAGGAGATCATATAATTATCAAAATAAAAAGGGTAGCACCTAGTGCCTCATAATAGGGAGCCCGATGTGCCTCAATCATAATTAGGGTACGAAGACCCTCAATGGGGGGAACGTACATGCAACCCAAACATCGTAAAATTCCATCGGACTCAAGGGTATAACCTAAAAATTTCCCCTCCAAAACTCTACTTGACTCTATCTCCAACTACACCTCCTAGAACTAGTTGTCTGAAGGAAGTGCTATAAGTATCCGACTCCTCAATTCTACCTCAAGAGTCACAGAAGATAACTCATGTCATCAGTGAATCAGATTGTTCACCACTACATTTTCCTTTCCCTGGATGTATTTTACATCAAAATCATATTTGCAAAGAAACTCCATTCATCTTCTCTATCTGGCATTAAGATTTGACTGTGTGAAAATATATTGCAAGCTGCAATGATCATTGTGTAGCTCAAAACCATGCCCCAATAAGAAGTGCCTCCATCTCACCAAAGCATGATCAACAATGGCCAACTCCAAATGGTGTGTGGGGTAATTTAGCTCATGATCCTTGAGCTTACGTGAATCATAAGCAATTACATGACCTTCTTGCATCAAAACAGCCCCTAACCCTTCCAAGGATGCATCAGTGCAGACCAAAAATTCCCTAGTAGGATCATGTACTACAAGAATAGGTGCACTGGTCCGCTTCTCTTTAAGAGTTTGAAAATCTGATTGAGACTTTTCTGACCAATCAAATTTCTTCCCTTTCCTCTAAAGAGAAGTGATGGGATGTGCAACCCTCGAGAACCCTTGAACAAACCATCGATAGTAGCCCACCAATCCCATAAAGCTATGAATTTCAAGAACATGCTTGGGTGCAGGCCACTCAATGATGGCATGGATATTTAAGGGATCCACAGAGATGCCTTCACCTGATATAATGTGCCCTAAGTATTTCACTTTTGTCTTATAGAACTCACACTTCGCCAGATTTGCAAACAATTGATTACCTCTCAAGCACTATAACACCTATCTCAAATGTTCATCATGCTCCTCCATAATTTTTGAGTAGATCAAGATATCATCAAGGAAAATGAGAATAAATCTATCCAAGTAGGTCCCAAAAACACCTTTCATCAAGTTCATGAAGACTAAGGGTGCATTTGTCAACCCAAACGACATGATAGTGAATTCATAATGCTTGTACTGAGTGCAAAAGTAGTTTCGTGTATATCCTCCTCAAAAATCCAAAACTGATGATATCCTAACTTGAGATCAATTTTAGAGAATACCTTAGCTCCCTTGATCTGGTCAAATAGATCATTGATTCTCGGTAAAGGATAGTGATTATTCATCGTCATCTTATTCAGTTGTTTGTAATCAATACGTAGACAGAGAGAATCATCCTTCTTCTTCACGAATATGATTGGTGCTCCCCAAGGAGAAACACTAGGAAAACTAAACCCTTTTACAAGCAATTCTTCCAACTGCAAACAAAACTCTTGAATCTCTTGTGTTGTCATCCTATGTGGATCCTTAGAGATAGGCTCGGCTCCAAGTTTGAGATCAATTATGAAGTCGATGTCACACTTAGATGGCATCCCTAGAATCTCGCTCAGAAACACATCTGAAAACTCCTTAAGGAGAGGATAATCATATAAAATCACTTCTCGACCCTCCTCCATATTCAGGTCATTAACCGAGATCGCAAACAACTAGCATCCTTGATGGAAACACCTCTTCAACTGCATTATGGAAATCATCTATGAGGAGATAGGTTTTTGTATGCCAACAATTTCAACCTCTCCTCCAGAATCATCTAGACAACATACGGACTTATAACAATAGTCAATTGTCATTCAGTGAGCACTTAGCCAATCCATCCCCAAAATGACATAAACAAACTAAGGGGAAGAATTCGAAGATCCACCGAAGTCACAACTGACCCAATTTCCAACCTACATCCTAAAACAAGGGATTATACCAACACCTTCGCCCTAAAGTCCAATTCAACTCACCACGTAACACCTTGCTTTGTCGACACCAATCTACAATGCTTAACTACTGAAGGGGAAATAAAGGAATCTGACGAAATAGAATCAAAGAGTATAGAAATATCAATGCCCTATAACACACCTGATGCCTCCACCAAAATACCTCGGTGATCAGCCTGGCAGCTATCAACCACTGCGAAAACTTGGTGTGACCTACCAGCATCTCCCACCATCATCTCTGACACTTCCAACCTCTAGCTAAATCCTGTAGTGCTCTTCTGTGGACACTGTTTGGTAATATGTCCCTACTGACCACAACTAAAACGACTTGTACCATGGCCAAAACCTTTGACACCCGACGGAGCATTAGACTATTGATAGCTACCCTAACTAGGTGTAGACTGTGAACTTTGTGTCGACTACTCAAAACGGTCACGTTGTGCTCTATGCCAACTATGGTTCTTCCTAGACTGAAATCTACTACCTTGCTGAGAATGAGAAGTCTTATTCTTTGACTGGAATTGTTGTTACTACTACTATCCCCCCTTAGCAGGCACATATTAACCCCTGGAAGGGCCTGCAGCCTAAGACTGCCCACCTCGAGAATCAAAACCAGAAGCAGGTGTACTATCGATCTGAACTCCAATGTGGCCTCCTAATGCCATGGTCAAATTTTCATCCACAAGATGAGATTTTTCCGCAACTACCTCCATAGTCTTCAGCTCGAAGACTCAAAATCCACCACTGATTCGGGCATTCAGACCCCTAACAAAATGTTGTACTAGCATAGCCTCATCATTACCAATCCTGACGTACTGCTTAAGCTCATATAAATGATACTCGTACTGCTCAACAAACATTGTCATCTATCTCAAATCATGGAATTCATTTACATAGCGCTACCTCCAGTGATCCGATAAGAAACGGGTCCTAAACCTCTCCAAAAATAATTCCCATGTCACTAAACCGATGTCAAGGTGTAGTTTTTGTTCTTCCTATCGCCGCCATGTGGATGAAAATCCTCTAAGGTGCATGATGGAGAACCTTTCCCTAGTATTGTTTCCATAGGGATAAACAACAAATCATCAATCTAGATCAATAAGCCAATTTTTTGCCTCTAATCCTCCATCAGAACCATCAAATGTGGGAGGACGTTCCCTCAGAACATCCCTCATATGACCTACGACCATAACATCCTGATATGTCGGTATTTCATTCCTCCTCGATGATCTCTCTCTCTCTCATTACCCATTGCTCCTCCTGCCTAAGACCCAAACAGCCAAGAACCTCCTCCAACAATTGTAGCAACTGCTTGCCTCCATGCCCTGGCTGCTCTAGATTCGGGCCCTAGCCTATAGGGTTGTTTTGGGAACCCTGGTGTTCCACTTGTTTAGATTCATGGGAACTCTGAGGTGGTGAATTATGGCGGTCAGCTCCATGACCACCACCACGACCACATCCCTGACCCCTAGGCATGATTTTGCGCAACAAGAGAGGGGAAATACATAAGTTCAAAGTTACGCAAAAGGTTAACATAATGGGCTCACTTAACCAAGAGTACCAAGTGTTAATAACCTTGGCTCTGATACCAAGTTGTAATGCCTCGCCACGCAAACCCCACAAGACAACAACCAACTTAACCCAAAACAGAACAATTTTTTGATAGTGTCACTATGCACTAACACATTAATTAAATAATCAAACAACATTAGGATAATTACATAATGGCATCTAACTAGTCCCATGGGGTTACATGGTTTCATTACTTGAAAGCGTTCCCAACCAATGACTTTGTTAAAAACTAAAAACCAAGTAAATAAACGAAAGAATATTTCATACACAAGATGACATAAGGATATCATACAACCATCCATGACCAATAAAGATGATGGGATACAAATACATATCATTTTATTACATTTCTATTCATAGTTCAATATTACAATTGTGGAGCATATTTCCACAGATACAACACATCAAGGAGACAAAGATACATTACAAATTTCTTCCCTTATATCAACGGGAGTACAACAAATTCAAGAGTAATAAATCAATGAAGGAAAGGTACAAAACATGGAAGAGTCTTCCATCCGGTGAAGCTCTAAAATATCTGCATCCGCTTCCACAACACGAACACAACCTAGGAACCCAATGGGTGTGTACATGTTCCACCTAACCTTGTGGACCTGAAGGCCCACCCCCCATGCTAGGAGTTGAAAAGAAGAGACTTGTATCCAAACAAGGTCAAACAGACAAGGCTAACACAACCCAGCACATAACATCATTAAACGAAAGCAATAACATTCCTAGAGGCAACCAAAGCAAGGGAAGATAAATGGGTACAACAGGAGAGTGTCATCGCATGGCCTTACATGGATTATCTAGACATCCTATCATAAGGTGCCTCATCCATTTATGGTTATCTTGATTGCATATCTCAAGGTGTCACTCCATAGGGTGACTCGTGTGGAATCACTTACCTTTTGTGAGGACAAGGTAGTGATTTTACCAACTAGGTCTTCCCATCCCATCCTTAGCCTAAGGAAGCACTAACGACATGGGTGAGACACATAATTAATCTTGTTTAGTGTTTAGCTACCCAGACCCACTAGTTCTTTAATTAGATTATCACTTGTTTAGGAAAAATCTTCTATGGGTTATCCTGACAGACCCTTTGTGCGTGGACCCCCATGAAGAGCCATCTCCCTATGGTTACCCAAAACCAGAATCAAGCAGGGAGTGTACCTCATCTCACAAGAAAATCAAAGTGTACATAACATAGCATGTGAGGCATGTTCCATCTCGTAAACACAAACCAATCACCGAAACAAGAACAAGGGAGGTACCACCCAACAACAAAAACTACCTAAGTCATAGTCCCACTGAAACAACATAGTTCCCAAATGTAACAAGTTTTCACCAAGTCTCTAGAAGTAATTAAAACATCTACCCAAGAACGAATAAAAAGACTTGGGTTCCCATGACTCAAATTTATCGCAATTATAAACCAACCCAAAACATAAATGAAATATCATTAACACTTCTTTTGAGTAAACAGGTCATCAACGGAAAAATCATATTCATTGAGTAAATGCATTCAAAAGATACATTTCTCTAAATAAAATAATAACAAGTTTGCCAACTAATTCTATTACATAGCTGAAATTACACCATTTTAATGAATGAACACTTAACTTCCATATCAAATTAATCAAAAGAATGCATGTTTAGTAATTAATCACTATTTCATTTATCTTTTCATGTATTCTTTTAAATCATCCTATTGAGTATAAAATAATAACTCCATGTAATGTTTTCAGATCTACAATATTAAAATACACATTTCTCCCCTATCGTATCTCTAAGATTAACCATCTTAATCTTAACTATACATATTCACATATATTAATTTTGAATAGCTAAGTTTTGAATTTACAAACAGAAAAATATATTCCAAACCAAATTTTGAGTTCAATGTAATTAAGTTACAAATCTGAATTATAACATTACTATAGTACTTTTAAATCAGAACATAACCGTATAAACAAATATATATATATTAGAATCTACTATCGGCTTGTTGTTATTACAGCATATTAACGACATTAAATGAATTTAATCTATAAAACAATAGATGACCAAACAACTATTATATATATATATATAAGTAAATGTAGGACCTATCTTATTGCGATAGATTTAATTAAGTGAAAAAAAGACTATATTTAATTATATGATTTGGCTTTTCTTAATACAAAAAACAGAGAGCATTAAGAGAAATAATTTCAAGCAGCCCAAAATGCAACAGTATATGTAATGGTTATACAAAGACGCTTCATATTGGCGGGTATTCTGCGTTGGGTATGGCCCCTCATGGTTTTACTATCTCATTTTTTGATATCTCTAAGGTGTTTTCCCATGGTGTTAAGTTTTTAGTTGATGGAAAAAGTGTCAAATGTATGCAGTGTAAAGTTTCAAAGGGGTGTAACTTTTGTTTTTCAACTTGTACGACCAAACCAACAATTTAAACATGTTCAAATGGGTATGTTTACACTAGGAAACATCCTATTTCACACCCAAACATGTCAGAGTGGTTCAAGCTACATTGCACTGGAAGCATGAAGAATACACATGAAGTATAGACAGAAACATGAGGCATACACGTGAATACATGTAATACATGAAGTATACACAAGAATCATGAAGCATACACATGAATACACATAATGCATGGAGTATACACAGGAATCATGAAGCATACACATGAACAGATGAAGTATATGTATGAAGCATGAACCATATTATGTATAATGGTGTTTGTTTAATTTTTTAATGTGGACTTTACTTATAACACATCTAAGTTCTCCTTTTTAACTATGTCACACTAGGATCTATTACAAAAAATTATAAAACCTTGGACTTTAGTTTAGATTTTTTTGTTAATGTATGGATAGATAAAGATAGATAGCCCTAGTGGTAACCATGGGACCAAATATACTTATCATTGCACCATAGAACCTACAAGTTGATCTTACACAAATTTCACACATATTTAGAAGCTCAAAAAAGTCTCCATGAATAGTGATAAACATGTTTTAATGTAATGATGCTTATCTACAAAGGACACTATGAAGAATATGCTAGAAAGATACAACCAACACAACCATAGATACAAGTTTATTAGTGACCCTTTTATAGATACTATTGATAATTAGAGGATGGGATACATATATTACTTAACCAAATGAACTAATTGGAGAAAGATAAAAAGAAAATGAAAGATTAGATCATCAAAGAATATGAGATAAAAAAATTGGGTAGATTACAAAAAAAGTGGGTAAATGGCCAAAGGAATTGAATAAAGAAATGAAAATATGTTTCCATTCTATACTAGTATTGTATCGATTGGCTACATATTACACACACTTAGAAAACCCAAATTGATAATATAAAATCAAATAATTTAGGCCTTTTTGCAATGAATAATGTACATGGTTCCCAACTAAAAAATGGAAATTTTTAGTCTTATAATTACCAAATTAATGAACAAAATTCCAAACTAATTGATCAAAATAAAATGTTGAGTTTGATACTAAATGTCCATCTATCACAATTAATGAGCCTCTTCCATGAGGTCTAGTAGATTATTTTATCCTTGGTAGAGCTTCATATTAACCACTATAGAATGAGGATATATTGATATTTTGACTTATATGAAACACATTTTGCAAGCTAATTCTTCTTGGAACACATCATACAATCAAATTTATATTACATATAATAATATTATACTTCTCTAACTCCTTTAGTTTGTATTTTTGTGTGTCTCTACAACTATTCTAAAAGTTTAATTTTTTTGGACAATTTGATGCATATTTAAAAGATAAGGCTTTCTTTGGAACAATTCTTTAGATTTTTTATGATGTAGTGGGAAGGATTCCCTTATTTTTTGTGAATTTGAGAAATATGCCAAGGATGAGAAAATGGTTTAAGTGGGGGGAGTATTTTATTAGGATTCAAAGCTAAGGTTAGATTTCCATTAGGTTGAAAACCCAAAAGGGTTGCCTAATGGAGGCCAATGTTGAAACCCTACAATGGAACCAAAGGTTGGAATTAGATAGGAATATCCCCCAAGAATAGGATGCAAATAAAGTTATCGCAAGACCAAAGAAGCGACATTAAAAGACAAGCACATACTTTGTAGTGACTTTTGAAGGGCATAGCTATAAAGGAACAAGCCCAAAGATACATCCTTATAATTAGAAAGGCTATGATAGTACTATTACCATACTATATGTAATGAATTTAATGGTAAAATATGGGTGTAACCATTGATGTAAAAACACTATTAAATAATATTATGATAAATATAATAGAGAAATAATTATATCTTGTGTAAGAGTGAATACTGAATAAGTATATGCGTATTTATAATGAAACTTAGCTAAATATTATGTAAAAAGTCTAAAATATTGTAACATTTCTCAACCAAAATAATTAAATCTAAAAGATCAACAACACACGTTCATACAAATTACTCGTAAAATAGCTAGAATAGAGTATTTTATTAAAAATAATTATTCAATGATTATAAATATTTTTTACGTTAGGTGTTTTTGGATAGCTAAGATTACAATAATCACAAATATATTAAGAAAATACTTAGAATTCTAAAATTTATAAACACTTAGACCTTCACAGCTATTGAATGTTTCAAACTTGAAGTGCAAATGCAAACTTTTTGTAAATTTTCCCTCAACAATATAAATGAGTTTCATCCTCTAAAATCTAGAAAAATAATAAGGATTTGTCTATTTTTCTTTGAAACCTAAGGGTTTCATCATTAAATCCAACTATCCAAAGTTCTTAAATCTAAAATTTAGGGTTTATTGATTTGATATAAAAAGGTTATCCAAACTAATGAATTTTTCCACCTTATATATAGGTTGAAGGCCTAGTGTGGGCCCAAATTTTCATGCAATTTTATCACATTCAAATTTGAGCCAATTGTTAAGATGTCATCAAGCCTCATACTTTAATCAATTGTTGTTTTGTTAAACTAGGAGGTGTCCAAAGCTTGTACGTAATAGGTAGTTAGGTACCCTATTATAATGAGAGGTTTTAAGCTAGGAAATAAATAAGTGCTATGCTAAAATTAAATATAACTAAGAAAGAATTTGGAATATTGATCTATTGATCTATTGAAGATATTTTCAAATTTAATCTATATAAAACACTTAAAAGTTTCTATAGGAAATAAGTAAAGCCTCTAGCTACTTGATCATTAGAAATGAAATTTTAAAAATACTTAGCTATTCTTCTATAAATAATGATATACTATGAAATTCTTCCAATATTTTGAAATAATACAATTTCTTAAGTTAAAATTATATACTAATTTATGATTCTACATAGCATAATGCTTTATCATACTAGCATAATGACACACAAAAAAAAATTCATGCAACATAAATAAATAACCTATAGGTGCAAACTTAATTATTCACCTCATTTATAAAACATAATTACTTAAACACGGACACAATGATTCATAATAATAGTGAAAAATAAAACTACTTATCTCTAATATGTTATTTTGGTTCCTAAATTGAGTGACCAACTCTCTAGAGGATATAAATCTACAACTCGCAAGATCATTCATGAATATAAGCAGCACATTTGAAAATAATATATTTGAGGTTTGAAGTGAAATTATATTATTTATATTCAAAATAATTTATGTCTAATGAACATCATTTATATATGGTTTAATGCCTAAAATTCAGTATCATGGATATTATGCATGAATGATATTGAGAGGCCATTAATATAAATTTGTAAATTCAAGTACAATTGTATTTAATAAAATAGTTCACCCATCAAATATTTGAGAAAGTTGTCATAAAGAAAGGGTCTCCATCTTCAAAACTTCTAGGGTTATCAATAGATGATGTTGTGATTCCCTTAAATACTCTACAAGATAGGGGACAAGTGTCTCTAGCAGAGTATTATTTTCCTTGTTACCATCACTCCTCCAAAACTCTTCCACAATAGTTTTGGATCGCTATTATTTCAAAGTTGCAATTATTTGGAAGTTTCTTGAGGTGTGGTCATTTCTTCCCATTCTTCATGGATTTTGTTTGTTGGAACATCCTTTATTATCTTGATTCATAAAAAATGAACCTTTCCATATTATTATTAGCATTAAAATCCCTTTTCAACACAAAATAGAAAACAATACAAACATTATAATTAGCTAGGATGGTAGATAATTCATCACGTAATCAAATTAATAGAATCATGATAGGGGTTTTAGGTGGTAATCGTAAGGTAATACTTTTCAAATTATGAAGCTAAAATTTGTACCTCATCACTCTCCCCTAGACCTAGTAAATAGGTCCTCTTTCTTATTTTATGTAAACTTCTCTACATATTGTTGTTTGTCTGATTGCAATTGTTTGTTTTCTTCTCATATGTTACAATATTCTTCAAAATTTTGGTTGTTGTCATATATCACATGGAAAAGGGGTCCATTTCTCTAGGATTGATAATGTATTTCCTACCATTTTCCACCCTTTATTTCCACCTTTCAAATTCCCACTTAAACTATTCACTATTGACACACAATGGGGTGATTAGTTGAAGAATAAGATGAGTTTTTAACCTCATTTCGATAATTTTTTCCCTAAATTAGTAATTCTACAAATATTTTGGCTCTCTAGAGGGACCACATGATATTCCCTAGATATATGAATCTTTTTTTCTTGAGTTTCATGGGTAAATAATTATACCATTCTTCGCAAATCATAAGAGCTACTTTAGGTAAATGAATAATAAAATTTATAGAGCTTCATAGCACTACTTCAAGCTATTAGTATATTGGTCAAACATAGTAGGGTGTTATTTTAAATTGGATTTGGAGGGCCTATAGATTATGATGCTAGTGTATCATCAACAACCCTACAACCTTTTCTTTTTGATTAATATTATTTTGTTCTTTCTTTTCATGCTACATTAGTCTACATTGTGGAGATAAATGGCCTTATTTGTACCTCTCCCACAAAAAAAATAAACAAGGACATATTTATACTCATCAGATAATAAATTATATGTAAAAATTCACACAATAATTTTTTTTGTTCCAAAGTAGTGATTTTGTAGACCTCTAAGAATTCATTATCATTTGGAACATGGGACAAGTTATAAGAAATTCTCATAAATTTCCATCTCAAGATATTCTCATTCAAGAACATGGTATACATCCTCAAGGGTTTTCTACATGCAAGAAGTAATTATCCTATTTTATAGGATTTTATTTTAGCTTCTTCCAATTGATTGTGCTTGCATTGTAAATATGCCAACTCATCATACAAAATTTTCTTATCCTTTTTTAGAAAAATTTCTTAAATACCCTCCTTTTTGGGATGTTCTAAGGATATTTCTTGTGGTTGGTTTTTCTACTCCTTTAAGTACAAAATTTCTTTGTATCTCACTACCAATAATATTTTTAGTTTCTATCTCATGTTTCGTCTAAAAATTTATCTACTACACGTTAGACAACTAAATTAAATGTCGAGTTTCTTTATGAACTCTCTCTTCATCTTCTTCTAGATTTACCATGGGAGCCTTTCCCCTAGTTAGGCTTTGTTATAGAGAAACTTCATTTTCACTATCCTCTAGATTCATTATTGTTTCTTTATCCTAAATTGGACTAACCCCTTGTATTGGTGTTCCATTAATTAGTGATCCATTTACCTTTGGAGGTATTACAGTGGAGGTGTCTTGTAGAGCCATCTCTTCAAGGGTTTCTTGTAATTTGGGTTTCCAATGTTAGAGGCTGATTTTGAATTTTGACACTTGCTCCTTTGATGGGAAGGAGGAGGAATTTATGCCCTTATTTTGATTATTTCCATCTCTTCATCTAGCTGCTTTGTTTCTTCATCTTCAAAGAATTATTTATATCCTCTTTCGTTGATCATGGATTTTCTATGTTGTGAGCTCTTATGATGATTTTTGTGTACACAATTGAATTAGGTTCTTATATTCTTCATGTTTATTTAGAAAAAAATAGGCCTAAAAAAATTATTGTTTTACATTTAGAGAAGTGTCTATAGGGATAAATCCAAAGGTTTCCCCCAATTGTATTTTTTATTGTTATTTTTCAAAAATTTATAAAACTTTATCCATTTCCTATCAATTTTCTATTTTTTTAGAATTTGATGTTTATACAATAGGTGGTAAGTCCATGATGCTTTAGAGGCTCATTTCCCTTTTGATATTTTTCTATCATTAAATTAAAAGATTAAAACAAATATGAAGAGAGGCCAATTTTTAAAGTAGGGTTCTCTTCACTGCAGTGTAGGGGGGAAACATTTGAATGTTGGTTCCACAATTATACTAAATTTCCCTCACAAGTAAAGTATTTCATCATCCATATGACTATAGATTTTTAGGGCTCAAAATTTGTCTCCTTGTTAATGCCCTTAGTGTCTCCCATTTTATTGATCACCAATCAAGGAAGGGATTCTCGTCCCTTTTAAATATTTTCTATTATCCCTTGATATGCCATTTTCTTTTCATTATATATATTAATACCTTCTATAGAAATTTTAGATAATTGAGTGATGCTTTCAAGAATAACATTAAATTTTTTCCCTAAGACTATAGTGTAACCTATGGATTAGTTCTAAACAAATTCTTCTACCATCTTTGTATTGTACCCTTTGATTTTTGCAAAAAAAATCAACCATCTTGTAGCCTAGAATATATCAATTGATGTCTAGTCTTGTAACAATTCCTTTAAAGAATCATGTTTTTCTTTCCTTTTTACACCCAGTTTCCTTTGTGAGTTGACTAAGGTATAGTGCTATTACAAGTGGAATATTTTATCAAAATTCACAGGTTTTGGGTGGAGATAGCTATGGAAAACGTGGAGAAACTTAACATGAGATTTAATTAGCAGAGGATGAGAGAGGTGGTTGGGCTTATTTGATATTAAAATTTATTAATGGTGATTCATGTAAAAAAAAATCCACCCTTCTTTTTTGTTAGTCAAATTAGGGTGACATAACTTATTAATGATTGATTTATCATGGTTGGGAAAATCATGTGGATTAATTTATTACATAATAGTAATTATTGTTAGTGTAAATAGTTACATTATCAAACTAGTTAGCTTTTATCCTACCCAAAAGAGTCTTATTCATACTAATTAAGTCCCCACTTAGGGAATTTTACTTTTTGTCTAACTTCATGTGGTTGAGACACATGCACTCACCTTTTGAGACACCTATTACAATATGCACACTTGACACATGATTAACCACTTTTCATTCGAGATTACAAGTGTTGCACCTTTGGAGGGGTAGTCAGTCATTCAGTCCTACCTTCTTACCTCCTCTACCTTACATTTATTTACAAGGGACTCATTGTACATTTACGCACTCTCATAATTGTTAGAAACCAAGATCATGCATGCAAACCAAAAGGCCTTACATAGAAGATAAAAACAAGAAAAATCAAGAGCTTTGCATGAAGATGTACAAATTGATATATTCAGGAATTAATATATTACAAGAGATGGTTTTCTTTATAAAATCAATGTATGCAACCCTAATGTTGACCTAAAAGGAAACCCTAGTGTGCACAGTTAATAATTAATCAATTATTAATGTGCCTAAGTTTAGCTTAAGTACCTAAAGGAATAAGTGATTTAATTAATTAACCAATATGATATAATTAATTAAGTGTAATAACTTATTACTCTAACAACCCCCCCCCCTTAATATGAACTTAGGAAGTAGCTAAAACACTAGAAAAAAGATGCATGAAATCAAATATGGGTCCCGACAACTAGGCCTAATTAGGTACCCATGTACAAATGCAAGAATGAGGTAGAGAAGGAAAACCCAGTGGGACAAAACCCCCCTACAATGAGATGACATGTTGCAAAGAAGCACTAGAAGAACACTGGAACCGAAATCTGGCAAGCAAGGAAAGATACTTTTGTCTACTACTGAAACCGGATGAGAGTCACTAATTGACTCAAGGAATCATGAAAAAAACAATAGCAGACCCGATGCCTCAGAACACTCAAAAACTCCAAACAGGGACAACCCTGGAATCTATGAAGCAGCAGTCGATTATGGAATGATGTGATAGTGAAATGAAGTGTAAAGATGCAATTTGCAATCTCCCAACTACCAAAACATCCAAGTAATCTCCAAAAAACCCATCGAGAAAAATCTGGAATAATGATAAACCTAAGACAGATACAGAAAAAAGTGCATGGACAGCAACATAGAGCTCCTCAATACCTTTCCAACACCGAAAAGATAGCAAAAATTGAAGATCGTGGCAAAAAGTTATGAGCTTGGAAGTGATAAATGAACATCTGAATTCAAACATAAATAAATGTAGATAAATAGAAAAATACTTTAAAATAAACAACACCACAGGATAGTGCTCAAAACCAACTTTCTAGCAATATCTCGTTTGCCCGATTTTGATACCATATGTCCAAGTTATGCCAAAAAGAAAAAAAATGCTCTTTTAGGGCAAACTGGGGTTAGGAGGGGGCAAAATAGGTCGTACGGTCGCTGATGTCATGTTGACATCATCAAGTCACGAGCTTAAATTTGATGGCCATCTGGTCAGCGCCGCAAAAAATCGACCCCCTGCAAAACAAAATCTGTTGTGGTCACCCATATGACCTAACTGGGGGCTAGAGTTGGTCAGGGGTCGGGCGCGGAGCTCCAGGTCCCCCATAGAACCGTGGCAGCGTTGACTAGGCCCACGAGGGCTGAAGTGGGAGCTGGCAGTGGGTTGACCAACATAGGTGGAGACCGTCGGTGGCAGTGTTCGGTGGGTGGCCACCTGGTGGCCAGTTGGTGGTCGCCGGGTGGCGGACCCTTTTTCTTCTACTTGCACTTTTTTTAAAGTATTTTTTCAATTTTTTTAAATTTTTTTTAAACCCACGCCTCAGAAAGCATGTTGGGGAGGTCGTATGGCCTCCTTGGCAAAAAAAATTTGCCTTCTGAACCAACTTCGTTAATATCGATGAAACGAAGGGCGATCTTAGGGTTTTGGGGCGCTATGAACGCGATGGTAGTGTCTATTTTTCTCTAAGATGCTCCAAAAAATAGGCTACCTCCAGAGCTTCCAAAAAAACATTGAACTTGAAACCCTCACAAATCTGGCAAACGATGACCAAAATCTACAAAGTGAAAGTCAATTCTGACTTTTTCTAGCACTTTGAATCCAATGGGGAAGCCTGATTTGATCCAAAACGTTGCATAGATGAACTCAAGGCATAAAATCCTTGAGGAACCCCAAACAAACTCTATAATGATTTTCTCCAGAATTTGAGAAGGGGTTGCATGTCAAAGCTCTGATACCATGTTAGAAACCAAGATCAGACATGCAAACCAAAAGGCCTTCCATAGAAGAGAAAAACAAGAAAAAGAAGAGCTTTGCATGAAGATGTGTAAATTGATATATTCAGGAATTAAGATATTACAAGAGATGATTTTCTTTATAAAATCAATGTATACAACCCTAATGTTGACCTAAAAGGAACCCTAGTGTGCATAGTTAATAATTTATCAATTATTAATGTGCCTAAGTTTAGCTTAAGTACCTAAAGGAATAAGTGACTTAATTAATTAACCAATATCATATAATTAATTAAGTGTAATAACTTATTACTCTAACAATAATATATGACAGGTATGATTTTGTGTTCATTGTTTCACTACTGGAAGATATCAAGTGATTGTGCTTTTAGATTTTGGCTTCTCCACAATATTAGATCCATGATTACACATCTTGTTTTGAATAAGGTGACTCTAGCACTTAGCCCTATCATGAAATCATTATGGATCCAAATACACATCACCAATGAGTCCAAAAATCCTAAGAAACAAGAAATACCTTTCGTTTTCATCAAGTTCGGTTAGTTTAAATTTTTTTCCTTTATACTTGACAATATGTAATATAAATCCATATTATACAAAAAAGTTGCAGAAAAGAAAAAAAAAATAGAGGTTTGAATAGCCCTCTATCCATTTCACCATTTTTTTCAAAAAAAAAAATTGCTAGATTTTGGCCTATTCAACCTGTTTGCAAGGTTACAAAATCCACAAGATGATTGTTTTGGAAAATCACTATCCTCTCCATAATCTCCCAGCATTGTGTGGGATCTCTAGAGAAATAATTGAGGTCTTCAATAGAAAATTAGCACTTCACCAACACCTTTGCCATCTTCATAATCTAATTTGCATTAAGAAGCTCAACCTTGGATTACTTTGGTGTGGTGTAGAATTGGGAGACTGTGCACGCTAAAATAAATATTCATCCTTTTACACTCACTCTCAATTGGTTGATATTTTCCTGAAATACAAAGATCTTGTCATTCATTATTAGCATGAAATGGTCAAGGCAAGAGACAATCAAATTATTAAAAGAGAGGAGGAGTCGAGTGAATGCCTCCACCACAATTTCAATTGAAGGCAAGTTGCTCAAAAAGGTTGGGTGGATATATATTTGTGCAAAGAAAACCTTCCAAGAGCATCAACCCTTAAAAAATTTGTATTATTATATTGTGCAAGGTCATGGCCTCTTCTTTGAAGTTCATGCTTGGAACTCTCCGTCAAATTTATATTACAATGCCCCTCTACAAAATAACCTTCATCTTCTATTGAATCCAATTGCTTGACCCATCAAAACCTTCACAAGTGAATCAAAGTGGGCTTACACAAAGTGCTCTTAGCTACCTATTAATTTCCTCCCATGGTGAAATAGCCTGCAACTAAGAAAATTTAGTGATCATTCTATTCAATATAGAAATTAAGGAGTGTGGTGAATTATATTCCTTCACTTTTTTATGTTTGTTTGTTTTTTGTCTTTTGGAAATCATCAAATTTAGTGTCATTTGAAAATTTTAATGATGGTATTTGTGATAAAAATTTAGGAAATATTATCATTTGAGAGATGATGTAGAGTCCAGGATTAACACCATTGAAGTCAAGCTTCATCTTGTAATTGAGGTTCTCTGCACATATGCTAATTAGGTATGTTTTTTATTCTTTATTATATGACAGCTCTAGCTAATAGGGTGTTGTTATCTATGACAACAAACTCTTTGACAATGGTGTATTTGGACTAGGGATTCATCCCCCAAAAAAATAGTAATTGCACGTGCCCACTAACCCATTGTTAGGATAGGTGACATTATAATTGTTATCCTAAGTTGATTTTATGTGTCTCCACAACCTTTGGAAATTGTCCTAGAGGACATGAGAGGAAAAATATTTATTATTTATTTTTCCTATTACAAATTGTAATTGCATTTGTAGAGGTGGACCCACTACGGTGACAGTTGTAGAGCATCCTCAGAGAATATTCCATCTATTCATCCATTTTTTGGGTGGGGACCACCCATAAATGCATGCTCTTGCATATTGATTTGTATGATTTGCATGTTATCCTAGGTTGGGCACCCAAGTTTTCATGTTCTAGGTATGAGCCATCGGATCCATCACAGAGTAATGGAGCACTTGGGTTTGACCAATTGTGATTGGCTATGGGTTAGGTGCCCATGTGAAGACCATGTGATCATTTAATAATTTTAACTATGTTTACGATTTTTCCAATAAGAGGAGAGTGTGTTTTTCCAAGTGGTTTATGCTTGTTGTTTCAAGATAGCACAGTGGTATTCTCTCCCAAAAATATCTATATATTGGAGCCTTGAGATAGTGGTTTCATAAGTTTGTTTGCAGGTTGTTAGAGTAACAAAGTGTTGTAGGAATTCAAAGAGGAGTGTTGTATTGATGTGTACTTCATGTGAAGAATAATACAAGCATCGCATCTCTTTAGGTGTGGAATTTTTTATTGCAAGGGTTTCTCCACGTATATCCTTTGTCACTTATGTTTCTCAGCTTGTGGTAGTGATGTTTTGCTTTCATTCTTGGATATGCTAATTACATTATCATATAATTGGTAATCTTGAATACATAATGTCATATTTACAATCACATTTTTATGTTCATATTGTTGCAATTTTCAACTTGATATCCAACATTTGGTATCAAAGATAACGGTTCTATTGAGAGAGGGACACCTTTCTCTTAAGTATTGAATATTTTTTGGCTATAGTGGGAGCTTTGCTTTGTGGGTTTTGCATATTTGTGAAGAATATTGAAATCCATGGCTTCTACCTCCCATCTAGATATTGATAAATTAAATAGCACTAGTTACAAGTTGTGGAAGTTGAAGATGTAAGATCTCCTTGAAGAGAGAGATTAGTGGTTGGAAGTTTCAAATGAAAAGAAACCATCTAGTGTGTCTAATGAAGATTGGCTACAAATGGACAAGGAATAAGGAACTATCTAGTTGTGTCTTGTAGATTTCATCCTCTTGAATGTTTTAAAAAAATATACCGCATACAAGTTGTGGAAGAGGATAAGTGATATTTATCAAACTATAAGTATAACTAATAAAAATTATATCTCAAAAGACATTTATATTCTTTGAAAATGAAGGATGGTGACTCTATTGTAGAATGTTTAAATGATTTTAGTATGTTTATAAGTTTCTTGCATCTATAGATGTTAAGATAGAAGAAGAAGAAGATAAATGCATATTATTGCTTTGTTCTTTACCTAAATCTTGGGAAAATATAATTGTTAACATAAGAGGTGGTGGTGTAGTGCCAAATATGGATAATGGAATTTCTGCACTTCTTTCAGAATAAATGGGAAGAAAGTCCATGAATGTGGGCTCCCAAGATACCTTGCATGTGTGAGGAAGGTCCAAAGAAAAAGGAGGACCTAAAGGGGAGAAAATGAGAGACAACTCTGAAGGATTTTGTAAAACCTCGAGAAGAGTAAAGTGTTGGAATTGTGGTAAGAGAGGGAATGTGAAGGAGTACAAAAACAAGAAAAATATTTAAGATGCCTCCACAAAATACTCCTCAGAAGATGGTGATTTTTACGCTTAGTTTATTTTTTCTAGCACTATTAGTAGTGTTGCTTGGCTTATTAATTTTAGTTGCTCCTACCATATGACTCCTCAAAAGGAGTGATTTACTTCATATTTGGCTTATGATGGGGGAGAAGTTTTTCTTGGTGATAACAACATGAAGAATATTGTTGGTAAGGGAAAGGTAAAGTTGTGTTTCATTGATGGAAGGGTTAAAACCCTTGATGATGTTTTACATATTCCAAGACTTGTGATAAATTTACTTTCAATATCCAAGTTGAATGATTCTGGAATGCATGTGACATTTGACAAGTCTGTTTGTAGGTTGGTAAAAGGGAATTTTGTGATTGCTAACGGATCTTGAATAGAGACATTTTTTAGGTTGAATGCCTCCACTTTTTGTAACTCTACTAATGTAACTGGCACTGAAAATGCATGTATGTTGTGGCACCATAGATTGGGTCACATAAGTGAAAAGGGTCTTAAGACTATTTTGAATAAAAAATTGGTAGATGGTATTTCTGATTACTCTGTTGGTAAAAATGATTTTTGTGAGCATTGTGTGTTTGGTAAACAAAATAGATCATCATTTCCTAATAGAACTAACAAAGCTAAGAGATTATTAGAGATCATTCATTCAGATGTGTTTGGACTAGTGGATGTTGAATCTTTTATAAAATCTTGTTATTATGTTACTTTCATTAGTGATGTCTCAAGATACTCTTGTATTTATTTTATGCATGTAAAGTATGAGGTTTTCACTATGTTTAAGGAATTTAAAGCCTTAGTTGAGAAGAAAATAAATTATAAGATAAGGGTGTTGAGATCTGACAATGGGAGTGAATATTATGAGTTTTGTAAGCATGCATGTATTTTTTGGAAAAATACTACTCCTTATACACCCCAAAATATAGGGTAGTAGAGAGAATGAATTAAACCTTGACGAAAAGGGCTAGGAGCATGTTGAGTGGTGTTAAGCTTGATAGATTCTTTTGGGAAGAAGGTGTAAGTATTGCATGTTATTGATTAATAGATCTCCCTATTTAGCTCTTGTTGATAAAACTCCTTATTAATTGTGGATAGGTAGACATAATTTCTTTTCACATTTAAGGTTCTTTGGTTGTGAGGATTTTGTTCATGTGCCTCAAGAGAAGTGATCTAAATTGGATCCAAAAGCATAGAAATACATCTTTGTTGGTTATGGTGAGAATGTAAAAGATTATAAGCTTTGGAATCCACTAACTTGTAAAATGGTTTTCTTTAGAGATTTTATTTTCAAGGAGTTTAGAGCTTACTCAAGTAAAGAACAATCGAAGGAGAAAGATAAGACAAAAATAGTGCACTTCTAGACAAAGATAGAAAAGTAGGAAGATGCACATGTGGAAGAATAACCAAATAGATTAGAGGATGGATAAGAAGAAGAGGTTTCAAAGAGTTCATGTGATGTGCTCTATGAGCATACAAAAGAAGAAGAACAAGAAGATCCCCTTACTCCTACCTTGAGAAGATTCACAAGATAATGAAATCTAGTTGACAGGTTTAGCCCACCAGATTTCTATTGTGTATTTTCTTTGTTGAGTATTGATGATGAACCTAGATATTTTAGGGAGGCTCTCTCTTCAAAGGAAAGTGAGTCTTGGATGCAGGCCATGTAGGAGGATATGATGGCTTAGGATAGTTGTGATACTTGGGATCTTATTATTTTTCCCAAAGGAAGGAAGCCCATTGGTTTCAAGTGGGTATTTAAAAAGAAATTTGGTGTAAATGGCTAATTACAGTGGTACAAGGTCAGACTGGTGGCCAAGGGCTACTCCCAAAGAGAGGGATTTGGTTTTGAAGAAATTTTATCTCTTGTTTCTAAGTTAACTTCTATTAGATTCCTATTATCTATTTGTGTTGCTTATAATTTTGAAATAGAGAAAATGGATGTTCAAGCTTCTTTCTTGCATGGGGATCTTGAGGAGGAAATTTATATGTCACATCCTGACAGTTTTATTGTGAAAGGAAAAGAACACTTGGTTTGCAGGTTAAAATGGTCATTATATGGTTTGAAATAGTCACCTAGGATGTGGTACTAGGATTTTGATGCCTTTTCATTGAAGTTGGTATTTTTTAGAAGCAAAGAGGATCATTGTTGTTTATGTTAAGACTATTGCTAATAAGATACTAATCATTGTCTTGTATGTTGATGACATGTTGTTTATGGGTAACAACAAGATGATTATTAGGGAGATTAATGCTTAGATTTCTATAACATTTGATGTGAACGATTTGGGGGCTACTAAATAAATCTCTGGGATGGAAATCAGTAGGGATCGATTTCATAGAAAGCTTCGGTTAAGTCAAAGTAAGTATGTTGACACCATTTTGTATAGGTTCAGTATGCATGACCATAAACCAATAAATATTCCATTTCTAATTGGTACTAAGTTTATTTTAGACATGTGTCCTAATTTTGATGATGATTTTGAAGAGATGTCTAAAGTTCCTTATCCTATTGTTTTTAGTAGTTTGATGTATTCAATGGTTTACACTAGACCAGATATATCCCAAGCAGTGGGAGTTTTGAGAAATTTTATGGCTAACCTTGGTAGAGAGCATTGGAATTTTGTTAAAAGGTTGTTTAGATATTTACATGAGACATTTTATTATTGTTTCTTTTATCATGGTGTTGATGATCTGGTTAATTCATTAGACATACAAGGTTTTGTTGATGAAGATTGGACATGTGACTTGGACAGTCAAAGGTCCACTAGTGGCTATGTTTTTACTTTGTTTGGAGATGTAGTGATTTCGATAATTAAAAGACAACCTACAGTTTCATTTTCCACCACCGAAGTAGAGTACATAATTTCTACACTTGCATCTAAGGAGGTGGTTTGGTTATAGAGACTTGGTAAAGGTATTAGTCTTGATTACAAGATCATGAGGATTGGATGTGGCAGTCAAAGTTCCATATGTTTGGCCAAAAATCCTATGTATCATTCTCATACTAAGCATGTTGATATTCAATATTTCTTTGTGTGAGAAATGGTTGAGAATGGTAAGGTCTTGATTGAGAAGGTTGATACTTTGGATAATGTTGTAGATTCTCTCATGAACCTAGTGACCACAAATAAGTTCTCTTGGTGTAGGAAGGCCATGAGCCTTGATCACTTTACTTGATTATAATTATAATATATCTCATGGATGTAATTGCAATGTATAATGTCAAGTGGGAGAATGTTAGGATAGGTGACATTATAATTGTTATCCTAAGTTGATTTTATGTGTTTATGCATTCTTTGGAAAGTGTCCTAGAGGACATGGGAGGAAAAATATCTATTATTTATTTTTCCTATGATAATTTGTAATTACATTCATAGAGGTGGACCCACTACAGTGATGTTTACAGAGCATACCATGAGAATATTCCATCTAGGCATCCACTTTCTAGGTGGCGACCACCCAAAAATGCATGTTCTTTCATGTTGACTTACATTATTTGCAAGTTATCCTAGGTTAGGCACCCAAGTTTGCATGTTCTGGGTATGAGCCTTCAAATCCATCAGAGAGTAATGGAGCATTTAGGTTTGACCAATTATGATTTCCTATGGGTTAGGCACTCATGTGAAGGAATTGTGATCATTTAATAATTTTCACTATGTTTATGGGTTGTCCACTGGGAGGGGTATGGGGATTTCTAGGTGGTTTATGCTTCTTGTTTTGGGTTACCAAAATGGTATTCTCTCCCATAAATAGCTATATATTGGAGCCTTGAGATAGTGGTTTCATAAGTTTGTTTGTGGGTTGTTGGAGAAACGAAGTGTTCCAAAAGTTCAGAGAGGAGTATTATATTGATGTGTACTTCATTTGAAGATTAATACAAGCATTACATCTCTTTGGGTGTGGATTTTTTTCGCAAGGATTTTTCCATGTATATCTTGTGTCACTTATGTTTCTCAACTTGTGGTATTATTGTTTTTCTTTCATTCTTGGATACGCTAATCACATAATTGGTAAGCTTGAATACATAATTGTTGGACTCAAGGGAACACTGAGAGGGGGGGGTGAATCAATGCTCAACAAATTTTAGACTTCATCAATCTAAAACTTGAAACCATTTCAACATTGCATTAAAGAAAATATGCATGCATTCAAAGTAATCATTCATGACACCATAACAGAGATTGTTTGCATGGAAACCCTGTTAGGGGAAAAACCATGGTGGAGGTTAATCCACAATTTGAGTACTCAAATATAATTGTTTACAAAAGAGAATGCAATTGCATTCAAGCACACTACCTAGAGCTCACTGCTCAAAGAAGAGGCTCACTGCCATACAAAAGTTTAGATTAAAACCATCTGAAGGTTGAACTGAGATGATAGCATCTACTTATGCCAGGTTACAGTTCCGGTGAATCTCATAGATTGAATTTTGGATCTGTATATTGATTCTTCTCTTTGCTCTGCTCTACTCTACTCTTCTCTTCGCTCAACACCTAGACTAGTTCACACTATTATTCTGTTGAATCTTGCACCACACGTATTCACATGCTTGCACACTTCTTCACTTCTAATCACACACCTTACACACATCAAAATGATAGAATCGATCTCATATATATATCTACTAACAAGGATTTACTCATTCATCAGTCAACTTCATTAAATATTAAGTTACTTTCATCTTCTTGGCCAGATCCACGACTAATTCTTTATGTGCATCCTCCAAATTCAGTTAAGATAAAGAGAGGACTTGAATAAACATAATTGAGCACAAATACATTTAATTAATTACTCCTTATACATATGTGATTACTATATTCATTAGGTCAGCCTTCTAGCATAGATAACCAACAAATTAGTGCACTAGATCTTCTAGATCACGTACTAGTGAGTGCACATCAAAACAATCCTTCACCAAGGTTTAACAAACATCAAAAAACCTTCCTCAGAGATCCACAACCCAAAATATCTATCTAGTGAGGTGTTCAGATCAACTTTTATGCCTGTAACCGGATGCCTTGAACTTTACTTTGTTATGTCAGTAGAAACCAAGACTATACTGCAAAGCGGATGTAAGACTTAGTATGGCATTAAGGTTGCCTTGGTTGTATTTTTTCATCAATGAAAACACTTACAAGCCATATGCCAACAATAATTCCATATTTGAAATCACATTTTTAAGTTCATAATTCTTTAAATTACACCTTGATATCTAATACCCATCAAGGGTGATTCCTCTCCAGCTATCTCCACCTTCCAATAGTGGTCAAAATTATCTTTTTTTTAAACCATCAAATTTATGCAAAACAGTTAGTTAACTGTCAAGTAGTTATCAAAGCTTGTAAGGGGGATATTTTATTTTTGCAATATATTTCAAACAAGGAGGTTTTTTCTAAAACTTGAATAGCATTGACAAAAATTTGGTACCATCAAGAACACTATGGTAGTTATTTTTCCAAAATTCTGTTATTTTTTAACTCTTTTTGGTCTTTGAAGCCATATTTTGTATACAAACTTTAATGGGGCATAACATTCACTCCAATTATTAAAATTTTGCATTTTTTTTTAAACAAATCATAGTTTTGTAAGGAATCAACATATAATTGTTATTTTAATATTTGGACGGCTCATTTCATCATTAATTTTAAAAATCACCATGTATTATAAACAATCGATTTAGGCATCAAATCTCAACAACATTGTATTTTTTCTTGCACATATTTTTACGAGGGGGATATGTTATAGAACTAATCATCTTGGGGGGATAAATTTGTATTTCACATTGATTTTTCTCATGTCTAAGAACTAAAAAATGAAATGTATATATTATGGGAGTAATAAACATGGGGATGAATTTTATATTCATGTCTCACAAAATATCCACCAACTCTCATTCAAAACAAATCCTTGTCCATCCCCTAATACTAGATTTAAATCTAGAGTTGATATCTCCATGGATTCTTGATTATATGCACTAGGACATTGGTATCATCTTTCTAGATTTGTCACATTGGGAAACATTTCTACCAAACATATCATCTTTGTTTGTAGAATCCCACATTGTTGATTTAGAAGACAAAATTGAGGACATTGGTCTTCTATTTGATGACAGTCACATGCACATTATTGTCGCCGCATCTTTTTATCTTTCTCTTACCTTGCCTACATCAACTTCTATAATGAAAATTTTGTTTTATATTCATGAGTTGACGTATTTGACTCAGTCATCATCCATTTTGATATTGTATGTAGCAGTATCAGATTCTCATAAGTTCATTCATCACCATACATCCATGCTTCATGTACTTGAATCCTACATGTACCTAATTCATTCTATCAAAATATGTCACAATTTAGCATTATCTTGGATATCCTTGAGAATCATCCAAATACATCATCATGGGCATCATATAGGTCTTTAAATCATGTGAAAAATTTAGAGACCTTCATCTTGCTTCCTACATATTCCTATCTAGAATGAGAATCCATATTGCACACATTTGTGGTGTTGTTTCTTCCCAAGGGGATAAATTTTGTTCAATAATCATGATTCATCTTCAACATCCATTTTTGAGTTTCTACTTACATTACAAATATCATTTTGAGGGGAGGTTGCATGGTTTATCTTCTCATCTTAGTTTTTGGAGGGAGCATTTCCTCAAATGGAGATCTTTTCATCTCACCTTTTAGGGGGTCATATAGATCTTCTCTCTTTTCTCTCCTATGGGGGAAAATTCAATGTGCATTGTGCTAGAAGTAGTACTTGGGGGGCCATCATGAATCCTTCTATATTCTATCTTCTTCACTTGTGCATTCACTTTGTATCATTTCTCTTTTGGAGAGGAGTTTTATTTCCCTTTTTGTTTTATCCTTTGATCCATTTATAATAAATTTTTAAATGCATACCTAAAATGGTCTAGTAGTCGAGACCCATCATCACCTTTGCATATATTACTCCCTAAGTTTCACTTAAGGGGTTTGTTAGTGTAAATAGTGATATTATCAAACTAGTTAGCTTTTAGCCTTCTTATAAGAGTCCTATTCACACTAGTTAAGTCTCCACTTAGGGATTTTTACCTTATTTCTCTCTTCATGTGGTTGAGACACATGTACTCACATTTTGAGATACATATTACATGCACATTTGACACATTCTCAAACACTTGTCATTTGAGCTTACATGTGTTACACCTTTGGATGGGTAGTCATTTGTCTAGTCCTATCTTCCTACCTCCTCGACATTTCTTTTATATATAAGAAACTCATATAAATTTATAAACTCTCATAATATGTTATAGGCACAATTTTGCGTTCATTATTTCACTTTTGGAAGATATCAAGTGATTGTTCCTTCAAATCTTTGATTCTCCAATAATTATTACCTTCCTAATTAAGAATAAATGTACATAATTGTCACCATCATTTCCATAAATTAAAAATTTAATGCTAAAATTTATGACATGTCAAAATTATGATAGGGATTCAATTTTATTGAGTACTTATAATCTTTAAATTGATTCTTTGTACATCGCACTATAAATGTAGAAAAATACAACCTATTTGATGGAGGTAGCTAGAACTACAAAATTCTTTATCTATATATCACTTTAGATAACTAGCACATACTATTTTGTATTTGTAAAAATTAACATTCCAAATCTTTATTAATCGATTCAAAATATCATACTCTATAGAAAACATGAACAATTTTTGAAGTATCATTGAAAAGATTATTCCAAAGGAAACATGAACATCCTTCCAGAGCATTGTTGAAATGATGTTTTTCAGAGGAAACAATAATGTTCTTCCAAAGTATTATTGAAATATGCTTCCAAAAGAAACAAAAAATATATTTTAGAGCATTATTGAAAGGATTCTTTTAGATAAAACACAAACATTATTTTGGAGCATCATTTAAAGGATCCTTTAAGAGGAAACATGAATATTATTTTGGATCATTTTTGAAAGGATGCTTTAGGAGGAAACATCAACATTATTTTGGAGCATCATTGAAAGGATGATTTTGAAGGAAACACAAACATTCTTCTGGAGCATAGCTAAAGGGATTATTTTGGAGGAAATATGAAAAATTTTCTAGATCATTGTTGCAAGGATGCTTCTAGAGAAAACACAGACATTCTTCTAGAGCATCATTGAAAGGACACTTTCTGAACTACAAAGGGAAACATGATACATATATACATTTATTTATTTTTTGAAACACTAACATAGAGTACTTACCTCAAATTTGTTGGTGAAGGGGATCTTCCCTTTACATAATGAATTTAAATCTATCCTTTGATCATATAGACAAAATCTTCTTCACTTGTTGGTTTTTGGTACATAAATAATTTGTGACAATTTACTAGAAGTGTTCTTGCAAGACCATTAATTGGGTTTGTATGTAAAAATCCATTATCAAATATTTATTTTGCTTCATAAGGTCCTAACCAACTATTGTTGACAAATTTCTTCATCTAAGACATCTTTTCCTTTTTGTTTGTTATTTGATGTTAGGGTTGGGGGTTTTTTGCAAATAATCTTTCATGAAGTCCCCTTTTTTTACCATGTAGAAGGATTTTTTACTTTATTTTTTAGAATATCTGAATAGACTCCTAATGACACCTAGAGTAAAGAATAATTCTTGGCAATGGTGCCAAAAAGTGATAAGGCACCACCAAACCTCATACCTTAATCAATTATTTTTTTGTCCATCCAAGTGGTGTTCAAAGCATATATTCAATAGGAAGTTAGTTACCCTATTCTAATGAGTTTTTTTAAGCTATGAAATGAAGAAGTGATTATTCTAAAATAAAATATAACTAAAAAATAATTTGGAACTATTGAAAAAAAAATTGAAATTTAATCTATAGAAATAACTTAAGATCTACTACAAAAAAGAAAAAAAGTTTCTAGCTACTTGACTATTCAAAATGAAAATTTAAAAATACTTAACTATTCTTCTAAAAACAATGCTATACTATCAAATTCTTCCAACATTTTCAAATAATCATTTTTTAAGTTAAAACTATGTACTAATTTTTGCTTCTACAAAATATAATGCTTTATCAAACAATATAGAGACAACAGATAACTAAATTGTAAGTATAGACTCAACGATTCACCTCATTTAAAAGACAAGATTACTTAAAAAAACATAATGATTTATAATAACAACAAAAAATAAAACAATTTATCTCTAATCTACTATTTTGGTTCCTTAATTAAGTGGCCAACTCTCTAGATGATAGAAATCTAAAACTCATAATATCATTCACAAATAGCAACAACACATTTGTTAACAGAGTGAACTTATATTATTTATGCATTCAAAAAAGTTGTGTCTAATGAACATCAAAGAGATATATATCTACACTAATGCCTAAATTTCAACATCATGTTTATCATGCATGAATATTGTTGAGAGTTTATTAATACAAGTTCATAAATTAAAGTATAGTTACATTTAATAGAATAGCTTATCCATTAGATTTGAGGAATTCACCATATAGCAGGAGTCCCCATCTTCATATCTTTTGAGGTGATCAATAGACCATGTCGTGATTCCCTTTAAAAATATCCTTAATAGGGGACAAGTGTGTCTAGTAGAGTATTATTTTCCTTGTTACCATCACTCCTCCAAAACTCTTTTGCAGTATTTTTGGATTGTGACTATTTTATAGTTGTGATTGTTTTGAATCTACCTAAGGTGTGGGCATTTATTCCCATTATTTATCGATTCTATCTATTTGAATATCCTTTATTACCCTACTTCAAAAAAATGATACTTTCCACCCCAATTATTAGCATTAAAATCCTTTTTTAACATAGAATAAAAAATAGGAATATATAATTATAATGAACTAGGATAGAAAATAATTCATCACGTGATAAAATTAATACCATCATAATAGGGATTGTAGGTGGTAATGGAAATGTAAAAAAATTCAAATTATGAGGCCAATATTTATACCTCATCATCCATTAATGAAATTCTTGGTCGATCATGGTAGTGAGTGAATTCATTTAATCAAATGATATTGTTTTGTGAAAGTGCAAGAGTCTATAGAAAATCATACCCAAAGGATGCAATGGTTTGAGGGAGTAGGGATCAAGTGTTGATGATACAAAGTGCATAGGGAAGCAAAATTTTGTGGGTTTTCCAATAGTAAGGAGTGAGAGTATGATGATTAGGGTTTTGGGGTCTCTAATATTGGAAAGGAATGAAGAAAAGGAAGAAATTTATGAAAACAAAACTAAATTTAACTCCTAATCTAAGATAGAAAATGACTTAGACATACTCATATAAGGGACATTAAACTTCTTCCCTTCCTAAAATTGCTTTCCCTCAAGTAACATAAATTTGGATGCTCCAAGATATCTTGTCCTTCCCACATAACATCTTTAATAGGTAAATTATTCAAAATATCTAGATACTTTATAATTCTTCTACTCCTTGACTTCTTCACCCCTACTATCAATAATATCATAAGGTTCTAATATGAGTTTTACCTCATCATTTGAGGGTTGAAAATCCACTAATAGTGTGATATGTTGTTGAAGGTCTCTCTTGAAGTGAGACACATTATGAATCTTGTTATATTTTGGTAATTCCAACTCATATGCAACTTCATCAACTCTCCTCAAGATTTTGTAAGTCATATAGAAGAATGGATTGAGGTGTTCGTAAAATGGGTCTCAACCTTGGAATTATATAAAGGTTATTGTTGATACGATGTATATATGAATATATATATTTCCTAGTTACACCGATAGGTGTAATATACAATGGGAGCACGAGTTGGCGTGTAGGAGCGAAATGTGAACGTGTTAACTTTTTCAGGAAACTCCTGAAATGGATGACACAATATATATTGATATATTGTAAATCTAGACTATTTTTTATTAGGTTTTAGATCTAATGGTAGATATTGTTTGGCATGTCTTGTCATAAAACTTAACCCTATTTTATGAGAGCATTCTATTATGGTTGTGATAGTGTGATTTATTTTAAGAGTCTGATAACAGTCTTGTTGTCTCTTGATCTCTAGTGGCAATACTCCTGTGAGAAGCTTGATCTATAAGTATATTGTAATCTTTGTGATTTCTAAATAATATATTGGGTAGATTTTGGAGTGTGGTGTTTTTCTCCTGAAAGGGTTTTCCCAATGTAAATCATTGTGTCATGGTATGCATGATATATATGTTTATTATTTTTTAAGTTTTTGTAACTATTAAATACTATAAATTTTTGTATTATTCTCCTCTTGATATTAGTGTAGGAAGTTTTTCTACTACCTTAGCTTCTTTACAAGTGGTATCAAAGCTTAATTACCTTTGGTTTTAGTTGTGGGTTGTTGAGATTTTTGAACTAATCTAGATTTGAACCCGAGCTTGTGCAAAAGACACTTTTTGATCTTGTTGCAAGAATTTTATGATGGCAAGTTCATCAGAGAGAAAAAATGTGGAGAAAAAATTTAGAAATAATTTTAAGATGTGGAAGCTAAATATGGAGGATATGTCGATAGATCGAGATCTGTGGGATGTTATTGATGAGAATGTTTCAAGGCATATAGATCCTACTCAGGCTACTCAATATGATGTTATGGACCATAAAGACAAGGTTCTAATTAGATTGTGCTTGGAAGAATTTGTTTTTAAATTGTCCATGAAGAGACCTTTGCACAGAAACTATGGAAGAAGCTTGGTGAGGTGTATCAATCCAAATCTTTAGTGAACAAGATTCTCTTGAGGAAGAAATTGTATTCCTTGAGAATGGAAAAGGGCGGATGAATCACAGACCACCTCGAATCATTCAGTATGTTGGTATCTCAATTATCATCAATTGGTGTCAAAATGGAAGAGGAGGAGAAATCTCAAATCCTTCTTTTCTCTTTGCTTGATTCGTGGGATTCTCTTGTTATGGTTATTGGGAGTACTTCTATTATATTGAAGACTAAATATGTGGTGGGTTCTTTGCTTTCTGAAGAGATGAGGAGGAAGGTATCCATCAATACCAAGGAGACCCTAAATATTCATGGAAGACCTAAAGAAAAACGTAAGAAGAATGAGAAGCATGACAAATCCGAGTCCAAGGGGAGATCTAAATCTCCTAGAAAGTCCAAAGTTATTTGTTGGAATCGTGGTAAGCTTGTACATGTTTGCAAGGAACATAAAGAAGAAAAATAAGAGATTTGATTTTGATTCTGAGTCCAAGAAGGAATATGGTGATGCATTCATTGCAGTTATGGTAACTATGATGCATGGTTAATTGACTCAGGTACATCTTTCCATATGACCTTTAATAGAGATTGGTTTTGTGATTATGAAGAATTTGATGGAGGTAAGGTGCAATTGGGTGATGATTCTCATTTAAACATTATTGGTTGTGGTAAAGTTAAAATCAAGTTTCTTGATGGTAGAATAAAAAGGATTAGTGGTGTGTTGCATATCCCTGGATTAGCACAAAGTTTTTTATGTGTGAGAAAGCTAATAAATGTGGGTGTGTAAGTAGTATTTTTTGATGCAAGATGCAAGATGGTTAGAGGTTCTACGGTGATTGCTAGAGGTGTCAAATATGTTACATTGTATAAGCTTAATGCATGCATTGTTGACTGAAATAGTACTTCTATGAAAATAAAGTCTATGGAAGAAGTGAGGGTTTCACCTTCAGCAGATGGCCATGGATTTTGGGTACCCAAGGGCTTCTGAGTCAAAGTTACCTGCAGAGAAAACTATGTTATGAAACCAAAGACTTGGCCAAATTGGAGAAAAGGTTCTAAGGACCTTGAAAAATAAATACCTTGTTGAAGTTTTGTCTGATTGTAATCTTGAATTCGATTTTTGTGAGCATTGCATTTATGGAAAATAAAACCGCGTTTAGTTTTACTTTGAGTTCTCATAAATCTTGTGGTGTATTGGATCTTATTCATTCTTATGTGTTTAGTCTTATATATGTTCCTTCGATTGGTAAATCCACATATTATGTTTCATTTTTTGATGATATAGTAGGACATGGGTATATTTTCTAAAGAGTATATGAATTTTTTCAGTCGATTTAAAGAATTTAAAGCAATGGTTGAGTTGCAAATTGGAAATAAAAGAAAAATTTTGAGGATTGATAATGGTGGTGATTTTTTCTCTAACGATTTTGATAGATTCTATAAAGATTGTGGTATTCATAAATGGAAGACAATTCTACATACTCCACAACATAATGAAATTGCAAAAAGAATGAATAAGACACTAATGGAGAAGGCTAGGAGTATGTTGAGTGGTGTTGGTATTGAACAAAGGTTTTGGGTTGAAGTTGTTGCCACTACTTGTTACCTAATTAATAGGTATTCTACATCATCTCTTATTTATAAGATGCCTATAGAGGCATGGTCAGGTCACAAGCCTTCATTACGAAATCTTAGTTTTTGTTTGTGAGGCATATGCACACATGTTGCAAAGGAGAAGCGAACGAAGTTGGAGAACAAGGTTCTGAAATGTATCTTCATTGGATACAGTTATCATGTGAAAGGATATAAGCTTTGGGACCCTATTGCACAAAAGGTAATACATAGTAGAAGTGTTATTTTTAGAGCAAAGCCTTATTCTATTATATTTCACCCATAAAAAAGTAAACAAGAAGATTTGATTCAATTTCCTTCTACACCTGAGAAAGTTGAATTGAGGCCCAAGGATAGACAAGAAGTTGAGGAGAGCTCATCCAGCTCTGAATCTTCAGAAGAGGAGGAAGAACCTCCAACTCGATTTGTTCATAGGTCTAAAATACATAGACAACCACCTGAAAGGTATTCACTTGATGATTAAAGATGTATTTTTCCTTTGAACACTAACATGGATGAGCCCAGATCTATAGAAGAGGCACTAGGTATGAATGATGTAGAATCCTAGAAGATTGTTATGGATGAAGAAATGGAATTTTTGAAAAATAATGATACATGGGATCTTGTACCATTGTCTGAAGGAAAAAAACTTGTTGTTTGCAAATGGGTGTTTGGTACAAGGGCACCTAGTGGATTTCATGCCTACATGAGGCGATTTTGTAATTTTTGGTTTTGATAGGTAACTCTTTTATAATAAGGTATTTTTTTACAATTTTAAATTTTTTTAAGTCAATATTAGGTGTCTAGGAGCTTTTTGGATTCAATTTGCAAAATCTTACAAAATGTTGTCATGTGCAAAATGAAAAAATACAAGAATGGGAAGATGAAGAGTCAAATGATGTAAAGTATGCTAGGAGTTAGTTGTTTTTAGTTGGAACTGATTATTTATGATATCTAATTCCTTAAAAATTCATGTGTGTATGTTGGATAGGTTAGAGAGTGGTAAGTTTGAAAATTGAGTATCAAAAGCATCCTAATTTTCTATGTTTTCAGACATTCTTGTTGTTCTATAGGCCTATACGGTTTCGTACAATTTGGAAGTGTTAGGGCAGTGGTTGGAATTCATATTTCTATGATTATATGACCTTTTGTAATTGGCTCCATTTAATTTCATCAAGTTTGGAGTTAATTGGGCTAAATTTATTGGAAACGGTATGAAACCCTCATTAGGGTAGGCTATGACTGAAAATAATGCATAACTTCACTTTCCACCAATGGATAAACCTCTAACTTAGTAATACGAAGATAATTGGGGTATAAATAGAGTTCATTATGTTTTCAGGTGTTGTGTATGAGGACTTGTGCTATTTGGTTGATGCCTTAGTGGAAAACTCAAGTTTTTAGGCAAATAAGGATCATAGAGTCTAGGGTTAGTTAAAAGACTTAGGGAAAGGAAATTTTGATGGTTTGGTGAGCATGTGCAGACCATATATGATGTATTAGAGGTGTTGGTTTGGATTTTAGACCCTTGGATCATAAAGAACCAATAAAGCCTCATAGGAACAAGCCTAATTAGGCCTAATTGAAACAAAAATAATCCTATTTTGAGCCCTACTTTTCAAATTTTCCCATACTGAGTTGTTGATGTGTTTTAAACAAGAAAAAAGGGTACCTAAAAGTGTCATCAGATCTAGGTTTATGTGTCTGACCTAAGAATTAAGCTCTAACAGTCCATTTTGGAGGGCTACAAGCATTCTAGGCAGTTTGTGAGAAAAGGACCATTGATTTATGCATGAGATTCCTAGTCATGAGTTGCTTTGGGTGAGTTAGGGTCCCTGGGATGTTTCAAGTTGGTGTGTAACCTTGGTTGGCCTTGTGTATTTTTAAACCAAAAGTATGCCCTTGTGAAGAAAGTTGTCTTGAAGATGAGTGTCTTGAAACCAAAGGAGTGAAACCCATTCTTGTGAAATATGGTATCAATAATCTAATACCATACCCTACGTTACATCAGTTGGTATTAGATCCCAAAATATTTGGGCAAGTGATTTTTGGATTTTATGTAGGTTGAAGGAAGAACCTGGATGCCAAAAGACTAGGTAGTGAGGAAAAGAAAAGAGACCTAATGTGAGGTATCACAAATACAAGAAGAAGCAAGGTGAAAGAGACTTTCTTGTAGAAGAACCTGGGTGCCAAAAGACTAGGTAGTGAGGAAAAGAAAAGAGACCTAGGTGAGGTATCACAAAGACAAGAAGAAGCAAGGTGAAAGAGACTTTTTGTAGGTTGAAGGACGAACTTGGATGCCAAAAGACTAGGTAGCGAGGAAAATAAAAGAGACCTAGGTGACGTATCACAAAGACAAGAAGAAGCAAGGTGAAAGAGACTTTCCTATAGAAGAAGAATGGATGTGTGGAAAAGATACTTGCACAGTGAGGGTTTAGAAAAAAAGAAACAAGTGATGAAAAGAAAAGAGGAAAGTGAGAGGAAGAAGAAGAATGGGAAGGTCAAGCAAATGGATGATGAGAAAGAGATATCAAAATAAAAACAAGCCTTGGAACAAATGAAAAAAGATATAGAAATAATGGATCTTGAGTTCCAAATGGAGATGAAACTTCTTGAGAAAGAACAACAAGAAGGTGGTTGGCATTTACCCTTAAGGAAAAATGTGAAATGGCCTATCAAGAATATCATTAAGAGGAGACAATAGAACCTTTGTTGATGGAGGAATATAAAGAACAATCCAAGCAAGTTGATGTGATGATAGTTGATAGGGAGGAGTTCATCAAAGTAGAAGAAGAAAACCACATGGAGGCTGCAACCATTTCATAACTTGACCGAGACAGAAAAATTTAAGAATGATCTGATTTTAGAGGTAAATGGCATTGAGTTTATTTCAAGATTTCATTTATTGTAGGTCAAGGATGAATTTATTTTGGATATTCAAGGTTGGCTTCAAAGGTATGTTGGTATGTTGATGGAAGGGATGTTTTCTTCATTGTTTTCAGAGGAGGATAGTGGTCATTTAGTTTTTTTCAAATTAGAGGTTAGTGAACTAGATAAATAAATAGCCATAGGGGCAAAGCATCATATGGGAGAAGTGAAAAACAAAGCTGAAGAAATCACAATTACACTACAAAGGAAAAAGAATAAGGAATACACAAATTTATTGGTGAGATTACAAGGAGGGATAGACCTAAGTTCAAGATGAAGTAGGATATGGAAGGAGAAAAAGGTGTTGTGGCAGAGTATGTACTCCATTAGGGAAAAAATAATTAGTTACAAAGTAGCAAGACAGATAGAAAACAAGTTTGCATTGACAAGATGAAACACCTTTGCCAAGTGTTCAAGAAACCCACAATCAAAATGAAGGAAGCATGGAAATGTTTCAAGGAAGAAAAGTGTAGAGGATAGAAGATATCAATCAAGATTATTCAAAGGTGGATCCCTATTATTACCCTTGATTCAAGAGGGACTTGAATTCTTCTTTCTACGGGAGTATGGTGCAGGGGCAGTTAATGGATTTCATGCCTCCATGAGGAAATTTTGTAATTTTTGGTTTTGGTAGGTAACTCTTTTTTAATAAGGTATTTTTTGACCATTTAAAATGTTTTTGAGTCATCATTAGGTGTCTAGGAGGTTTATGGAGTCAAGTTGCAAAATCTTGCAAAATTTTGTCATGTGCAAAATGCAAAAATGCAAGAATGGGAAGATGAAGAGTCAAATGATGTAAAGATTGATAGGATTTAGTTGTTTTCAGTTGGAACTAATTATTTATGATATTTAGTGCCTTAAAAATTCATGTTTGTACGTTGGAGAGGTTAGAGAGTGGTAGGCTTGAAAACTCAATATCAAAAGCATCCCGTTTTTTTGTGTTTTTCAGACTTTCTTGTTGTTCTATAGACCTATACGGTTTCGTACAATTTGGAAGTTTTGGGGAAGTGGTTGGAATTCATATTCATATGATTCTATGACATTTTTCAATTTATTCCATTTAGTTTCATAAATTTGGAGTGAATTAGGCTAAATTTACTGGAAACGGTCTGAAACCCTCATTGGGGTAGGCTATGACTGAAAATAATGCATAACTTCACTTTCCACTTATGGATAAACCTCTAACTTGGTAATATAGAGGAAATTATGGTATAAATAGAGTTCATGATGTTTTCAGGTGTTGTGGATGAGGACTTGTGCTAGTTGGTTGATGCCCTAGTGGAAAACTCGAGTTTTTGGGCAAATAAGGAGCATAGAGTCTAGGGTTGGTTAAAAGACTTAGGGAAAGAAACCTGTGACGGTTTGGTGAACATGTGCAGACCATATATGATGTATTGGAGGTGTTTTTTTGGATTTTAGACCCCTGGAGCATAAAGAACCAATAAACCCTCATTGGAACAGGCCTAATTAGGCCTAATTGAAACAGTAACAGTCTTGTTTTGAGCCCTTCTTTCCAAAGTAACCTATATTGAGTTGTTGAAATGTTTTAAACAATCCAAAAGGGTATCTAAAAGTGTCATTATATCTAGGTTTTTATGTATACCCAGATAATTAAGCTCTGGCAATCCATTTTGGAGGGCTACAAGCATTCTAGGCAGTTTGTGAGAAAATGACCATTGATTTATGCATGAGGATCCTGGTAATGATATGTTTTGGGTGAGTTAGGGTCCTTGGGGTGTTTGAAGGTGGTTTTTAACCTTAGTTTCACTTGTGGGTTTGTAAACCAAAAGTATGCCCTTGTGAAGAAAGTTGAATCCTTGAAGATGAGTGTCTTGAAAACAGACGAGTGAAATTCATTGTTGTGAAATATGGTATCAATAATCTAATACCATGCCCTGCTCTACATCAGTGTTCAAGAAAAACATTGGTTCAGATGGAGGTATTGAGAAGTAAAAATCAAGGTTGGTTATGAAAGGTTACTCTCAACTTGAGGGTGATGATTATGGTAAGATATTTTCTCGTGTTGCAAAAATTGCATCCATTAGACTTTTTATTTCTACCACTATTGCTTGATTTAGAAGTTGAGAAAATGGATGTGAAAACTACTTTCCCTCATGGTGATTTAGATGATATAGCCAGAGCACTACGTGGTGAAAGGTAAAAGTAAATTGGTTTGCAAATTGAAGAAATCTTTGTATGGCCTAAAACAGAGTCTTAGGATGTGGTACCAAAAATTTGATACATATGTGTTGAGTTTGGGATTTGAGAATTCTAAATCAGATCATTGTGTTTATTATAAAATTGATGGTGAATGTTTCCTATTTATTATATTATATGTTGATGATATGTTATTTATTGGTAGAGGGAAAGGTATGATTTCATAAATGAAATCTCAACTTGATGCTAAATTTGAAATGAAAGATCTTGGTGCACCTAAACACATTCTTGGGATAGAAATTAAAAGAGATAGAGTGAAAAAAAAAGCTATGGCTAGGCCAAAGTAAGTATGTCAACTCAATTTTGTAGAGGTTTGATATGCAGGATTGTAGACCATTGTTTGTTCCTATTTCTATTGGAACAAAGTTATCTATTTCAGATTGTCCAACATTTCCATCAGAGATGGAAGACATGAGCAGAGTGTCTTACCAGAGTGCAATTGGAAGTTTGATGTATGATATGGTTTTTACTAGACTAGACATTTCCCAAGCAATGAGATTTATTTCCAGATATATGTCTAATCTTGGTAGAGTTCATTGGGATGTAGCTACAAGAGTATTTAGATATTTGTAGGCTACCTTAGATTATTCCTTATGTTATCATAGTAATATGATTGAAGACAAAATTTCCCTTGATATTCATGGTTATGTAGATTCAAACTGGGCAGGTGATGTTGATAGAAGAAAATCCACTAGTGCTTATGTGTTTAATTTATTTGGTGGTGCAATTAGTTGGATGAGTAAGCGACAGATTGTGGTTGCTTTGTCCACTATTGAAGCAAAGTATATGGTAGCTACTCATGCTTGTAAAGAAGACATTTTACTTAAGAGACTATGTTCATATATTGGAATAAAATAAGGTGTAGTGATAATCAGAGTGTGATATGTCTAGCTAAGAACCTGACATTTCATGCCAAAACAAAGCACATTGATGTAAAGTATCATTTTTTTAGAGATATAGTCGAAGATGGAAGGGTGAAGTTGGTTAAGGTAGAGACTTTGATGAATTTTGTTGATTCTTTAACGAATCTTGTAAGGATAGAGAAGTTCAAATGGTGTTCAAATACTATGGGCCTTTCAACCCCTGGCAATTAAGAGACAATGTTTACTTTGTCTCATTGCTCTTGCAAGGCGTTTGACAAGTGAGATATTTTTTGGGAAAATGTGTCTCAACCTTGAAATTATATAAAGGTTAGTGTATATAGGATATATATTTATATATATATATATATTTCCTAGTTACACCAATAGGTATAATATACAATGGGATCATTGGGTGGCATGGAGGAGCGAAATGTGAATGTATTAACTTTTTCAAGAAACTCCTAAAATGGTTGACATACATTAAATAATGATATATTATAAATTTGGACCATTTTTTATTAGGATTTAGATCTAATGGTAAATATTTTTTTGGCATGTCTTTCCCTAGAATGTAACCCTATTATGAGGGTGTTGTATTACTATTGTGGTAGTGTGATGTATTCTGAGAGTTTGATAGATCTCTGGTGGTGATAATCCTATGAGAAGATTGATCTACAAGTATATTGTAATCTTTGTCATTTTTGAATAATATATTGTGCGGCTTTTGGAGTGTGGGATTTTTCTCCTAAAAGGGTTTTCCCCACATAAATCACTATGTCATGGTATGCATGATATTTATGTTTATTATTTTTAAGTTTTTGTAACTATTAAAAATTTATAAAAAAATTCATTACTCTCCTCTCAAGATTAGTGTAAGAGGTTGTTCTGCTACCTTAGCTTCCTTACAAGAGGTTTTCAACTCCACTAATTTTGATAGAGGTTTGCCTAAAGGGATGAAATATTAGAAAATACCATATATATGATTTTAATGGCATATCTATGAGATTATAATCTCTATGAAATTTGATTATAATCTTGTTGGAGGTAATTTTTGAGTGATCTCAATATATCTTGGTTATTATTTACTAAATCACTAATTTCTAGCATTTTGCTATTTGTGAACACTAAATTAACAAAGGCTAATGTGTCATAACCATATAATTTCATGAATAGAGGCATAAAATTTGATATATGTTGGATAATTTTGTAGTTTTCTTCTTCATATGCAACCACTTAACCCAAAATAATTATTTTTATAAATTGTAGTTCCTCAAGAAGGTTTCAACCCATTTATTCACTATTTCTATATATAGATAATAGCTTGTGCTAGGAGATATTTTGTCCTAACCAAATGGAATAATTGTAACCCAAAAGAGCTTAGTAATCTATTAACCCTATCACTAATAATATTTTTAAGGAACCCATGTAGCCTACACACTTCTTTGAAGAATAAACCACAATCTAGTGTGCTTTAAATATTTATGAAAAAAATGTGCATACTTAGTTATCTTATCCACAACAACATAGATGCAATATTTCCCCTATACCTTGTGAAGTTTTGTGATGAAACCCATGGATATAATATCCCAATTTTGATTTTGGATGGACAATGGCTAATGCAAACCTATTGGAAAAACATGTTATGTTATGGTTTGCTGATATGTCAAATATCCTCTGATGTTTTTGAGGAAATCCTTCTAGAGTCCCTTTCATGATAGAATTTCCTTAATTTTTATGTAGGACTTGTAAAACACTAGGTGACCTACTAGTAATGCATCATGAAAATACCTTAAAATTCTCTCCATTAGGGACTAGAAAGGTTATGTTTCTATCAATAATTCTAGTATTATATATCAATATTCCTTGACATTCCCCTCAACGAGATAAGTATAAAATGTATTTTTAACATAGTCTACCATAATGGTGGCCTTCCAATTGGCATAAATGGTAGAAGTAGAGCACATATTAGGCCTTATAGAAAGATAATCAATAAATAATTTATGTTCCTCTCATGCACTCTATCAAAACCATAATCTTGGTGCTCACTCACCCATTTTTTCCTATCATTCAAGTCATGTCGGCAAGGGAAGAAATTCAATATATTATTCATACATATTTACCATAAATATTCCACAAATAAAATATTATAAGAGCTTGGACAAAACATGCATGATAAATAGCATCTCTTTGTTATAGATAGATAGTCATTTAATTTTTTGCATATTTCCTTCTATCAGATTATATAGGATGTCCCTTCTACACCAAGGAAACTCCAATTGGTTGTGATAAATTTGTAATAGAAAGAGCCAAACATAAAATCATTACCTCCTTAAGTTTCTCAAAATATTATTGGAATGTTTCCACCCATTCAAAATGCCTTTATTTTTCATATATGTTAGGAGTGCTACTAGATGTGAAAACCCTTAACAAATTTCCTATTATAGCTACAAAGGCAAAAGAATCTCTTTAATTATTTTAATCTGGAAGGAGAAGGCGAATTCAAGATGGCTTGGATCTTCTATTGATCCACTTGAACACCTTGAGAACTAATGATATGGCCCAAGTACAAGATATTTGTCACCCCAAACTCATATTTTGATTCTTTGCAAAGAGGGCCTACTATTCCAGTATTCCAAGGAAAATATCTAGATGCTTCAAATCATCTTTCCAAGTATTTCTATTTTTTTTCCAAAGAAAACCCACACATATTTTCTTAATTGATTACTAAAAGCATGGTTTATGCATGACTAGAAAGTAGTTGGTGCATTTGTTAAGCCAGAAATAATGACTAAGAATTCGTATACCTAAAATGACACCTAAATATTTATTTATTCACATCATCATCGCTTACATAGGTATAATGGTGGCTTGATCATATATCAATATTAAAAAAATACACAACTCCATGCAATTCATTAATTATCTCATTAATCTTCATAATGGGATACCTATTTTTGATGGTCCTCTTATTCAAATCTCTATCATCAATAAACAAGAACCATAGATGAGGAAAATAGGCTATAACTAAGCCATATGTGACCATATACAAGGCTCTTTGATGAATTTTTATATCTTATATGTACAAATTATTGGGTGGAAATAAGGAGTGGTCATGACAATCTTAGAACCTAGTTCCAACTCTATAATATGCTAAAATCCTCTATCAGGTGTTAGTTCTACAAGGAAAAATAGTGTATGATGCTTATTCAAAATATCTTAAATATCATCATCATAAGTGAATTTATTACCCATGGATAAATTTATAGGCATGATCAAACAACTTGCTACCTGAGAAATTTTTCCTTTGCAAATGTCTTGCACATCCTTTTAGTTGTTACCACCCATGGTGCTCCACTATAAATTTCTCTAAGAACCACATAATTCTCTTGAGATTTAGAATTGAACCCCATGGATTGATAGCTATGTGAAAACTCACCAAGGGAGTGTAACCATTATAAAATCAAGGCTATGCTAGTATTTCTTAACCCAACAATCTAAAAATTGTCACATACCTTATGTTCTCTAATAGCTATTTTGAGTTGCCATATTATTTTTGTGCATGAAATTGTGAATCCATCAAAAAAAATGATATTGAATCCTTCAAAATATTCATATTATATACTTATCTTAACCACCAACCTTCATCAATTAAATTATAAGTGGCCCCACTATTAGTGAGCATAGTTATTCTTTGTCAAAAAAAACTCCTTGAACGTTTAATGGTTGATATCTAGGCATGATTGAAGGAGATACAAGTGTTAATTTTTATGATTTCATCCTCCATGTTTTCAGGTGCATGCCCCTTTGATTGATTGTGGTTCAGTTTCTTCCATATTTTATTCATCAATAGATATTACTTCTATATAGTGGACTTGACCTTTAACAAAAAAATTAAGTATTACTTAATTTCCAAGGATACTTGAAGAAAAAGTAACTTCTTCCTTCTGATTTAATTTATATTATATTCATCTATCCTCTTGGTTATAGGTAATGAGGTGTGATCTTCTATGTATATGAGTAATAACCCCATTTTTTTAAGTTGAGTAAGAGCTCACTATAAACTCTTACAAATAAAATATTTTTCTTTATCATTACTTTTTTTGAGGAGATTGAGGAAGCTATGTTTACTATGGATTTGGAAAATATCCTAGGAATGGATGGACTTCATTTTGTGTTTACCTAGCACTTTATTTGAACATTCAAAATGATTTTGATAATATGTACCTTGAGGATGTTGAAATTGTCTAACTTTGGGAGCTATGATTGATTAGGGTTTAATTAAGCTCATTATCAATAAAAAAAATAAGAGGACATAATGAATTTTCGGTGAAATGAAGAAAATTAAATAAGTAATATAATAGAAGATGAAGCATTTAAACTAAACATTTTACCTTAATTCACCCTATTTATTGGATTGAGCCATAGTGAAGTGGACCCAATGCTCCACTTGATTTGCCCTTTTGGATGAGTGATAAATGGTAGAATGTGGTTTCTTATTAGACCAACAACATGATGTTGATATTAGGATTAGGATTGATAGAATAAAATGGCATCATGAGGATATGATGATGAAATATTATCAAAATAAGATCAAAGACCTTCATTTATAGATTCTTGATGGGGAAAATCAATAGCCAAGATGTTATGTCTAATGGATGGATAGGATTAAATGAGAGTGAAGGAATTTATTGAGGGCTTAGCCTTGTGACCAATGTCACAAGGTGGAGGCATGATAATGACATGTTTTGTAGGTGTAAACCCTAGGTATTCTCACACGTGATCACACACACATAGGGAGGCTCATAAATGTGACAAGTGAGAGAGGTAGGGTGGATGCCTGATGGTATATGTAAAAGGTATGGTGTATTTATATGTGTGAGAGATATTCTCACACATTTTTAAGAAATGTGTAGGGTAGGTAGTTTAAGACACTTTTCAAATGATGGCAAGTTTAGATCTTGATCCATGTAGATGGATTCAATGGCTAGGATTGAATGGACAAGGATTAAGGGTGATGTGGAATCAAATTTTAGGGAAAATGGTATTGAAGGTTAATTGGCCTAAATTAATTAATTAATTAGGTATTAATTAGTTTATTTAGTTGGAGGGTTTTGGGATAAGGTTAAACTTAATTAAATAAATGTATTATTTAATTAAAGGTGTGGGATAAAGGTGAAGGTTAAACTTAATTAAATAAATGTAATTTTATTAAATTAAGGGTGAGGGATAAATCTAAAGGGTGAATCAAATAAATTATAAATATTTATTTAATTCACTAGGATGGGGTAAATTCAAGTGTGGTTGGGTATGGAAAAATTTGCGTGTCTACATTTTTCCCCTCTTTGATATGGTGGCATGACTATAAGAAGTGGTGTTATATCAAATAACAGTAAAATATAGTAGGTATAAATGAATGATGAATAGTGGCATGATTACCCATACATTAGAATGATGAGGAAGGATTATGAAGAGGGAGTTTGGTATGCCCCCTCAAGAGGATAGGAACATTCAAAGAATGTGGGTGTGCTCTTGAAATGGATGGGAGGATTGGAGGAAAAAGGATAAAATTATATGGGAGAATATAGGTGAAAATAATATAGGTATGATGCATATATGGATAGATAGGGAAGATGGATGAGAATCATGTTGTAGTGGTATAAGAAACCTATATTTTATATTGTACTTGGCATTATGCACCAAGGTATAAAGAACCAAAGTGACAATGTGCCAAGTACATGATAAAAAAAAGGTCAAGTGAAAACATATATTCCTTATCAAACCATGATTACCCAATGGTAATATGGTGAAAATACCATGATAAATAAAAATAATGATAACACACACAATCAATAGGAAATCATGTATAACAAGCCAAAATGAACTAGGATTGTGCCCCTAGTCAAGCTGAAAACCAATTGATTGATTGATGGATTGATGATGATGAGGATAGAAAATTTAATTATCAACAAATGTGTATCCCAAGGATTGGTAAGGATATATCCCTATGATGATAATTGGATTAAATTTTATCAAAGGATTATTACTTGATTTGGATCAGAATGCTTAGGGATGATGTCTTGGATTGCATGGAATATTATTGGTTGCATTGGATGAAATTATTAGGGATTTTTGGATTAGATGGATGGAAGGAGGATTCATGGATTGGATGGGATGGATTATGGGGGATATGATGGTTAAGATAGAGAAATTTATAGGAACCAATGATAAGGGAGAACCAAGTCTTGGTAAAATATGGAAGGATGTAGGGATTGCTTCCAAATATGAGAGAGGGATTGAGTGGATGTATGGTGATAGGAGATAAGAGGATGGTAGGTGGAGGATAGAAGGGTGAGGATAGGAGAATGGATCTCCAAGGACTATATTATAAAAGAATGAAATTTCACACACTAGATGTATTGCAATTTGGGATGGAATGATGATGGTAAAGGATGAGTAAGATGGGAGGATGGTGTGCACAAGAGATATGGACAGTAGAGGAAGTAAGGTTTTTATTGTCCAAAGAATTTATGGATATTTTCCCCTATCCTAATCAAGATCAAAGGAGGGAAGGGGGGATGGATTGGATGGGAAGGTAGAAATGAGATAGTATGAAGGATATGTCATGAAGGATATTGGAGGATGTGGATAGGTATGAAGCTTGCCCCCAAGTGTAGAGTGCAGGAGGACAATGAATTACACATGATGCATATTTTATAGGTTTTAATCATGTTACTTTCCCAAGGTGACACAAGAAGTGGTTTTCACCGGTGGATGGATTATTTCACTTTAATTTTTTAATGTTTTTAATTTTTTTGATTTATTTAAATCTTTTGTTTTTTGGGATTTTTAGAATGGTATGGATGGAGAGGGATAATGATAAGGATGTGGATAAGTGGATTTGGAAGATAGTGTATGTGTGATAGGTAGAGGAATGACTCAAGAATTTAATTCCATAGATGTTATCTCATGAAGAAGTGCTATAATGGATCAAGGTAATTATAGGTATGCTCGTAGACATTTTAAAATGATGGTAAGGGAGATGAAATAGATGGGGAGATGAAAAGAGATAAGTATCTATTAAAATTCATGAATTAAGGGAGTGTGATAGGGGATGCATGTTGGATAGTAGATGGGGTTTTGTAAGACTTGTGGATAATTGGATGGGTATGTTTGGAAGAACAAAATTGGCACACACCTTGAAGGGTGGTGTTATGGAGGAAAAGTGGATTTTAAATTATAAAATTTAGATGGGGGAACGGAGGTGAATTTTGGGATATAAGGGCCCAAAATGGGTAGATGAGATGATGGATGACCTAGGGTAATATTTTTTGGTACATAAGGTCCCAAATGGATTTCGAAGATAGGGGATTTTTAGATGGAGGATTAAAGGACTTAGAAGTGGAGGAAGCTTTAGGAAGAGTCAATTTTAATGTCAATGGATATTTTTCATTAGGATGCATTGCTTCATTTTTTTCTTAAGAATCCATATGGATTTTATTTTTTATTTTTCTTTGTGGCTTTTTTTAATTTTTGGATCATATTTTCTTAGATTTAGCTTTATCATATCTTTTTGATGGGATATGGTGATCCTTGTGTTTTTGTGGATTTTTAGCTTTATGCATTTGAGGTTTGTCATCCAAATTGATTCCAATAGAAATGTAATGAATGTGTAATTATGGATGATTTGGATATCTTATGGATGGGGTAATGGAGGGAGGACATTGGGAGGAATTCAAATATGTGTTCCTTTGTTGACCTTTATTAGGGATTTGAGATGGAGTGGTGGACCTATGATTTATTGAGATAAATTTGATAGGGTTGGTATATGGAGGGATGTAATGACCCAAGATGGATGGAAAGGATGAATGATTTTCTTTTGGGGTATAAGGGCCCAAAATGGAGGAAAATGAGGAAGGAATGGGCTTTGGGACATAAGGGCTCAAAATGGATGTGGATGAGTAAGGAGTCGGTTTTTGGACATATGGGCCCAAAATGGATGTGGATGAGGAAGGAGTGGGTTTTGGGAAATACATGCCCAAAATGGATGTGGATGAGGAAGGAGTGGGTTTTGGGACATAAGGGCCCAAAATGGATGTGGATGAGGAAGGAGTGGGTTTTGGGAAATACATGCCCAAAATGGATGTGGATGAGGAAGGAGTGGGTTTTGGGACATAAGGGCCCAAAATGGATTTGGAAGATGGGGATGAGAATATTTGGATTAATATGGAGGGATTTGGGATTTTGAAGGAATGAAATGTGTACCAGCATATTGTGTATAATATTAGTAGTCAAGGTCACATAAAATTGGATTTTCTTTGATTTGGATGGGTTCCAATATGCCTTTTTCATGGAGGCATAGCCCGTTGCCTTCATAGTGCATGTTTTAATAAATATTTTTTCCTATTAGATACTTGTTTTGGAAGCAAGAAGTGAATATATTTTGAGGGGGATATGAGGTGGAAAGGATTATAGGTTCTTGGGGGAACTAGATTGGATGAAGGTGGAAGAAACAAGTTGATATGTGTGGGACTCATAAGTATCTTAGGTGGGGGTGATGGGATCTTGAGAATTATTAGGATCATGAGGGGGATTAGGAGGGGTGCATGGATCTTGGGATGGGAGGAGATCATGTTATGGAGAGGAGAGGATAATTTTGTCTTGAGATGAAAGAGGATCATGGGATGAAGTGGAAGGATTAATTTGATCTTGAGATGGAAGGGGATCATGGGATGGATTGGATGGGATGCTTTGATCTTGATTTAAAGAGGAATTTATGGTTGCATGATTTGGAGTAAGGGATTGGAATATTTGGATATTATTAGAGGAAATTAAGGAGGATGGAAGTTTCACATGGCTAGCAGGGTTAGCCCACAATAGTGTGTCCACTTTTTTGGCCAAAGTGAGATATTGAAATCAACATTTTTAACTAGATTTTAACTTTAATCACCCATAGAAACTAAACCACTAATAATTTTAAGATGATGTGAACTAATTATTTTTGAGATTTTTTATATAGATTGTACATGCATTGTAAAGAAAATTAAGAGATGATTTGTGTTTTTTTTGTGTGTAAGTTTTAATATTTTTTTTTCTAGTTAACAACATTTTTAAAAAGTGGTATTACTTTGGTAAAAACATAACATTATTTGTAGAAAGGATAAAGCTATAAATTTTTAAACATAGATTCCTAACATCAATATCTAGTGCACAAACATTTTTCATAATTTTTTGTTGCATGATTTTTTTTATAATTTTTTCAAGTGAGATTAACTATAATTTAGACATAGGATATTTTAGTAATGCATAATTTTTTTTATTCATCTAAACTAATATTTTAAATTTTTTTGAAATAAGAAAATCAATACCTAGTTCACATATATTTTTTTATAATTTTTTCTCTATTTTTCTATTTTTTTGCATGTGAAACAAAGACCTTAATGTTTAGTGAAAAACCTACATTCACTAGAAATAGAAAATAGATATAATAATGAGATTAAATATATTCAAAATTATACTTTTTGGAAAGCTTATAGTAAGGTCTACATACTTAAAAAAACAAAATTTTAAATGGCTTCATTTGATCACCTAAAAGGTGAATCAAAAGTGGTTTTTTGTCAATATTGTGATAGGTGCAAAGGAGACTCCATTGAGGGTTTGATTTATGACTAGGGGGTTATATCCAAGGTGGTTTTATCTAACCCTATTCAATGAAAATCCTTTATATGGAACCTCTCAAGGCTTAAATAATTAAATTCTCTAAAAATTATGTGATTTCAGTCAAAACTTAGGATGGAACACAAAGTGGACACATTATTGTGGCGACACCCAACAAGGAGTGCATAAACGGATTTGAGAGTGGTTTGCATGGATGAGAAAAGGATTTCGGATGTTTATGTATGGAGGATTTTATGTGTTTGAGGGATTTGATAAATTTGGTATATTTGGGAGATGGAGAGTAAGGGAATGGAGGTGTATGCATGATATGGAAAGATTGCACAACTTGGTTTATGAATGGAGAATTAGGATCCTTTACTAATAATATTTGAAGGGAACCATGAAAGATGTGGGATAAAATGGATTTGTAGGATTGGGTTGATGTGGATTGTAATGATGTGGGAGATGATAAAGGGAATAAGAAGCAAATATTTCAAGATATTTATGGATTGGAGATGAGGATGAGGATCTTGAAAAGGAGTTGGAAATGGAGAAGTTTGGATAGAGGGTTGGTTTTCTTTTTCAAAGGAAGGGAGAGGATTAGCAATAGGATATGAATTTGGATTGGATGGGGTTGGGGAAGATGGAATTTTGGCACCAATACATAAGAGTTATCTATCCATGTCCTATTTGTCATTATTAAAGGAATAGGTGAGGATAAAATTGGTGAGGACTTGGGGATTGGTATGAGATTGGTGAAGTCTTGGATGTAAGAGGTTGTGGATGGGGATAATTAATATTAATCCATAAGACTCTCATTGTCATTATAGCGATTGTAGTCAACAATTCTAACCTCATCATCATCAATGTGATTAGGTTTACCCTTGATTATAATTTTAAGCCTTATTGGGGAGATTTATTATGTTGGATTGGATGGGGATAGATGAGAGGGGATTGCAAGAAATTATATTATTTAGAGGATAAATTAGACGGTTTGACAAGATGGAAGATTTAATGGAAGAGAAAATTTTGGGATTGAATTTGTATGAGGATTGAAAGTAGAAGAATGGGATGATGGATGAAAGGTTGGTTGAGATAGTTGGATTTTATTTGGAGGAGGATGGAAATTAAGATGATGAATTAGAGATGGATTGAGGATTAGAAGAATTGGAATCAAGATTAAAGATGAGGGATAAAATTGAACTTATATTGAAAGGGGATAGGTTGGACTAAGATGTGGGTGAATGGAAGGAGAAAATGGTGTCAAAATATAAAAGTGCTAAACTATGGAGGCATTGAACTGCACAAGCATTGAAAAATAGGTCAAAGGAACTACATTAGAAAGATTAAGGGAATTTTGATTTCGAATGGGTTATATATTTTATTTTTAGATGGAGGATTAGTTTGGAGAGATTTTGGGTGGCTTGGATGGGTGTTGGGTTGAATTGGAATAATATATGAGGTATTTGGAGGAAAATATTGGATGGTTGAATGAAGGTTTACTCATTTTACTAAGTGGTAGAATTGAAGCACACTAAACAAATAATTTGGATTGAGGGGGATTTTGATTGATATATAACACTGATTTTGAAAAAGAAGACACACCAAACACTTGCACAAGCCTATAATTACTCAAGTAGGTGTATTAACTAATGTGGGTCCATGAGCCAAAAGGTTAATACTATCTACCTTTGAATGGATAGCTAGGGTATATAAGGTAATGTACCACCATTACACCCCTTACCTTAGAGAATAAGCCACCTAAAGTAAACTTTATCTCACCACATGGAAGTATATTATGAGTAAATTTAGGATTATAAAGGAGGATATTTTCTACCCTTAAGACGATGAGGTCTCAAGGAGCAAGTGGCCTTCAACTACCTTAAAGATCAAAGCTCAAGTGATGAGATAAAATGATGAAGTTTTTTTATTTATGTTTTATGTGGAATTAAAAAGTGAGGGTTCTAGAAACAAAAAGATTAGGTTACAAAGGTCTTTTGGATAGTTTGACGAGCTCTCGACCAAGGATGAAAACGCGTCACACAAACATCCTCGCGGTGTCTTGGCATCTTGTATGGACCAAAAACCAAGAATATCCCAAAAAGAAACTAAGTGACTACTATCAATTTTGATTGCTATGAACTTTTAAGATGCAATCAAATAACAAAGAGTTACCACACTAAAATAATGCAAAATAAGTGGAATGTGAACAATAAAATGAGAGAATAAAAAGAAAAAAACTCATAATGTACTAAGCAATGAACCTCAAACAAAGAAATGTTTCCACTATCTACACACATAATACCAAGAGAAAATATTGGGGTTGTTTGGGGACTTTCCTCAGTCAAGTCCCTACTTTTGCATTTTCACCTCCACAATAGCCAAATAGACAAATAGATCAAAAGATAAATAGACAAGATGATAAATGCATATACAAGGGATGTGATAAATCCCAATGTGCTCAAAGTCACAAGACAAATAGATATTACATGTAAGGCTTGAGGAAGCGAAAGAGAGAGAGAGAGAGAGAGAGAGAGAGAGAGAGAGAGAGAGGGTTGTGAGAGCCAAGAGAGTTATAAAGACTATTGTGAGAGCTTAAGAGAGAGATATTTTCAAAAAGTGTGTCAAAGATACTCCATGTGGAGTAAAAATATAGATTTAAAAGTGAGAAGAGAAAAAGGAGGTTGTCAAGTCATTACAAATTGTCTTGAGTCATTTCTACTAACCTAGGTAGGTGAAAAGTGGAAAAATACTCAAAAATGACCTTCAAATGATAAAATGTCATAGGACAATAGCGTTGCATGCGAATATCCCCACAACATGCTAGTGTCTAAACAAATCACGCTAAAAAATGGTGGGAAACAAGGAAAACACAAGGTTAATGTAAAATTGATGCACAAAAGTGGCTACTAACAATTACCTTGAGCATATTGATAGGGAAAAATGTTGATGCAAGGTCTAACATGAGCTTACACAAATTCTAAGGGAGTGGGTACTAAAGTGGATACAAAAGTGTAGGTGAAATTATAAGGGTATATAATTTTTACTCTACATTTTATCCCCACTTTACCAAGGCTTATGGATCAACATGAATATGCACGTTAAATTAAAGCTACTAAAAATAAATAACATCATGATGCCAAAAGGATACTATAGAGGAAGAAGATAGCTCTTCAAACCAAGGAAGCATGCCCCCAGGGTGAAGACCTAGAAAATAAATGTATTAGATAGGAAATATCTACATAAGACAACAAGGTTAAAGCACAAAAATACAAAGCCATAAGGTCAGAACATGATAAAAATATAGATACATAAATAATAACATGGATAACACATACACAAAGGTACATAACAAAAAAACTAAAATTTTGAGTTAGCAAAGTAAAAGAGACCTTGATGCAGGAGGTTTTCTTAGTACCATGCATGATTCCAAAAATAACAAGAAATAACACATAGAAGAATTCTTAAATGAAGAGAAGAATGTAAGGATTGATTGCTTCAAGGAATGAATGCATCCAAACAGAAAGGGAAGCAACCAATTTTGATGAGACTACATGACTCGGGCACTAGCTTATTATGTTGCTAGGGGTCAGGCATGTAAGGCCTAACTAATGTCTAGTCAACTTAGTGTTAGACACACAATTCAGAGGAAGGGTTCCTAGCTGAATAGTCCACTAAACCCTTGTTAAGGCTTCATTTAATTATCAACCAAGGATTTGTAAGATTTTGATGATTTTGGCACTATATGTGCATTCACAGACTCTACACGGCCTATATCATCAAGTATAGGAATTTTACACATGTAGGAAATAAATAAAGGTTGATAGTGAAATAAATCATTAACTAAAAAATAAGGGAAATAACCTAGTCTGCTACTAATGTTGCGGGTGCTATTGATGTTGCAGGTACTTTCAACTTAACGCTGTAATTGATAACTTCTAACCTAAACTCTACAAATTCATTAACACTATTAACTCTTTCTCCTAACTACTTGACTTACTCTAGAGGATGACTCAAAGACTCAATACAGAAGGTGAATCATAAAACAAGATATTATTCACATGTGCGTAATGAAGAATCTATTGAAAAGAATGCAATAATATGAATATTTATTCTAACAACATACATTAAAGGTGGGTAAACAATACCTTGAGTGGCCCTTACTCAAGTTGTTGTTCCCATAGGATAAACCAAATATGTACTACTTGAATCAACTAAGCATAACAATAAAATGGAACATCTTCATTGCATAAAACTAAAATCTCACAACATGACAAGAATCTTCACAGATATTTTATTCATGGGTGCATATCTATTACAACTGATAATATAAAACTAACAATGCAAGATTATATACTGGAAAAAATACTAGAAATATTAAAAACACATGTATCTCTAGCTAGATCCACTCCTCAACCACCAATCCAACTATATAGGTTCAAGAGAAGGTTTATTTACATAAGGAATAAAAACTAATATTAAATGAAAGTGTTCACTCTCCTTCAAAATAGAGAGAGACAAAATCTTTGCAATAAAAACTATAACTGAAATAAATGGAAGAAGACAACTAGGTTTGTAACTACTTTAATGGCATGGGAGAGATGTTCTCTGCACAAGCAGTCACAACAGTTTCCTTGTTCATCACAAAATCCTTCATCCTTCCATCATCTTATTGAATACTTTGATGACTCCCAATTGAACACTCCAATGATCACCTTCATTATTTTCTACAACTATCACATGCCCAGTCATTGTGGAATCTCCCCTACTTATCGTCCTAAAATCCTTTTGTTGCTGGTTGAGTTCTCTAGTTGTGTGGGTTGATATTCTAGCTACTAGGAGTTAGTTCTCATCCAAAGCATGAATACTATTAATAATCATGAATTAAACACATATTTAAACTAAAATTCATACATTCATTCATACAAATATCAACATATCATAATCATATTCCCACTCATCAAATTATGGTTTGGATGGGATAAAGATATAAAAGGTATATAATTCAGAACTATATATGAAATAAATATCTTAAAGTGTTTAAAATATGGAATAAACAAGAGAAAACTAGCTATTTATCAAGCTCATCATTTCCTAGCAACTAAGCAATTGCTTTTCCTAAAGAAACATTTGGGTTATGGAGATTGTACCGTAAAGTGATCCCCCTAAAGTCTCCAACAAAATCAACTCCTTTAACCTGTCTCAAACAGTAGCCCTTTCGACATGAAATATTTTCTAGCCTCAAATTATATGTTGCTTGTACTTCATCCAAGTTCCTCCTTGTCCAATATGGCACTGGGTAGAGAAGGATTGGTGGATGATTTTTTAGTGGAAACCATTTTAGTCCACTATCCCTAGTAATGTCTATATACTTGTGAGACCTTCTAATAATGGCTATAAATTTGTACATGGATTGAGGTTCCTTTTTCTTTAATTCATGGGTTAGTTCCTCCCATCTCTTCTTTACAAATTGGAAGGTGTGATGAATAGGCCTGTAGCTAGCTATGTCATCCTAGTGTATCCATGTTTCCTGACATTCATTATTTTCCTTCCTACACCTTTATAAGTCAGCAGCTCTAACCACTCATCAATAACTACATTGGGATCTTTGGATTCCTTTCTTAGCTGTAGAGCAACAAATTTCTCCTTTTTAGTATATTCTTGCAAGATCTCACCCTTTTTTGTTCATTCATGATATAAGAGGCAAGTGTTTTAATTTTTAAGTCCCCCATAAACATTAGAGGATTCCATTATGTTTGATGTGCGAACATAAGATTATGCATGTAAAACTCACATAATTGATCTTGCATATCCAGTATAGAGTTAGAGAAAGTTTATAAATATAAAAAAAATCTATTCATTGATATTGGAAATTCACTAATTAGTTGGATAAAGTGAAAACATAAGAATTTTTCCTACACATATATTGCATAAACTCTTGCAAGAGGTCTACACTTTAGAATTTGTGCAGCATTGTCTATTACTTCTTCAATCTTCACTTTCAACCTTTTTATTTTTGCAACTTTATGCTCAAGTTTCCTAGTGTGTTTTGGCATTAACTCAACTTTTTCTTCCTCCCATTCTTTCTTCTTCTCAAATAACTCTTGGGTTCTTCTAAACAATTCCAAACCTAAGGTCACTACAAATGGCCCAAAGGTAACTAAAAGTGAAGGAATTGGATCCTGGGGTACTAGCTCTTTGTTGTATGTTTCTATAATAGCAATATGTGCCAATTCATCCAATCTAGACCCGTGCTCATATTTACAAAAAAAATCCTCCAATTCCTCAATTCTTTTGTCCCTCTCACTTTCTCTTTGCTAGTGTGTTTCCAATAAACCTTCCAATTACTTAATTCTTTCTATATCCTCTTGTAATTCCTTGCCAATATCTTTTTCTCAAAAAACACTTCTTCATCTCTTTCTAAAAACTTCTCATTTCTTTCACTCATTACCCTATGAATCAAGGCTCTTTGGGGTTCTTTTCCCTATTTGATTTACAACAAAAGCATCCTCTAAATCATATTTAAAGGTTCTTGTAAAATTCCATGTTTGTGCATCAGATGCATTTTCATTACCAAGGGAATTCCCCTCTAATTTTGAGTCAGTCTCAACCATAACATCTCCCTTTTTCTTCTTTTTAACTAACCCTTTCATAACAACTTTCCTCTTCAAGCGGTGTGATTACCTTCTAGGATGTGTGTATTTCTTCTTCCCTATTGTAGGTGTAGAAGAAGATTCACCTTTCCTTTTCTTGGTTCTTGGTGTTTTTCCAGAGGTAGGGATTTCTTGGATATCTCCTATTGTGAGTTGGTCAGAGGTTGCAATTTGAGTGTCATGTAGGCTCTACTCCTTTGTCTCTCCTCTACTACAAGTAGGTGACAGAGTAGGGGAGTCAGGGGGAATTTCTCTATCTAATACATCAAGTTCTTCTTCTCTTTCTAAGACAACAAGTTTCTCAAGAATACTATTGATAAGATTGCAATTTAGGAAGCTCTCCCATGAAACATGTGGAAACTAAACCCTCAAAGTTCTCTTTATCAGTAATGTGACTAAGCAGAAATGTGACAATGCTATGTTATTCCTTTTTCTTTTACATTCTTAGAACTCATTCTTTTCAACAAATTATAAATAAAATTTGGAACATTTACATGCCTATATCATGGAAAAGATGGCTTAAAAGCTTAAAATGGACTATATATAACAGGGGCTACCTACCATCCCAAGTTAAGTATTTGGCTATATAAGAAGCTATTGAAGCCCATATCCAGGGTAAGGATAATATTTTTATACCTTGAGATGAGAATTCTAGGTTTTCTCTATGTTCTTTGAAATCATTCTTGGCAGCTATGGCATATGCCCTCATTGGAAACTCTTCCCCTTCTCGTGGCAATTTCAATATATGAACAATGGCGGCTTCTAAAGCATCTACCTTAAAACCTCTTACAGTCACCTCATAATTTTTTTAAGTATTACCAAATTGTTGTGTCATGACTTCTTTGAACTCTGAGTTTCAAGAAGTAGTCCATCTGACCAACTTATTGAAAAATAGGTAACATCGGTTTGTCTTCCAACATTTAGGTATGTGTTATTAGTTCCCTATAGATAATATCGCCACCCATGATACTGCTAGTGCTCTATAATTCCCTTAATTCTATTTTTTTAGCTCAATTTTTGTCTATTATTCCACTACACCACCTTCACTTTATTGTATCCTCTCAATTCAACTGCTTCCAACCTTTCCTTCTCCTCTAAGCTCGAATTATGTAAAAACAAAGAAAATATGAAATGGTAAAATGTTGTAGAGGGTTTTTTGTTGGGATATGGTGTTGTAAACCATTTCATAAATTGATTTATTATAATATTGTAATTAAATAATTATTTAGTTGTGATACACCTTAGTGGTATCGATAATCGCACTAGGTAATTATTTGGGGTCCACTTGATGTTGTATTGTAACATTGTATTATTATTATTTGTGTGGGAGACATGTGATAATAATTTAATATTGGGGAAATATTAAATAATGTGATGTCTTAGTACCCAATATTAAATAAGGGGTTATTGGTTTGGTATTCACATGGTTTTTTGGTACATGGTTTAACCTAAACCACTAGTTGTTTTTTGTGTGAGCTTGTGTCTATAAAAGAAAACATATGTGTAGTGGTTTAGGTTGGTTGAGTGGTTTGGTTGTCATTATTGAGTCTTCTTATGGAGTGCATTTGTGAAGCATGGCATGGAATGTGTGGATTCATGCTTGGACACATGGGAATGCATTGGAGGGCTTGATGCTTCAGAAGTGTTCATTCTAACTCTTGTATTTTCATCATGGCTAGTTAATATGATGGAGTATGGATGCTTTTGGAGGCTGGGTTTTTCCCTCTTGAGGATTTTCCCAAGGTATATCTTGTGTCATCTTTGATGGGCATGTTGTCTATTCTCTTTCATGTGGATTTTGAGCACTTATTTGCATTGTTATCTCTTTTGGGTTATGTGAAAATTGTCATACAATAGTTGCAAGTTTCCTTAAAAGTGGTATCAGAGCTTTCATGGTTGAAGATTTTTTATTATAACCCTAGGTTGAGAAAATATTGCTTGAAGTTTGAATCTATGCAATGCATGAGAGAATGAAAGACATGGAAAGATATGAGAGTTTTGCAGGTTTTTAATGTAGATCTAAAGGTTTTGGGTTTGTTGTTATGATGGGTTGTTTGCAGACTTGGGGTGTGAAAAATTAGGGAAAAATAGGGCTTCTTGGTTGTGCATTCAAATGAGGGTTTTATGAGGGAAATTTCACAAATGACCTCCTACGACAAAATGGACCTCATGGTTGGATTTAGGTTGATCGAGAGATGAATTTTGATATATAATTTTCCATATTTTGGTTACTGAAAAAAATGCAAATTTTATTTTGTAAAATGCCCTATTTTGCAGTCGTACGGTCATGAATATTATATTCAAAAAAATAAAATTAAAAATATAAAATCCATGTCAGTATAAAATTATTCCTACAAAATAAAATAAAAATTTTTTTAGTGAAAATGTCAATAGAGAATCTTTATTGGAAAGGTTTTGAAAATAATAAATAATAATAAAGTTTTGGGAGGGGTCAAACCCCCCCGCCCCGCCCCCTTGTACTCAGCTCGTACCCTACCAAACTGATAGGGTACGAAAAACTTGTTGGCTCCTATCACTCGGTGTCGGCCCACTTGGTCAATGGTACCACTAGCGGGGCTTGTCCCTTGCCCAATGGGAACCATCGGTCAAGTGGGGATCGCCCCACTATAACCATCAGCGTTTAAACATTTTAAAATGCTTTTTAATATTTGATATTTATCTGCCATCTTTAATAATTCCACCTAGTGAATATTTAAATGGAGCCCAATAAAAAATGTAAATTTATGAAAATAAATTGTTTTGGTAAGTGCTTCGGGTCTGCCACCAGTCTGAGCGGCGCCGCTTGGGTGGGGTCATCACCCAGCCACCAACGGTGGCTAAAAAAAAATTGCCTTGGGTTCAAACTGCAGTTTTACTTTTGAGGGGCATAACTTTCACCCAGGTGGTCATTTTTTGCTCTTCTTAGACTCGATGGAAAGGTTACTCAGAGATCTACACTATGGTGCCAAATATTTTTCCATATTTTATAGTTTTGTCATTTTTTTTCTTGGTGGAAGTCAAGTGTTCTATTTGAGCTTCGAGAGGTGATATCGGGTGTATATGGAGTTAGATTTTGGGCATCGAATAGTCGATAGAAAGCTTGTTCAAAGCACTACATAGTGGATCAAGTTTGGAGTTTTTTTGGAATGATTTATTTGTTTATATTCTATCCTGAACTATTTATGGGTTATTTTGAATATGGTGATACTATGAGCTTATAGATTATCGGATCTAGGAGATTTGATGTTGGATTCATTGTATGCTTAGTTGTACATCTCAAATTATTCTCTTTTTTACATAGTTATCATTTTGGCTTGGTTTGTATGCTTCATTGTTGTATCTACAAGTTGTGCAACATTGTAGGCATTTTATACTTACTTGTTCCACCTATGACTTGGACATGGGTTGTCTATGCCCATAGATATTTCAATGTTGATACATTTTCAATTTTGGTGGATTGGTCTAGTCACTTGGTTTGTTAGTTTTGATGTCATATTGAGGAGGTGAGATGGTATTACTAGGTACAGTCATGATGTGATACCTTTGTAGTTGACTATGTTATGCAGATATGTGGACACAATTGGGTTGAGTTATTGATACATTTGGTGGTTATCATAGTGTCATGGATGTTTCTTGTGCTTTAGAGACTTTGGCATGTCATGATGCTTTATGTAAGTGCATTGTTGGTGGTGTTGGATTGGATCTTGATTCTGGTTGTGACAATGAATCTTCTTGGTATGAGGATCATGGTTTACTTTGCTTTCTTATTGAGGAGATCATGTTACATTTTAGTTATTTGATTGTATGAGGGCACTCTTTGGTTGATATTCATTAGGAGATTGTTATAATGATGTCATGATAGCTTGTATGTTCATTGGTTATACACTTTCAGTGAGAGCTTTTGACAGTGGTGGTTTTATGGTGATGGATATGTTTATGATGGTTTGTTGGTGGTTGTAGATATATTCTTGGCTTGGAGATCTTGGTTTCACTTATATGTTATTGATATTTCAATTGAGTGTGTGCAGACCTGGATGATCTTCATGGAGAGGATGGTTTTCATGATTCCATGTGTAACTCATATCACGGTTCAGTGGGAGTTTTTGGAAGTGGCGTGGATGCATCATTGGTATGGTTATCTTCATGTGACTAGTGATATGTTTTCTTGGTTTAGAGTGATTTCTATTATGTCACGGTTTACTCTCGATGCATGCTTAGAGTTGTGGCATGGTACATGTTCTCTTGAGACCAAGATGTATATATGTTTTGGTGCATGTAATCTCCTAAGAGGATATGGTTAGATTGTAGATGTCATGTTTATGTTCTCGATTCATGATTGGAGCTTTGACATTGATCATGTGTGGTTCTCATTGTATTGGGTACATTGATCATTTTCTTGATTACTTCATGATGGTGCTATGTTACATTTGGATTTTGGCATGGATTTATTGGTTATAGCTACTCATGGATACTTGGAGACTTATGTGATGGTTGGAGTTCTCTTATGATTAGAGACATTTTATTGAGACAGTTACTCTTTGGAGGCTTCAGTAGGATGACTAACAGACTTTCACCTAGATATGGGCGTGAGTTTAGTATGGAAAAATAGAGGAGATTGTTTTTGGAGTGAGACATGATGAGTTGGTTATCTTGGAGGATAATTCTCATTCCCCACTCTTGGTGTACTTAGAAGCTTATTATTTGAGAGGTATTTGCCCATTATATCTTTTAGATGTGTGTACTTAGAAGCTTATTATTTGAGAGGTATTTTTCCATTATATCTTTCAGATGTGTTTTGTGCTTTGATATCTCATAGGATTGAGTTGATTCATGGTGATCATGGATACTCATTTGAGGATTGGTTAGCATGAGTTTATATGATTTATCCTTCATAGATATGGATCTTGAGCTATGAATAGTTAGTTATGGAGGATTGATTTTGAGGGATGTTATGGCATGGTTATCTCCTTGTGCATTTGAATTTATGATATCATTCTTTGATGAGGATTATTAGGAAATGGTTTATGGGCTGATTTCCAATTTTGGGGATAGTTACTTTGAATTTGATCTTCTTGACTGGAGAGGCTTACATTCATGTTGACATTATTACATTGATTCATATGTTGTACTTGGTTTATGAGATTGAGTGTTATGGATGTTTTTGAGGCTTTTCATTTGGGTTTTGTAGGAGATCATACTTGACACAACATTACACTTTTGTGGTTTTGGTAGGAGGAATTATGGTTTACAGGTTTCTCTCTTCATGGTTCCTTCCGTAGATGTTCATGTACATGTGCTTTTGGGAGTATGGTGGTAACATGTTGTGAGAGATTATGCAGCTCTTTGGGTTGTATGTGTAGATAATTATTAGTGTTCTTGGTACTTCATGCTTTGATTTACTTATCACACCTTGATATAGTGTTGATTGGTAGACTTGATATGCATTGGAATTATCTATGCAATGGGAGTTCCTGGATATTCATGTTCTTCATTGACAGGTTTTATACAAGGAGCTTGTGATTGCAATTTACAGGTTGCATCTATTCTTGGCATGAATTTTTTGATGTATTGATACCTTGATGGTATAGGTGGTTAGATGTATTAGCTTGTGTTGTGGATGCTATTTCCCATCATGTGGGTTTTTCAATAGACAACAGCTTATTTGGAGCCTTTGTTATCACTTGGATTTGATGCTTGTGCTCATGGATTGGTGCATCTTCACCTTGGCATGTTCCTTTTCTTCCATAGGTGGCATGTTGGAGGATGAAATGAGTTCTTCCTTGATATGGTGGTCACTTTTTTCTTATTGTAGGTATCTTGATGGATCATGATAGCATGCTACAGATTCATGTGGTTTCATTTAATGGCTATGATGTATTTCATGTATTGATCCCTTATGTAATGTATACAACAAGTGGGAGAATGTTGGGATATGGTGTTGTACACCATTGCATTAATTGATTTATTATAATATTGTAATTAAATAATTATTTAGTTGTGATACACCTTGGTTGTGTTGTTAATCACACTAGGTAATTATTCGAGGTCCACTTGATGTTGTATTATAACAATGTATTATTATTATTTGTGTGGGAGACATGTGATAATAATTTAATATTAGGGAAATATTAAATAATGTGATGTCTTAGTATCCAATATTAAATAAGGGGTTAGAGGTTTTGTATTCACATGGTTTTGTGGTACATGGTTTAACCTAAACCACTAGTTGTTTTTTGTGTGAGCTTGTGTCTATAGAAGCAAACACATGTGTAGTGGTTTAGGTTGGTTGAGTGGATTGGTTGTCATTATTGAGTCTTCTTGTGGATTGAATTTGTGAAGCATGGCATGGGATGTGCGAGTTCATGCTTGGACACATTGGAATGCATTGGAGGGCTTGATGCTTCAAAAGTGTTCATTGTAACTCTTGTATTTGCTTCATGATTAGTTAATATGATGGAGTATGGATGCTTTTGGAGGCTAGATTTTTCCCTCTTGAGTATTTTCATAGGGTATATATTGTGTCATCTTTGATGGGTATGTTGTCTATTCTCTTTCATGCAGATTCTAAGCACTTATTTGCATTGTTATCTCTTTTGAGCTATGCAGAAATTGCCATACAATGGCTGCAAGTTTCCTTACATTTTATTTTTTTGAAAACAAAGTATATGAGTACCCATCCCCCAACTAAAGGTATTAAGTGTCCTCACTTAATTGTATGATTCTTGGTGAAGGTTGAGATGGTATATAGTGGAATATCAATTTAGATATGAAAACATGCATAAATAAATGTTAAAATATGTAATAAATCAATCATCATCTACGCTAATTATGAAAAATTAATGCATGTACCTATAGAATGCTTATGAAATGAAACTTAGCTTGTGCAAAGTGTTCATTATTTCTCGTAGCAGTATTTGATTTGATTGCTCTTAATTGCAATTGGAAGTAAATAATATGAATACATGGCATGTGGTGAATGATTATTGGAAAAGGTTGTGGGATGTATGAAAAATGGAAGATGAAATTAACTATATGAGGCATGAAAATTGAGAAAGGTGATGGAAATACAAAGTGTGAGTTGGTGTATAGGTTGCATGTGGAAATGAAATGTATGTGGTTGCATGTATGGAAAATAGTAGTGGAAAGTATATAAACGCAATTAATTCAATGAGGAATTTTTGAAATGACTATCGATTAATTGCTACGAGTTCCTCCAGTAGCAGGTCCCTTTCTAAAATTTGTTTCCTTTAGATGTGTTACTAAAGGTCCCTTCAACTTTTTTCATCATGGAAAATTTTGATTATTGTTTCTTGTCATCTTATGTAGTGTGTACTTTGTGAGTTGTGTTAGAAATCATACTTGTGTAACAGTAGTAAGTGAGGTGGATAGATCCTCTACTGACTCATGTGTAGAACTTGTAGTTTTTGTAGTTGAATTGTCAAGTGAAGGCTCAAATTTTTATATTAATTAAAGAAGAAAATCATTCTTTTGTACTAGTTTCTTGTACAGGTTTAGCCTATGTCCATTAACTAGTAAGGAGAACCTAAATTCATCAATTGTATGCAACTATACGACTCCATTGGGAAACACTTGCTTGGTTTCATAGGGACCAAGCCACCTTATTTGTAAATATCCCTTGTAGTCTTGATATCTTGATTCATAGAGCAGAGCCTAATCACCTGCAGTGAATTCTTTAGTTTTGATGAACTAATCATACCACCTAATTCTTTGATTTTGAACAACTTCAATGTGGTGTATTTCCTGCATCCTAATTTTAGCAAGTGAATTGAGGTTATGTAATCTCTCCTATTGTGATTTTGATAATTCTATGCTTAATTAAATAAATTTTCTCAAAATTTTGTACTCAAATTCGATAGGAAGTACAACTTTCTTTCCACACACCAATTCATATGGTGCAAACCCTGTTGTGGTTTCCCATGTTATCCTATAGGCCTAAACTACCTCAGGCAACCTGGTTGTCTGATCTTTTCTATGAATTTATATTATTTTGGTTAGAATTTTCTCACTCTCCCTATTTGTGACTTCCACTTGTCCATTAGCATGAGGGTGGTAAGGTGAGGACTTCCTATGTAAAATAAATATCCAGCTATATAGGAGGAGGGAAAACTTTTTTAAATCAATTGTCTTTCTCTTGGTGATAAATGAGGTGGTGTATGCCTTTCTACTAGATAATTGAAAAATTATACAAACCAAGGTGTATTCAAATATAGAGAAAATAAATGATCATATGGGAATGAATCATCAACAACATCTTATAATTTGGTCAAAAGTCTTGATAGAAAATATACCACTACATTTTCTTTACCTAGCTTGTCCACAATGGTGATGTTAAATTCTTGAAGTAACAACCACTTGAAAAATATTCCACCAATTGTTGGTTTGTTCATGAGATACTTGGTTGTTGTGTGGTCAGTGTGTATGAACACTAGATATCGTATAATATAATGACTAAATTTTCTTACTACATATGCCACTGCTAACATTTCTTTCTCTGTCACTATATAATTGAGTTCTACCCCTTGTAGATTTTTACTCATATAGCATATGGAATACTCCTTGTTGCCTTCCTTATACCCAATTACAACTACTATAGAAAAATCAGAAACATTTGTATGGATATGGAAAGGTAAGGTCCAATTTGGTCCTCTCAAGATAGAGGTTTTAGTCAATGTTGCCTTAAGAGCTTCAAAAGAGTGTTGATAAGCAATTTTCCATTCAAGTTTTACATCTTTGGATAGTAAAACAAATTGTGGAGCTACAAGTTTTCTAAAATCTTGGATGAATCTCCTATAATACCCAGCATGTCCTAAGAAACTTCTAACATCTTTTTGTCTTTGGGGCACATGGAGTGTTGAGATTACTTCAATTTTGTAGGGGTCCACTTGAATTCCTTCATTTGACACAAAATGTCCCGATACAATCCCATTTCTCATCATCATGAAACATTTTTCATGACTCAAAGATAAGTTGTGTTGATGACACCTTTTTAGCACCTTCTATATATTGCCAAGTGCTTCATCATATGTATTCCCATATGTTGTGAAATCGTCCATGTAAACCTCCATGGAATCATGTGCAAAGTCTAAGAATATACTTAGTACTACCCTCTAGAAAGTGGTTGGTGCATTACATAGGCCAAATGATAGGACATAATAAGAATATGTGCCCCAAGGGCATGCAAATTTTGTCTTGTCTTGGTATTTTGGGGTAATCTTAATTTGATTATAGCCACCAAATCCATCCAAAAAGGAGAAATAATTTTTACTTGCTAATGAATCAGGTACCTAGTCAATGAAGGAGAGTGGAAAGTGGTCCTTCCTAGTTACAAAATTTAATTCTCAATAGTCTACCCATGCTCTCCACTTTCCTCATTTCTTTGGGAAAATTACTAGAGGTGACACCCATTGACTATCAGAGATAGGATATATAAAGCCTACATCAAGTAATTTTTGCAATTTTGTTTTAACTATGTCTTTGGTTGTAGGGTCCATTCTCCTTTGTGGTTGTCTTATGGATTTAAAACCATCATTGATGTAAATCCTATGTATACACAATTTTGGGTCTATCCCCTTCATTTCATGATAATCCCATGCAAAGGTTGTTATGTGTGCTTGCAACACAATTATCAGTGATGTATGTTGTATATCAATCAATGGACTATTAATATTCAATTTTTTACCTAGCATGATCTCTAAAGTCTTGGATGTTGTTTGCATTGATGAGATTTCAAGTCCTGCTATATTTTGGATACACTAGTGTGGTAAAAAATTATAAAATATTTGGTAAATTGACTCAGATGAACTAGAAGGGATAATATTATGCAGAGGATCCTACAAACATGTCAAGAAATCTTGATGCTATGGGTCCCTACCATAGTCATTTTGTATGATATTTACTATCAATTCATCTTCATCTTGGTTTTCTAACAGTGGATTACGTTCAATAGTCATCAAGGCTTACAAGGAGTATTGATCCTCATCATATAAGGTAGGCTAAATGGTTTGTTCTAGGTTTGCATGTGGTTGGGCTAGTGGATAAAGGAATGATTTCTTAGTCACATTCCCATTAGAGATAATTCATTTTGGTGTTATAACAGTGGATTACGTTCAATAGTCATCAAGGATTGCAAGGAGTATTTACCCTCATCATCTAGGGCAGGCTAAATGGTTTGTTCTAGGTTTGCATGTGGTTGGGCTAGTGGATAAAGGACTAATTTCTTAGTCACATTCCCATTAGAGATAATCATATTCTCAGATTTTCAGGCTATGAAGACATCTGTTGTTTCCAACCATGGTCTTCCTAATATGAGGGGGTAGCCTAAAATATTAGCTTTTGTCTGTAGGACCATGCAATTTGTAGGGTACTCCCATGAATCCAATGTTATCACCAATTCCTCAATGATACCCTTGGGCTTGATTGTGGACCTATCTACAAACTATAGAATAGTGGATGTAGGTCTAATTTCTATCAACTATAACAACTTCATGGTCTCTTTGGTCATTACATTGATAGTTTCTCCCAAGTTAATTAGGGTGTTCATAATGAGTGTCATTTTTCTTTACATCCACCACAAGAATCCCAAGGTCTACAATATACTTGGGAATAGTTATATTTCCCAACATAATGTTTGCAAGTTGACCTAGAACTTGTACTGTTTGAGGATATTTCCTCTTCCTACTTGGTTTTTTAAGTCAAATTTCTCTCATTTTTTTGGTGTAGATAGGAACCTCCTTAACGACTTGGATAAGAGGTATTTTGATAAAAACATCTTTAAGTTGTCCCAACAAGTTTGTTTCAACTTGTGTTTGATGTCTTTGAACTACTAATATTTTAGGGAATGGAGGCTTTGGACTTCGATTGGTTTGATTAACTTGATTTGACTCAAGATCCTTAAGTTGATTTTCCAAGGTCTCTACTGGGGATTCCTCATCAATAAATTTAGTAATTTGAGGATATGAAGGCCTAGCCAAAGTCTTCCTTGATTGAAGGAAGACATCACTCACCTCTACCTCATAAGTGGGGTATTGAAAAAATTTGTTAGTATAGGCCTATTGAACGAGATTGTTATTAGGGTTAGGTGCAAGTTGAGCTGGTAGCTAAGGTGCTCTAGGTGGTTATGGTGCTAGATTTTTCAAGTTTGGCATAATGACTTGTTGTTGTGGTTGTAAGGGCTGATGTGGATACTAGTAATTCATGTTTTGGTTTTACCATTGTTGGCCTCTTTACCATTGGGGTTGTCATTGGTTTTGTTGGGGTAGCCATTGGAAATTACATTGGATCCTTGGTAATTTTGTGATGGCCACATATTTTATTGTTGTTGGTTCCAATTGGTTTGAGGAATTTTCCATTGTTGGTTTTGCATATTAACCCAAGACTGAGGATTCCAATTAAAAATATTTGAGTTGTTACCAAGAAATGGTATGTTATAATTCAAAGGATCTTGGGGCATACATGAAATTCTGATGTCCCCTCAAAGATACTTGCCACCTTCTTGCATTTGTAGTTAGTCCTTCTTTGTCTACAATGTGGGTAGTATTCTATAAGATTTGCTTCTACCTCCTCTTGCTTCTTTTTTATATGGAGCGTATATAGCTATGCAGCTAGATGGATAATAATATACTCCTTCATATTGGATAGAAAATTACTCAATTCAATTCTAGAGACTCCATTGGATGGTTTGATGATGGAAGATGCCCTATCTTCTCTAACTTCCTTTATGAAAGACCTTGAATAGTGATGATTCTAGTTATTACTTATTAGTTAGTTTTATAATGTTTTTATGCAAACTCATAGACATTCTCAGACACTTATCTTATAGATTTTCCTACACTATACTATCTTTTATGCTCATTATGTAAACATGAACCTAATTTAAAGTATATGGAAATATGCTTATGATGTGATGGTTATTGAATAATTAATGTGTGAGTATGTATTAATTGTAATGGATATATATGCTTAGCTATGGTTTTTAGTATTGTGTACATGTTTTATGAACTAAATATTTGTAGAGGAGGTAAACTATAGCCCACAACAACTACGAGGTTCAACCCGCAGCTAAAGGAGTTTCCAAACAGTAGAGCAGGGGAGGTTCCAAAATAAGTTGAGTGCAATAATTACAGCATGAAGGCACTTAATGAAGATTATTGTGCATCATTATGGAATTTAATAAAGATTATGAAGGAGAAGAACCCTATCATAGTTAGGATTATAACATGACTAATTCAAACAGTCCATGTTATAGTTATGTTATAGTAGAGTCACAGTTCTATTTGGACTATTCTTCCTTTTTTAGTTATAGTTTATATTGCTTAGTCTTTATCACACTCTAATATATAGGGAGTGGTGAACTATGATTTCAATTTAGAGTCCTTATTTTAATAAACTCCCCTATGCATATATGTATGGCTTGGTGGTTGAGGCATAAAGTTAGTTAATTTTTCAATAGCAGATATAGCTATCAGATATTTTTAGCTAGTTTTTTTTCTTACATGGATAATTTTTATTATTCAATCATGATTTCATGAATAATATATTCCAACAAAATCTTATATGAAATTTTGAAGTTGTGCAATGAATAATTTTGAGCTATTATGATTTCATTGATCTAAGGAGTTAGATTTGGGTTAGATTAGTGGAGATAGTCACTTGAGAAAGCACCACTCAAGGTATTTGTCCCTCACTTCATTTTTTGTATAATTACTTATGTTATAGCAGCTATTTTATAAATGCATGTTATGTTAATTAGATTCCTTGTGTTATAGTTGTAATGGATTCATGAACAATTCTTGTTTCACATTTATGCATTAGTTTATGTACACTTTTTGTACTTCAGAGTGTAGGTTTAGTTAATAGTATTAATTAGATTCCAACATTCATTTCTTGACAATAAATTAGTCACGGTCTTATATTGTAGGTACATGTAGCAATAGTGCTAGCATTACTTCTTTTATTGTTATGATTTTTTATGATTTCTCAGCAAGTACAAATACTTGTGCTAGGATGATTTAGGTATTCTTAAGTCTTTGAAAGCACATATAGTGCTAGTACCATCACAAGATTACTAGCCTTGGTTGATAATTCAATGAATGTCTTTCTAAAGGTTCAAGAGGATTGTTCAGTTAGGTTTCCCCTTTGAGTTGTGTGATTGTCACCAAGTTTACTATACATTAGTAGGGACTACATTTTTGGTGTCATTTTTGAGGATGGTGCTACTTTCAAAGATTAGTTTTCATTATTTCAAAGCTTTCCTAGTTTAATATTTTCTTTCAATATTAGCACAATTAGGTTTTATTTTTTCAAATACCAGAATAGTTCACTAACATTGTGTAGGAGTCATGGCTATACAAATCATACCAATTGTATGCGGAGGTAGAGAGATGCTTTGGGAAGATTTCTCCACTTAAACTAACAAGACAAAGAAGATAGTGGTGACCAAAATGATCAAAGAAAGGGTATTCCTAATGAAGAACTTTCATTTTCACCATCTACTGCAAACATAGAGGGGACCTTCCAAACCATGGCTGATGCAACAATGGATGATCCACCAGAACATGTTGAATTTCCCATTACCAACTAAGAAAGGGCTATTTTCCTGAAGAATATACCTCCTTCAACATTGTCAGTCTTCTATGGTTTGATAACTGAGGATCCAAACACATTCTTGTTTGAGTTTGATATCCTATGTAGAATCTATGATTACACAAATGATGCTCATACGCTAAAACTATTTCCTGCAACTTTGAAGGATGTTGCCATGAAATGGTTTATGGGACTAGGCAGAGATGTTATTCTAGATTGGAACACTATGAAAATAAATCTCCTAGAAAAATACTAGGACTATTGTTGAGTATTTGATAGGAGAAGAGTTGACATTTTCAAAATGACTAAAAAATAGGATGAATCATTGAAGGATTATGTAGAAAGGCTCGAATTCTACTTGAAGAAGAACCCATATAATAGACTCTCAGAAGAATCCCTAAAGCTCGTGCTTTTAAGAGGAGTCAATGATGATTGTGTGGATTCCCTTAATCCCATTGGGGTAGGGGATGTGTCCCAATTACCCTTTGAAGATATTTTCAAGGTATGTAGAAGCTATTCAAGGACCTTTACCAAATGGATGATGGGGTGAAAGAACATCTACTATTGGCAAGACATCTAATGGGGCTTCAAGAGTAGAATTAAGTAACCTATTGTCCAACAAGAAAGTAGATATTATAAGTCATCTAGCTACATAATTGGACACTCTAAATGTGAAGAAAAAATAGGAGGTTGAAGCAATACTTATTGAATGTTTCCCCAACTACAGACAAAGAAAATCCAACTACAAATGTAAAAGTATAGAAAATATTACAAAAGATAAATCAAACAAACTATATTTTCAACCACTGGAAGGTGAATATGGATAGTTTTTCTACATTACACTAAGAATTCCATGGAAACCAAGACAAGGTATGCTACAAGACCCTTTAAATTTCAATACATCATTTCCAATTGGTAACCAACATTTCTCTACTTGGAACACCCAACCTTGGCCAAATACCCAAAACCAATGGAAAAACCCTCACCAATGAAAAAACCCTTAGCAAAATTGGAACCAACAACAACCAAATATATAGCCACAACAAAATTTCTAAGGTTCTAATTACAACCATCAATGACCAATGCAACAAAATTAATGGCAACCACAATGGAAAAAGGGCTAGTAGTGGCAGTACCAAAATATGAATTACCAAGCCTTGACTACCTTCTCAGGCATAATAGTAAGCCATCAAACCCAATCCATCAAACCCAACATCTCAACCACCAAGAGCCTGGCCAACCTACACCTAACCCCAATAACAAGCTTGTCTAATAGGCATACATTAATGAGGCTATTCAATACTACCCTACTTATGGGGTAGAGGTGAGTGATGTCCACCTCAGATCAGGGAAAATAGTGGTTGGGCCTTCATTCCCTCAAATCACTAATATGGTAGATGAGGAACCCATAGTTGAAGGTTTAGACAATTCACCTCTAGATCCTAGGTCAAATCAAGTAAACCAAACTATTTCAAGTCCAGAGCCTTCATTCCCTGAGAGTTTATCCATTCCAAGACATCATACTCAAGCTGAGACTGACCTATTGGGTCAGCTTAAGGATGTGAGTATCAAAATCCCATCATTCAAGCTATCAAGGATATCCCAATTTATACCAAGATAGTAAGAGATCTTTATCTTAAAAATGAATGAATGAAGACTTTTAAGCACGTCTAGGAGGCCAAACAGCCTATGGGACCCACAGAAAAATAGTGGAAAGGAAATTACACAACAACAAAAGCCGGGGAGAAAGAGGAAGGACCCTTAGATAGTTCATGTCCTAAGGAACCTTGCTGGCATTATGCTAGGGAATATAATGGTCCCTAAATATACAAACCTTGGAAGTCCAGTAGTGGACGTTAAGATAAATGGTACCCTTATAAAAAAACACCTTAATTAATTTAGGGGCCACCATTAATGTCATGACTAAGGAAACAATGCAGCTACTTCAATTAGCTAACCTTACACCTACATCAACTATTTTATAGTTGTTAGATAGGTCAACAATGAAACTTGAGGAGATCATTAAGGAATTAGTCATAGCATTAGATTCATGGGAGTATCCTATAGATTTCATGGTCTTGCAACCAAAGTCCAACCTTGTAGGATATCCAATTATTTTAGACAGACCATGGTTAGCAACAACCGATGCATTCATAGTTTGTAGGTCTAGGAACATGATAATATCAAATGGAACTGTGATCAATAAATTGGTCCTTTATCCACCAGCCCAACCTCATGAAAATCTAGAGTAGAATTTATCACCTACCTTGGATGAAGAAGACTACTATTCCCTAAAAACTCTCATGACTATTGAATGCAATCCCTTATTGACAAATCAAGATAAGTATAAATTATTTGACCACATCATATAGAATAATTGTGGTAGGGACCCGCAAAAACAAGACTGTATTTCATGTCTGCATGATCCACTGTAGAATATCATACTTGTAAATTCATCAAAAGATGTATCTCATCTTTTCCATTCTCTTCTACCACAACAATGTGTCCCCAACATTAGTGGACTTGACCTTTCATCTAAACAATCAGCATCCAATACATTGGAAATCATGCCAATTAAAATGTTGAATGTTAACAATGGACTAATTGAAGAACAACAAAATTCCTTTAACACTATGTTATAGGAACACGCAATAGACTTTACATGGGAATACCATGACATAAAGGGGATTGATCCAGACATGTGCATTTATAGGATCTACATAAATGATGGTTTCAAGCCAATTAGATAGCCCCAAAGGAGAATGAACCATTCCCTAAGAGAAATAGTTAAAATTGAGCTCCCTATTTCTGATAGTCAATAGGTGTCACCTTTAGTTATTGTCCCCAAAAAAGGAGGAAAATGGATGGTATGTGTGGACTAGAGGGAGCTAAAAACAACCACTAGGAAGGGTCAATTTTCACTACCTTTGATTGACCAAGTACTTGATTCCCTAGTAGGTAAAAATTACTTCTCCTTCCTAGATAGATATAGTGGCTATAACCAAATAAAGATAGCTACATAAGACGAAGGTAAAATCACATTTACATGCCATTCGAGCACATGTGCCTATTTTTTTCTTCCCTTTGGACTATGTAATTCCCCAACCACTTTCCAGAGGGTAATTCTAAGTATATTCTCAAATTATGCTCATTATCATGGAAATCTACATGGATGACTTCACCACCTATGGAGAAACATATGAAGAAGCATTCAACAATCTAGAGAAGGTTTTGAAAAAAAATCAAGAATACAATCTATCATTGAGTCATGAGAAATGTTTCATGATGATCAATCAAGGGATTATTCTAGGGCATTTTATATCAAGTAAAGGAATTCAAGTGGATCCCCATAAAATTGAGATCATCTCTACACTTCATGTGCCATAGAAACAAAGAGATGTAGGGATATTTCTAGGACATGCAAGCTACTATAGGAGATTTATTCGAGACTTCAATAAAATTGTAGCACCTTTATTTGTTATTCTCACCAAGGATATAAAATTTGAATGGACCACAAAATGTCAACACTACTTTGAAGCACTTAAGATAGCCTTGTCAAAAGCACCTATCTTGAGAGGGCTAAACTGGACATTACCTTTCCACATACACATTGATGCTTCTGATTTTACTATGGGAGCAGTATTGGGATAAAATGAAGGTAATAAGGAGTATGTCATCTACTACATCTACAAGAACTTACAAGGAGTAGAACTTAACTATATCATCATAGAAAAATAAATGTTGGCAATTGTTTATGCCATTAACAAGTTTAGGCATTACACCACTGGGTATCCAGTCTTCATCCACATATATCACACTACAATAAGGTACTTAATGAAAAAACATGTGTTTGGAGGTAGACTAGTCAGATGGTTGCTCTTACTACAAGAGTTTGATATAACAATAGTGGATAAGACTGGGAAGGCTAATGTGGTGGAAAAAAATTTGTACAGATTTCCCACACAACTATAAGAATATATTATTGATGAATCTTTTCCAGATGGAGATTTACTTTCTCTCAATGTACACACACCATGGTTTTCTGATATTGCAAATTACTTAGTGGCATGGCAGATACAATCACTTTTTTCTCCTAGAGAAAAGAGACAGCTGGTGCATAAAAAATTTCCATATTCTTGGGTAGTTGGTTATTTATTCTATACAGGTCTAGGTAATATTATGAGGAGATGTATAAGAGATAATGAGGTCTTTGAAATCCTAAAATATTTCCATGATGAGCCCTGTGGAGGTCACTTTGCAACCAAAAGGGCAAAATTTAAGATCTTAACAACAGGTTACTATTACCCAACTCTTAATAAGGATTCAATAAAGTATATGAGGAGTTATGACAGATGTCACATAATGGGTAAACCAACAAGGACATATGAGATGCCTTTGTAGCTACAGTTGGCATTAACACCATTTGACAAATGAGGGCTAGACTTCATTGGCCCAATTTCACCAACATCTAATAACAAATATTATATTTTAGTTTGCACAGAATATCTATCAAAATAGGTTGAAGTCAAGGCATTATAGTTTGCAAGAGATGGAAATGTAGCTAAGTTATTGTATGAAGACATATTTACCAAGTATGGAGTACCTAGATACATTATAACCGATCAAGGTCTCCAGTTCACTTCTGAACTCATTTCCAAATTGGTTAAAGAGTATGAAATAAGACATATAAAATCAACACCTTATCACCCCCAAGCCAATGGGAAGGTGGAGGTTATAAACAAATAAATTGAGAATATTCTGACCAAAATAGTGTAAATTCATAGGAAAGACTGGGCAGCTAGATTACCTGAAGTAATGTGGGCCTATAGGACAAAATGGAAAACGACTACAAGTTTCACGCCTTATAAATTGGTATATGGAAAAATAGTAGTTCTGCCAATTGAATTTCAATACACGACACTTAAAAAAATAGCGAAACTATAAAATGGACTTGATAGTAGCACAGAAGGAGAGGCTACACAATTTGAATAAGCTAGATGAAATTATAATGGAGGTCATGCATCACAAATAGATAGTTCAAAAATAGAGGACTAAATGGCATGATCAATTTATAAAGACCAAATAACTCAATGTGGGTGATCGAGATTTATTATATGATTCCAAATAGAAATATTATAAGGCGAAGCTACAATCCAGATGGTTGGGACCCTATGAAATACAATAACTATTCCCCAATGGAGCAATCAAATTATAGACCATAGATATAATTAGATTTTTACCATTAGTTAATGGACATAGAATGAAGATATACAAAAATCCATCTCATAAAGATGATTTACTCCTTTCTCTAATGCATCAATATGGTCCAAGTAGTTGTTTTGATATAGACATACTAACACAAGATAATAACTCAGCAGTAAATACTACTGATTCTCATAGTACTCAGTAGATGAGCTACATAGTTCACCTCCTTAGAGCACTTAGGTATAATTCCTTATCCTACTTCATGTACACACACCGCATAGGTGCCACAATCAACAATATTTTTAAAGACCACTTCACTATGTAGTAGGGACCTATAGCATCATGAATAAAAGCTACCATAGTTTATTTTACAACCTGTTGATGAAGGTACTCACAATAATTATATGTTAGAGAATTCAAAAATTTGTACCAAACTAATTGTATAGCATCTATATTCATTCCACTTTTTCCACACATGCAACCATAATCTTGTCATATCACTACATGTATCTTAATCACTCCATTCCACATTGCTTATCTTGAATTCCATGCATTCAAACTATCACTTCCTATTTCATCAACCGTACATACCACATTATTTAAATCACATGCACCAACCTATCATTTACTCCATCACCCATAGCAATTAACCAATGCCAAATCACAATCAAGCTATAAACATTCTTCCAATAGCTTCACATGTGTGGATTTATGTTCATCTAATACGATAAGTACGCATACTAATCTTCCATAATTAACATATATTTTCAATACATTCAATATGACCTCACATTTAGTTTTGCATGCTTTATACTCATTAATTTTATTTACATAATCAATAAGCATACCCTCTACCTAGTCACATGCATTGAAGTGAGGTCACTTCAATATTTTAGTTGGGAGGAGATAGTATATATTCCAAAATTAAATTTTTTCCACCAAAATCAAAACATGGAAAAAACACACAAACCCTTTTTGCTTTCCTATCTTCCTGCATCTACAACCTTTTTTTTTTTGTTCCCTAAATTCCAAGCTAATTCAAAACCAATTCAAGTTGAAACAAAGGAGGAAGATACATAGCAGTTGAAGTTGCAATGGAAGAAGTGCATACAATTATAATGAACATAGAGGGTTGGTGTGTTGTTGAAATTGAATTTTCAGCTGACATTTCTAGAGTTTGAACAAAGTAAGGATATCTCATCATGGGAGGTGATATTCTCAAAAGGAAACCATTTATACACCAACAAGTATTGGATGACAGGTTAGTCTTTCCCATTTTCACAAGATCGAGATGTTTAAACTACTTTTTGAAGTTAACATAATATAATGAAGACGTGACAAGGCAGTTTGCAGCAACATTACAACATGATGAAGCCACCCTCAGAGGATTGAGGGTGGGTGCTTTAGAGGCTATAATTGCAGAGGTATATGGTCTACCAAGAAATGGAGTTGAGTTCCCTTTTAGAGAAAATATAGTAGCTACCAGGGAAAAATTTAGGGAGCTTGGAAAAAACCTTGATTCATCATCACAGGGCACCAAGAGGTTGTCACTTCCATGGGAATGGGCTTCTTGTGCTTCTTACATTATTAAATATATCACTTTTGATTATAGACAATACCTTCTATACCGTATAAATTTTAAGCTTTTGAGTCACCTTTGTCACAGTAGACTGGTTAATGTACCTAATTTCTTTTTAAATTTGTTAAATAGAATGGGGTGTGAGTATCAAGGGAAAATAAATGATTCAGCTATGTCACATTATTGTTTGGTTACCTTGTTAGTGAAGAAAATCCTTAGGGTTCAATATCCATAGGTGTCTTGGGAATTTTTTTTATTTGTGAAGACATTAATAATATTCTTGAGGAACCAACAGTCTCAAAAAACCTAGAGTCGCCTGCTACATATTTAAGGGAAACACCCCTTGTTTCACCAGTTGCTTCACCTACCCATAGCAGGGAAAAATCAGAGGAGAAAAGTGTGCAAAGATCACTACATGCAACATTTGATCAACCTACAACAAAATAGATACATGAAACCCCAACTTCTTCTAAAATGCCAAAAACCAGAAAGAAGAGAGGTGGTTCTTCTTATGCGCCTTCAAAGGTGTAGAAAAATAAGCCCACTCAACCAAGGCATTCACACTGTCTAAAAAGGAAAGGTGTCATGAGGGGTGGTATTAAGAAACCAAAAGAAGAAAAAGAAGATATTATGGCAGTAGGAACTGACTCATAACTAAAAGATAATGTATCTGAAAATGTGCATGTTCCCACAAAAAGGAAATGGTACATACCCACCACCTCTGACTTAGATTCAAAGGGCATTTTTGTTGCAAATAAAACTAGGAAAAGAACCCTAATTAGCCCTGATAGTGAGGGTTATGAGTACATAGGGGGTGGTGATGAATAATTTTTGAAAGATGGGGAATTTCTTTTAGGGGAAGGAAATGTAAAAAAGTAATTGCAAGAAGCACTACAAAGGATCAAACAATTGGAAGAACTAGTAAAAACCTATGAACAAAGGGACAAGGAAAGGAAATTGAAAATTCAAGAGTTGGAGGAAAAATTGCATATTTATGGACATGGGTCAAAGTTAGACTTGCCTTCATAATTAGCAATGGTTAAAGCAGGAAGCAAAGAGCTTGCAGCTGAGAACAGAATACCCTCTGATGCAAAAACTCTAACCTGTCATACAACCATGTCTCTAGGTTACCATCTATGGAAATTTACTTAGGAATTTTCTTAGCAGAAGGAGAATTGGAAGAAAAAACAAAAAAAAACAATGGTCTTAGAGCATACTAGGATACTGGAGAGTAAAGATATTGAATTGAAAAGACTGACAATCAAGGGGGGAGAAGTAGAAAATAAGGCCACCTAGATTGTTAAATGTACACCTCCAACTTGGACATATGCTTTATTTTTGCAAGAAAATTCCTTGAGTTATCAGTTCAGTAGATTAATTAGTAATCAGCCAGTTTCTATGAGTAGGAAATTTGATTTTCTAAATGTTTTTTTTTATGCCACATTAGAAGAACAGGATCAATTATGTGAATACTACTTGCATTATTATATTGTGCCTAAAGATACAAAATGGAACCCATTAATGTTTGTGGGAGATTTATAATTAAGGGCACTAGTATCATATTTGAGGAAAGGAAAGTATAAGGTGAAATCATGCAAGAGTATGTGGAGAGAGAGAAATCAATTTCTCTCCCAATTAGAAAGGAATCTAAAACCCCTGATGTGATCATAGCATAATGGTTACAAATTTTGCAGCACAAAGGCATGGGCAAGAAAATCATGAATTTGAGAATGCAAGATTATAGAAGGTTGCAAATATTGACTATTGGACTCATTCATCATTCCTACCAATTTATGAAAGAAATATGGGATAGCTTAACCCTTGAGTTGAAGAGGAAATAGCCCCACTCAGTTTATAATTTTATGGCCATGCTTGAGAGAAAATGCAAGTGTATTGGATATTACCAGGATAAAGGACTTGAATGGGTACCATTCACCTTCCAGCTACCAATGCTTCTATACCCAGTACCACACTAGATAGGGGAGAAGAATGAGGAGCATGAGAGAGAAGAGGTTACCAAAATGGCCAGACTTGCATGCTATAGAGGCTTTAATTTGAAACTTTTTAAAAGGAGTAGATGTTGTTATAGATCTCAGGGAAATCACTTTGCCCTACAACATCCAGCCCTGGTTGATTTGCTTAAGGACAAGAAAATAAGTAGTTGGGGGGAATGATGAGTCTAGTTATTAGTTAACTTTATGATGTTTTAATGCAAACTCATAGAAATTATCAAACACTTATCTTATACATATTCCTACACTATACTATATTTTATGCTCATTATGCAAACATGAACCTAATTTAAAGTATATGGAAATATGGTTATGATGTGATGGTTATTGCATAATTAATGTGTGAATATGTGTGACTTTTAATGGATATTTGTGCTTACCTATGGTTGTTAGTATTTTATACATGCTTTATGAACTAACTCTTTTCAACTAAGGAGCTAGAGGAGGTAGACTATAGCCCGCAACAACTACAAGGTGCAACTCGTAGTCAAAAGAGTTTTCAAACAACATAGCAGGGGAGGTTCTAGAATAAGTTGAGCGCAATAATTACATAATGGAGGCAGTTAATGAAGATTATTATACATCATTATAACATTTAATAAATATGTTGAAGGAGAAGAACCCTGTTACAATTAGGAGTCTAACGTCATTGATTCAAATAATCCACATTCTAGTTTTGTTACAACAGAGTCACAGTTCTATTTGGACTCTTCTTCCTTTTTCAATTATAGTTCATATTGCTTAGTATGTACACTTTGATATATATGGAGTGGTGATTTATGATTTTAATTTAGAGTCCTTGTTTTAATAAACTCCTTGGTGCTTATATGTATGGCTCGCTGGTTGAGGCATAAAGAGTTAGTTAATTGTTCAATAATAGATATAGCTATCAAATATTTTTAGTTAGTTATCATTCTTACACAGATCAGTGGAGATAATCACTTGAGCAAGGGCCACTCAAGGTAACTCTCCCTCACTTCATTTTTTGTATAATTCTTCTATTATATCAGTTACTTCATAAATGCATGTTGTTTTAATTAGATTATATGGTTACAATTGTAAATGGATTCACAAATAATTCATGTTTGACATTTATGGCTTAGTTTTCTTAAGTTTGTTGTACTTCGGAGTGTAGGTTCAGTTAACAATATTAGTTAGACTCCAACATTCTTTCTTGAGAGAAATTAGTCACAGTCATTTATTGTAGGTACCCATACCAATAGTGTCAACATTACTTCTTTTACTATTATGCATTTTTATGATTTCTCAACAAGTATAAATACTTGTTCTAGGATAATTTAATTAGTCTTAAGTCTTTGAAAGCACATACAGTGCTATTACCATCACAAGCTTACTAGCCCTGGTCGATAATTCAATGAAGGTTTTTCCAAAGGTTCAAGTGGACTAATCAGCTAGGTTTCCCTTTTGAATTGTGTGATTATCACCAAGTTTACTAGACATTAGTAGGGACTATACAATATTTCTTGTATGCCTTGAAAATTCCCTCAAATGGTTCTTGAGAGATATCTCCTACCCCAATGAGGTTAAGTGCATCCATGAAATTCTCAATAACCCCCCTTAAGAATATCAATTTTAAGACTCATTAAAGAGTCTATTTTGGTGGGATTTCTTAAGGAAAAACTAAAACCTTTCCATATAGTCTTCTAGAGATTTATTCTCCTTTTGTGACATCCTAAATATGTCATCTCTCTTTCTTTCAATTCCTCTACATTAGTCCTGGTACTTCTCCAAGAACTTTGTCTTCATAGAATTCCAATTAGGAACATCTCTTCCTAAACCCATGAACCATCTCAAAGTAGTATCCTTCAGGGTTTCTAGAAATAGTTTGAGCCTATGTGCATCTATAATATAATCATAACTTTTGCACAACACATCTCTGGGTCCTCTATGACCAACCCATAGAACATAGGTAATGTTGAAGGAGGTATGTTATTTTGTTTAGTTGCTCTCTCTCCTAGTTGGCAATGGGGAACTCGAAGGTTACATGATATCGTGGGTCTTCCATTGCAGAATCACCCATGGTTATGATTTGTGTGTGGGAATTTTCCTTTGTTTTTGATGTGGATATTGGTGTTAGGGAAGAATATTCTTCAAGAATACCCTCACTATGTTCACTATGATCACTAGTATCCTCTAAAGCTTTGTGCATTGAAGGGATGAATATTCCCATAGCGTCTCACTGCCTCGACATACAATAATTGTGACTCTTTGGATCAACAGCTCCTGCACATTATTAGTAAGGCATTTTTTATTGATAAATAGAAACCTAATTACCCTAATGCTGAAGACAAAATTCTAACTATAAAATATTGAAATAACTTAGTAGAATCCAAAATGTAGCACCATCCTCAACAAAGATGCCAAAAATATAAGGCCTAACTAATTTCTAGTCAACTTGGTGTTAGACACACAATTCAAATGAAGGGTTCCTAGCTTAACAGTCCACTAAACCCTAATTAAGGCTTCATTTTATTATCAACCAAGGCTTCATAAGATTTTGATGATGTTGGCACTATATGTGCATTCACAGACTCTACACGACCTATATCATCAAGTATAGGTGGTTTACACATGTGCATGAAAATAATAAAGGTTGATAGTGAAATAAAGTATAAACTAAAAAATAGGGGAAATAACTTAGTCTACTACTGATGTTGTATGTACTTTCAGCTTAGCACTATAACTGATAACTTCTAACCTAAAATCTACAACATCATTAACACTATTAACTCTTACTCCTAACTACTTGAATTACTCTGGAGAATGACTCAAAGACTCAATATAAAAGGTGAATCATAAAAAAAGAATCATTCACAAATGTGTAATGAAGAATCTATTGAAATGAATGTAATAATATGAATATTTAATCTAACAAATAAAATTAAAGGTGGGTGAATATTACCTTGAGTGGCCCTTTCTCAAGCTTTTGTTCCCATAGGATAAACCAAATATGCACTACATGAATCAACTAAAACATAATCATAAAATGGAACATCTTCATTGCATAAAATTGAACTCTCACAACATGAAAAGGATCTTCATAGATATTTCATTCATGAGTGCATATTTATTACAACTGATAACAAGAAACTAACAATGCAATATTATCTACTAGAAAACAATATTAGAAATATTAAAAACACATGTATCTCTAGCTAGATCCGCTCCTCAACCACTGATCCAACTATATAGGTTCCAGAGCAAGTTTATTTGCATAAGGACTAAAAACTGAAATTAAATGAAAGTGTCCACTCTCCTTCAGAATAGAGAGAGACAAAGCCTTTGTAATAAAAGCTATAACTGAAACAAATGGAAGAAGATAATTAGGTTTGTAATTCTACTTTAACAATATGGCAAAGACGTGCTCTGCACAAACAGTCATGGCAGTTTCTTTGTTCATCACAAACTCCTTTATCTTTCCATCATCTTATTGAATGCTCTGATGACTCCCAGTTGATCACTCCAATGATCACCTTCGTCATTTTTTGTAACTATTATGTGCCCAGTCATTCTAGAATCTCCCCATCTTATCGACCTAAAATCCTTTGGTTATGGGTTGAGTTCTCTAGTTGTTGCAAGTTGCTATTTTGGCTATAAGGAGTTAGTTCTCATCCAAAGCATACATACTATTAACAATCATGAATTAAACACATATTTAAACTAAAATTCATACATTCATTCATATAAATATCAACATATCATAATCATATTCCCACTCATTAAAGTTGGTTTGGATGTCATAAAAGGTATATAAGTTTAGGAATGTATATGAAATAAACAACTTAAAGTGTTTAAAAGATATGGAATAAACAAGAGAAAACTAGCTATTAATCAGGCCCATCAATGCAGATGATAATAATTAAAAAGATAGATCATGGGCTAGCAAGTTGTGTTATGATAGGTGATCATAGACTAGTAGAACCAACCCCATTGTGAAGGAAATTCATTACCTGATCAAGTGGTAGAACCAACCCTACTATGGAGGAAAGTCACTACCGATGTGTGATAGAAACCAACCTCACTGTGGAAGAAAACCCCTATCACAATTAAAATATGCTAGATGAGATCAAATAAAATAACAAGCAAGAGAGTATACCAGTAGTTATGCCCCCCTGCTTGAGATGATATACCTAACAAGATCATGTGTAAGAGAAGTTTTTTCTACTGCAAGTATGCGACATAATTTTAACCGAATTTTGTTAAGAGTTAGAAGTAGAGAGGAAATCCTCAAGAGGGACACACACCTCCAAAATAATTTGTCCTTTCCCCCAGCATATAGACAAGGATAACCATGCTAGATACTATTGTATTGCTACCACAGAGAAATTATGGTTGCACGCAATAGTGTACTACCATGAATGGCAATGAACAAGCAAAGCTATGAATGTCACATAGCGGGTAGTTGTTAGGGGTAGAAGGAAAAAATATAACAAGTTAAATACATATTTGAACAATAAAATAGAGAAATAAAAACACACAAAAAATTATAGCAGAAACAAGACAACACAAAGAATTTAACGTGGTTCACCCAATCTGGGCTACATCCACAAAACCGCAACCATCAAATGATTTTATTATCCAGTGCAAAACATATTACAATATTGTGAATGATTCCATACTACAACTCTCCATCCCAATTGCTTATAACAAGCTTTTAGAAGCTTCTAGAAATTAGGGTTTACAAAGTCAGCTTTTTCCTTTTTTGGAGATGAAGTGAAAAAAGGTGAAAAAAAAAATCGGCGAGGATACATGAAGATTGTACAATACTAAAGAGTGTATAGTATAGCATGATCAATTGCCACATACCAAAAATCTCCCACTTGGATACTAATCCTAGATGACACTACTGCACTTACAACTCCTACTGGAAATAAGCACCTTGGACCTTGTTGCTTTGTTATACTTTTAACCATGAATACCAACTAAAGTTGAAGAGGAGCTCAACTTCTCCCTTATCACTACCTTTGTAAACATATCTGCTAGATTGGCATCTGTATGTATTTTTTTTAGCTTTACCTATCCATCCTCCAACACCGACCAAATGAAATGGTATCTCAACTGTATGTGTTTGGTCTTAGAGTGCAAGGCATAATTCTTTGCAAGATGTATAGAACTTTGGTTGTCTTTAAACAAGTGATTTTCAGCCTATTGTTTGCCCAACTCTTCCATAAAAAATTGCAGCCATATCATCTCCTTTTTTGCCTCTATTGCAGCAACATACTCTGCCTCTATGGTGGATAAAGCAACCACCTTTTGTAATAGAGAAATCCAACTCACTATTGTCCCACCAAGTGTAAATACATAACTTGTGGTACTCCACCTGGTATCTATATCCCCTGCCAAATCTGAGTCAACATAGCCTTTTAAATCTATATTAAAGCCCCCAAAACATAAAAATTTATTGGATGTACCTATCGAGTACCTGAGAATCCATTTTATCACATTCCAATGCTCAACTATAGGATGACTCATATACTTGCTAATAACTCGTATGACATGTGTAATATCTTGTCTCGTGCATACTATGGTGTACACTAAACTACCTACAGTTGAAGCATATGGTACCTTGGACATTTTTTCTTCCTCCTCTTGTGTCTTTGGACACATATCCTTATCAATTTGATATGACTGGGCAAAGGTGTGCTGACATCTTTTGCATTCTTTATATGAAATCTCTGCAACACCTTTTCAACATAATCAACCTAAGATAGAAACAATTTTCTATTTTTCTATCTCTTGTAATCTTCATACCAAGGATTTGTTTTGCTGCCCCCATATCCTTCATATCAAATGAATTTTCTAATTTTTGTTTTAACTCCTTTATGTGATCCATGTTAGACCCTGCTACAAGCATATCATCAACATATAAACATAAAATATTGTAGCTATCTTTAGCTAACCTCTTAAAGTAAACACAATGGTCTAAATTACACCTATTGTAGCCTTACTCAACCATTAAACTATCAAATTTAATATACCATTATCGAGGTGCTTGCTTCAAGCCATATAAAATTTCCTTCCATCTGTACACGAGTTTCTCCTTACCTTTGACCTCAAATCCTTGTGGTTGTTCCATATGTATTTTCTCTTCCAAATCACCATGGAGAAAGGTTGTTTTAACATCAAACTATTCTTAATACAAATCTTTAGCAACCACAATACTTAAAACAGTACGAATAGAAGTCAAATTAACAACTGGAGAAAAGATTTCATCAAAATCATTACCCTTTTTTCTGTGCAAATCCCTTTACAACTAATCTGGCTTTAAATATTTTCTTACCTCCATCCTCCTCTTTCATCCTATAAACCCATTTGTTTGGTAAAGCCTTTTTACCTGTAGGCAACTTGCATAATTCCCAAGTCTGATTTTTCAATAAGGAGTCCATTTCTTCTTCCATTCCATGCTCCCACTGGACCTTGGTATCCACCTGCATAGCTTCATGATAAAATTTTGGTTCACCAGCATCAGTTATCAGTTAATAAAACAAAATACAAAGAGGGAGAAAATATTTTTAGAGGTCTACTTATCCTTGAAGATCATCTAACATTCACTGGAGTTTGTGGTATTTTTTGTTGTTGTTGTTGTGGAGCATGAGGAATCACTGGAACATCATTGTTTGGAGTATCATCCAACACTGCATAAAAAAATTCTTTCTTCTCATGTTGTTGTAACTGATCTTTGTACAACACTTTCTCATTGAATATGACATCCCTGCTTCTCACAATTTTCTTATTTTCAAAATCCCAAAGCCTATAACCAAATTCATCAATGCCATATCCAAAAAATATGCATTTCTTTGATTTTTCATTAAGCTTGGTTCTATTAGAGTCTACATGTGCAAATGCTTCACAACCGAAGGTTTTGACAAAAAGAATAACTCACCTTCTTACCTATCCATGCTTCCTCTAGAATACCACAACCCAAAGGATTAGAGGGACCTCTATTAATTAAATAAATAGAAATTTTTACAGCCTCTACCCACATGTTTAAAGGCAGCCCAACATGCAATCTCATAGTCCGTGCACGCTCCATTATTTTTCTATTCATGCGCTCACCCACTCCATTTTCCTATGGAGTCCTTGGAACCATTTTTTGCCTTTGAATAGCATTAGAGGAACAATAATATTCAAACTCTTTACTACAATACTCACCACCATTATCAGATTTGAGACATTTTAACTTTTTACTTGTCTCATTCTCAACCAACCTTCTCCATTTTTTACAAGTTTCAAATACATCAGATTTATGCCTAATTAAATAAATCCATACCTTCCTAGTTGCATCATCAATGAATGTAACATAATACTGAGAGCCACCAAGAGAAGATACTTGAGTTGGTCCCCATACATCCATATCCACAAGCTCCAATTTCTCATGTTTCTTTTGTTTCCCATCTTTGAGAAAACTAGCTCTCTTTTGTTTTCCATACACACAACTTTCACAGAAATCCATATTAACACATTTTAGACCTGGTAAAACATTCTTTGAATTAAGTACTTTCATACCTTTTGCATTCATATGCCCAAGTCTATTACGCCATAGTTTTGATTCAGAATCCATAACAACTATCTAATTTTTTGCCTACTGAACTACAATAATTGTTCTTGAACATTGATTTTTATCTGCAATAGCCAAAGTAGAAGGAACAATATGACCTGTACAAAGATATAAGGTGTCCACTTTCACACCTTTTGCTACCACTAAGGCACCTTTTGTAACCTTCCAATTTTTATCACTAAATGTAACAACACAACCTTCATCATCTAGTTGCCCTGCTGAAATTAAATTTCTTCTTAACTTTGGAATGTGCCATACCTCATATAGTAGCCAAGGATTTCCATTCTACAACTTAATCTTGTTTCTTCCCTTTCCAACAATCTGGCAGGGTTCATTATCTCCTAAGTAAACCAACCCTAAATCCCCTTGGACATAATCAAGAAAATAATTTATGTGGGGCGTGGCATGAAATGAAGCCCCTAAATCTAACACCTAAGAATCATCAACATTGTCAAGGGAAATAATTAAAGCATCCTCATCACATTTATTACTTACCACATTTTCCTCTTTATTTCCTTTCTTTTTTATATCTTTAATTTTTTTGACACCAACAATCTTTCTTTAAATGACCTGGTTTACCATAGTACCAATAATCCCTCTTGTCTCTAGATTGGGACCTTCTATCCTTTGATTTTACTCATGACTTCCCATGACTTCCAGAATTGTTTCCTCTCCCCTTTGTTCTACCCCTAATTTATGCATTCAAAACACTGCCTGATGTGGATGTTCCACCTGAGATTTTCCTACGAATCTCCTCACTCAAAATAACACCAACAACATCATCAAATTTCAATGTATTCAAACCAGAAACATAATTTATAATAGCCATTACCAAGCTATTCCAACTTTCAGGAAAAAAACACATAACTAAAAGAGCCCTAACTTCTTCATCAAATTTTACATTTACAAAATTTAATTGACTGGTAACCATATTAAACTCATTTAAATGATCAACAACTGAGCCACCTTCCACCATTTTCATATTAAATAGACACTTCATAAGAAATACCTTATTTGAAGAGGAAGGATTTTCATATAGCTTTGCTAGGGTTTTCATAAACTCTTGAGTTGTCTTTGCTTTTATAATAATGAATGTCATTGATTGTGCCAGGCATAAACGAATACTGGCAAGTGTCTTTCTATCCAAAATATCCCAATCCTCATCAAACATCGCTGAGGGTTTCTTGGTTTTCCCTTCTAGTGGCCACCATAAATCCTTCTGATAGAGGTATTCCTCCATCTACATCTTCCATAATTGATAGTTTTTCCCATTGAACTTCTCAACCTTCAACTTACCCTCATTTTCCATTTCTCCCACTCAACTGTGGGACCTTCCTGCAGATGATAACCGAACACAACCTTTCTTTGATACCACTTGTTAGGGATAGAAGGTAGATATTAACAAGTTAAATGTAGATTTGAACAATAAAATACAGAAATAAAACACATAGAAAATTATAGCAGAAACAAGACAACACAAAGATTTTAACGCAGTTCACCAAATCTGGGCTACATCCACAAAACCATAGCCATCCAATGATTTTATTATCAAGTGAAAAATATATTACAATATTGCGAATAATTCCATACTACAACTCTCCATCCCAACTACTTCTAACAAGTTTTTAGAAGCTTCTAGAAATTAGGGTTTACAAAGTTGGTGAGGATACATGAATAATGTACAGTACTAAAGAGTGTACAGTACAACATGATCAGTCACCACATACCAACAATAGCAAAATAATAGAAGGGAGTTGTAAGAACCTCATGAGAATATGTTTATCAGATAGAATAAATAGGATAGATGTAAACCTTGATATCACTTGTTATGCAAAGAAGAGACAAGTGTATCAATAAATGTAAGATTGATGACACTAGAGTAAAGAATTTATATTTTTCCTTCAAGGATTGACATTCATCGGTGGAATGACCAAGAACTTGATTGTATGCACAAAAATAATGTTTTGATTTATCTTTTTTATGAAACTTCTTATGCGTAGGATGAGGAAGAGTAATCAAGTGGGATTTGAGAAGCCTCAATAAAATATGCTCTTGTTCAAATAAAGGATGAGGAGCATGAAGCAATCCTTTCTCTTGTGAAGAAAAATTTGACTACTCACAAGAAGAAGACGCAATGAAAATGGACGATGGAGGAGGGGATGGAGACAAAGGAGAAGGATTGTAACCTAAACCCATTGTACAAAAGTGCAGTGTTAGTTCCAAAGGGACCTTAACTCCTTATTCCATGCACCCAATACCATTTCCTTTCTATCCATGCTTAGAAATAATATGAATCCTATACTATAACATGATTTCAACTCCTTAAAAGGGGGAGGATCAACATTAAGGACATTACAATTGTTGTCCATATTATCCTACGATACAAAAGAATAATCACCTTCGATAGCAGGTTTAAATGATATTTTCAAGATGTCAAGGTAGATAGGGTTGACTTTATACTTTCCAATAAAGGATTCTATAAAGCCTAAGGAACCCCAATCATCATCGAGACATACATTTTCTTGAGAAGAAAGTGAGTTAGCACCATCATCAAGATTAGGAACAAATGGTAGTGTAACAAGACTTGAAGAGAATGAAGGAATTAATTTTAAATGTATTACAACTTGAATTCCGATCTATTGTAGCCTTTTGATAATAGTAAAGAGATCCAAGATTGACCTTTATAGTAACTACTTTATTATTATGAATGAACTTGATAGATTTATGTAAGGTAGACATGATTGCACCCATAGCGTTAATTCACAATCTACCAAGAAGAGGATTATAGGATAAAGACTTGGCATTACATGTACTAGGGTGGGTAAAGTAATGGGTCCAAGCTGCAAAGGTAGTATTATTTTACAAAAAGCTTGTCAACCAATATTATCGAACCCACAAATGAATAGAGATGAATTTGCAAATGAATTAGGATCAATTTTAATTTTAGGTAAAAGATCAATATTGCAATGTTGAGTGTTGAACCAGTATCAATGAGAGTGCCCTAATACTAATATTATTTACAAACGAAGCTATCATTAATGGACCAACCTGATTTTCTACTTCATGGGGAATTTCATGTTGATAGAACGTAATGTCTGAAGTATCAGAGCGTATACAATCCATTGAAGAATTCACATCACTTGGTCTCGCAGATAATGGCACAATAATATTTTGTAGAGCCTCCTGAAGCATACCAGGATAAAGAGGAGAAGTTTGAAGAAGATCCTAGAGAGATTATAATGGTAGTAACACAAAGTTACTCTATAAGATCATAGTCTACTTGAGATTGAGATAGAGACTTAGCAACAGGTGGAGGAATAGGTTGAGAATGTGGAAGAGATGTTGGAATATTGATATTTTTTTATTTCTACCAGTGTGATAAGTATGAGCTATTGTATTATAAGAAGAACCTTTAAATTGTGTAAACTATGTATAAAGACATGGAGAATCACTATTAAATGGATCACCATAAATAAAATGGACTCTCTTCAGAGGACTAGCCAAATTCATGTAAATGATTGGTCTCATAGGCCTTTGAGGGGAAAAAAAGACTACAATCACATTAATATATTCATCACAACTCATGGGAGAATTAGTTGAAGGAATATGCTCAATATCTATCCTTGGAGGATCCAATATGATAGGAGATTCATCATTCACTAATGCATCATATATAGAGGAGATTGCATTGGAATGATGAGAAGGTAGAGTAACATTAAGAAAAGTATCATGATTTCATCTTCTTGTAATAAAATATCCTTTGAAACAAGAGGAATTTTATGAGAAGGATAAAAGGTACAGAGTGACACAGGAAAAGCCAAGACACCATCACATGTATGGAATGGAGCATCATTAGCACTTTGAATAAAACTAGAAATTGAACTAATAAAAGAAGACAATAATTGCATTATTAAAGTAATGAGCTAAATATAAGAAACAAAAAGAGTAGGTTGCAAGGGTCTTCTAGACAATTTGATGATCTCTTGGCCAAGGATGATAGTGCGGTATGAAAGTAACCCAGAAATTAACTAAGTGACTAAGTAACTAAGTGACTACTATCAATTCTAATTGCTAGGAACTTTTAAGATGTAGGAAAATAATAGAGAATGACATGACTAAAATTATGCAAACTAAGTGGAATGTGAACAATAAAATGAGAGAAGGAAAAAAATCACAACAGACCAATAAATGAAGCCTCCAACAAAGAAATGTCTCTACTACCTACACACATAAGACTAAGAGAAAATGTTGGGGTTGTTTAGGGACTTGCCTCAATCAAGTCCCTTCTTTGGTGTTTCCACCTCCACAATAACCAAATAGACAAATAGATCAAAAGATAAATAGACAATATGATAAATTCATAGATAAGGGATGTGATAAATCCAAAGATACTTAAAGACACAAGATAAATAGATA